>JAZHEH010002862.1:0-158489 GCA_036589455.1 Ateles fusciceps | reverse complement strand
ATTGGTTCATTTCACCTAAGTTATCAAATTTGTGGGAATAAAGTTGTTCATAGTATTTCATTATTATATTTTTGATGTCTAGAAGTCAGTACTAATGGCTTCTCTTTCATTTCTGATATTCGTAATTTGTGTTTTCTCTCCTTTTTCTTGTTGGTCTGGCCAGAGATTTATCAATTTTTTGATCTTTTTGAATAACTGGGTTTTGGTTTTGTTGATTTTTTTCTATTGTTTTGTTTTTTAAATTTCATTGATCTCTGTACCAATTTTTATTATTTATTTTCTATTGCTTTCTTTCAGGCTTAAACTACTCTTCTTTTTTCTAGTTTCCTAAGGTGAAAGCTTAGATTATAAGATTTTAGATCTTTCTTCTTTTCTAATGCAGTCATCCGCTTCATAGCAAAGTTTTCGTCAATGATGGACTGTATATATGTATGATGACCCATAAGATTACAATACTGAATTTTTGCTGTGCCTTTCTAGGCTTGTGTATGCCTGGATACACACGTACCTGCCACTGTATTACAATCACCTACAGTATTTAGTACAGTAACATGCTGTAAATGTTTGTAGCCTAGGAACAACAGGCTATACCATACAACCTAGGCTATACCATGAAGATCAGTGTTAAGTACACACTATGATATTCATACAACAACAAAATTGCCCACCAACACATTTCTCAGGACATATCCCTGTTGTTAAGAGAATATGCATTCAATGCTATAAATCTCCCTCTAACTACTGATTTTTCTGTATCCCACAGACTTTCAAGTTGTGTTTTCATTTTCATTTCATTCAAGATGTTTTAAATTTTCCTTCAGGTATATTTGACCCATATGTGTTATTTAGAAGTGTGCTGTTTAATCTCCAAATATTTGGGGATAGTCTATTGATTTTTTTTTCTTTTTCTTTTTCTTTTTCTTTTTTAAATTTATTTTACTTTAGGTGCATACTATATCAGGCATTTCTTCCTCATGTTATCCCTACCCACCCTCCCCTCCCTCCCCACCCCCATTGTCTCTCCCTACACCCCCCAACTGTCCCCTGTGTGTGATGCTCCTCTCCCTGAGTCCACGTGTTCTCGTTGTCGACACCCACCTATATACACCATGGAATACTATGCAGTCTATTGTTTTTTAATCCTGATGTTTTATCTGTTCAGTAAAGTTGAATGTTTACTCATCTTAATAATTTTTAAATAGCTTCTCTTGGATTTTCTAGATAAACAATATCATCTGCAAATATTGATGATTTATATCTTATTTTTCAGATATTTATATCTGTAAATTTATATTTTTTCGCCATATTACATTGGCCAGAATCTCTAGTACAATATTGAAAAAGAATGGTGATGGTGGCAACAAGACAATGATTCTTGTCTTGTTCATGTCTTTGGTAAGTAAGGCTTATCATAACCACTAAATGCAATGTTTGCTGTAAGTTTTTGATTCCTTTCAGTCTTCTAAAAGTTTTGTTTTGTTTTTAATGAGAAATGGGTATTTAATTTTAGCATGTTTTAAAATCATCTGTGAAAATTATGACACTGTTATTCTGTAATGACAATATAGTGAATTACTTGATAGATTTTTTTCTAATGTTGAACCAGCATAATTAAGGTAAACTCAAATCCAAGCTTCCTCCACTTACCAGCTGTGGACTTGTGTAACCTTTACCTTTACCCTCCTCAGTTTTTCTGAACAATAGGACCTACCACCAGAGGTTGTTAGGTAGAATTAATAAGTTAATACATATTTTCTCCTTACATATATATACACACACACAGCATATGTCATATATATATAAAGAACCTAAGAACAGAGCCTAGTACATAATAAGTACTAAATACTTTTTGTAAATGTTGCTTTCTTGGAGGTAATTTCTATATGTTTATGGTTGATTTAACATGCCATCGGATTTTGTTGCTAAATGTTTATCGCTTTTTCGCTGATGTGATTAGCTAGTAATATTCTTCACATAATCTATCTGTTGTCTACCTTCTGTATCGGGCTTCTCTAACTTCCTAAAGTGAATTCGATAGCTACCTATCTTTTCTACACTAACCGTTTATGTAGTAAAGAAAATTATCTGAGCCTGTTGTTTATATTAGTATTAGTTATATATTGTCGTGTAACAAATTATCCCAAAACCTGGTGGGCCAAAACAATAGACATTCATTATCTCACAGTTTTTGTAGTCAAAAAACCGAGGTACGGCTTAGTTGGACACATCTGATCCAGGTTCTCTCATGGACCTGCCATGTGCACCCCTCCATAGGGCAGCCCGCAACATAGCAGCTTGCTTCCATCAAGGCCAGCATGGAGAACCACAAGTGCCCAGAAAGGCGAAGTCACTGGTTTTTTTTGTAATCCTAATTTGGAAAGGGCACCTGATCAATTTTGCTACATTCTTATGCACTAGAAGCAAGTCACAACTGCAGTCCACACCCAAAGGAAGGGGTCTTATGCAAAGCTGTGAATACAAGCATATAGGAACTATTGTGGGGCCACTCTCAGGAGGCTGTCTCACCACAATTTTTAGAAGTAGATCTTTGACCCTCCCTTTTTCCCCCGACAAGCCCCCGTGTGTGATGCTCCCCTCCCCTGTGTCCGTGTGTTCGCATTGTGCAACACCCGCCTATGTAGTGAGAACATGCGGTGTTTGATTTTCTGTTCTTGTGTCAGTTTGCTCAGAGTGATGGTTTCCAGGTTCATCCATGTCCCTAGCTGGGGGAGGGATAGCATGGGGGAGAAGATGCCAAGATATAGGTGATGGGGCAGGAGGGCAGCAAATCACACTGCCATGTGTGTAACCTATGCAACAAACTTGCGTGTTCTTCACATGTACCCAAAACCTAAAATGCAATTAAAATATATATTAAAAAAAAATCTCTCTCAGAGTTATAAAAAAAAAAAGTAGATCTTTGACTACTCTACCAATTCCTTCCACGGTTGTTAGTCTAACCAGTTTTACAATACTTCTTAGACAATTTTTTTGGGTAATTTATCATTTCCTAGAAAATAATTTTTTCTAGGTTTTCAAACTTATTTGTAAAGTTAAAAAAATCTCATCCAGGTCTAGGGGTTCATGTCTATTATTGTTTATGTCTTCTCTCTCTTTATCAGAAAGCATGCTTGTCTATTTCATTGGTTATTTCAAAGAACCAGTTTTTTATTTGTTGCTCAGTTCTATGTTGTGTCTTTTCCTTCATTGATCTGTGCTTTTTATCTTTATTATTCCTTCCTTTTACCTTTGTTTGTGATTATTTGTGTTTCTTCCTAGATTTTGAAAGCTTGCTTTATTTCTTTTCAATATTTTCTTGTTTTTAATAAATGCACTTAAGGTCGTGTATTTTCCTCCTGAGTATTGCTTTGGCTTCATCCCACTAGTTTTGATATATAGAGATTTTATTGCTTTTCATTTTGCATTGATTCATTTTGATTTCTCTCTATCCAGATTAGAAGTGTCTTTTTCCTTTTTTCTTATTTCGAGGGGCATAGATTCCAAATCATTATTTTGTTGCTAAATTGCTATTTTATTGACCCCACAGTTATTATGTGACCCTATGTAATTCTTATTATTCGGAATTTGTTGAGATTTTCCTTGTGGCTTAATACATCATCAATTTTTGTAAGTATTCAATGTGCATTTCAAAAGTGAGTGGGTATTCTGTTAGTATAAGCATACATATGATCAGTTTGCAAGTTGTATCGTTTCAATCCTGTACATCCGCCTTTAGTTAGTAGATTAGTAAGTTAGCACTTGTGTAAATTTTTTAGATATTATGTTATTTATAAGACAATTGTGGGATTTGCTCATCTCTATTTTAAACCTATGTTGTAAAAGTTCCTTACAGTTATATCTTTGTTGTGGCCTATTATTAATGAAATACTGTTTATCTTTTTAAATGCTTTTTGCTTAGAGTTTTGTTTTGCCCGACACAGCTATATCTGCTTTCATTTTTTTTGTTGGTATTTGAGTATATTGTTTCTTTTTTGTTTTAAACTTTAAAAACATATTTATTTAGATTGCTAAAAACATTCTGTTTTAGATGCTATTGTGTATTAATCAGACCATGCTAGACTATGTCATATAAAAAATTGTCCACCAAATCTCTGGCCTAACGTAATTGAGGTTTATTTCTTGTTCATATTATATCTTTTTATTAATGTATATTTTATTGCGTTTTAGGTTTTGGGGTACATGTGAAGAACATGCAAGATTGTTGCATAGGTACATACATGGCAATGTGGTTTGCTGCCTTCCTCCCCCATCACCTATATCTGGCATTTCTCCCCATGCTATCTCTCCCCCAACTCTCCACCCCCCGCTGTCCCTCCCCTAGTTCCCCCCGACAGACTCCAGTGTGTGATAGTCCCCTCCCTGTGTCCATGTGTTCTCATTGTTCAACACCTGCCTATGAGTGAGAACATGCGGTGTTTGATTTTCTGTTCTTGTGTCAGTTTGCTGAGAATGATGGTTTCCCAGGTTCATCCATGTCCCTACAAAGGACATGAACTCATCGTTTTTATGGCTGCATAGTATTCCATGGTGTATATGTACCACATTTTCCCTCTCCAGTCTATCATTGATGGGCATTTGGGTTGGTTCCAAGTCTTTGCTATTGTAAACAGTGCTGCAATGAACATTTGTGTGCATGTGTCCTTAAAATAGAATGATTTATAATTCTTTGGCTGTATACCCAGTAATGGGATTGCTGGGTCAAATGGAATTTCTATTTCTAGGTCCTTGAGGAATCACCACACAGTCTTCCACAATGGTTGAACTAATTTACACTCCCACCAACAGTGTAAAAGTGTTCCTATTTCTCCACATCCTCTCCAGCATCTGTTGTCTCCAGATTTTTTAATGATCACCATTCTAACTGGCGTGAGATGGTGTCTCATGATGTAGTTTTGATTTGTATTTCTCTAATGAACAGTGATGATGAGCATTTTTCCATATGTTTTTTGGCCTCATATATGTCTTCTTTTGTAAAGTGTCTGTTAATATCCTTTGTTCACTTTTGAATGGGCTTGTTTGTTTTTTCTTGTATATCTGTTTTAGTTCTTTGTAGATTCTGGATATTAGCCCTTTGTCAGATGGGTAGATTGCAAAAATTTTTTCCCATTCTCTTAGTTGCTGATTGACTCTAATGATTGTTTCTTTTGCTGTGAAGAAGTTCCGAAGTTTAATTAGGTCCCATTTGTCTATTTTGGGCTTTTGTTGCCAATGCTTTTGGTGTTTTAGTCATGAAGTCCTTGCCTATGCCTATGTCCTGAATGGTTTTGCCTAGATTTTCTTCTAGGGTTTTTATGGTGTTAGGTCTTATGTTTAAGTCTTTAATCCATCTGGAGTTGATTTTAGTGTAAGGTGTCAGGAAGGGGTCCAGTTTCTGCTTTCTGCATATGGCTAGCCAGTTTTCCCCAACACCATTTATTAAACAGGGGAATCATTTCCCCCATTGCTTGTTTTTGTCACGTTTGTCAAAGATCAGCTGGTTGTAGTTGTGTGGCATTGCCTCCAAGGCCTCTGTTCTGTTCCATTGGTCTATATCTCTGTTTTGGTACCAGTACCATGCTGCTTTGATTACTGTAGCATTTGTAGTATAGTTTGAAGTCAGATAATGTGATTCCTCCAGCTTTGTTCTTTTTGCTTAGAATTGACTTGGCTATGCGGGCTCTCTTTTGGTTCCATATGAAGTTTAAGGTGGTTTTTCCAGTTCTGTGAAGAAGGTCATTGGTAGCTTAATGGGGATAGCATTGAATCTATAAATTACTTTGGGCAGTCTGGCTATTTTCATGATATTGATTCTTCCTAAGCATGAGCATGGAATGTTTCTCCATCTCTTTGTGTCCTCTCTCGATTTCGTTGAGCAGTGGTTTGTAGTTCTCCTTGAAGAGGTCCTTTACGTTCCTTGTTAGTTGTATTCCTAGGTATTTTATTCTCTTTTTAGCAATTGTGAATGGCAGTTCGTTCTTGATTTGGCTCTCTTAAGTCTGTTATTGGTGTATAGGAATGCTTGTGATTTTTTGCACATTGATTTTGTATCATGAGACTTTGCTGAAGTTGCTTATCAGTTTCAGGAGACTTTGGGCTGAGATGATGGGGTCTTCTAAATACACAATCATGTCGTCTGCAAATAGAGACAATTTGACTTTCCTCCTTTCCTAACTGAATACACTTTATTTCTCTTTCTTGCCTGATTGCTCTGGCTAGAACTTCCAATACTATATTGAATAGGAGTGGTGAGAAGGGTATCCTTCTCTAGTGCCAGATTTCAAAAGGAATGCTTCCAGTTTTTGCCCATTCAGTATGATACTGGCTGTGGGTTTGTCATAAATAGCTTTTATTATTTTGAGATACATTCCGTCAATACCCAGTTTATTCAGAGTTGTTAGCATAAAGGGCTGTTGAATTTTGTCAAAGGCCTTCTCTGCATCTATTGAGATAATCATGTGGTTTTTGTCTTTGGTTCTGTTTATGTGGTGAATTACATTTATTGACGCGTATATTGAACCAGCCTTGCATCCCTGGGATAAAGCCTACTTGATCGTTATGGATAAGCTTTTTGATGTGCTGTTGCAATTGGTTTGCCAGTATTTTATTGAAGATTTTTGCATCTATGTTCATCATGGATATTGGCCTGAAGTTTTCTTTTCTTGTTGAGTCTCTGCCAGGTTTTGGTATCAGGATGATGTTGGTCTCATAAAATGATTTGGGAAGGATTCCCCTCTTTTGGATTGTTTGGAATAGTTTCAGAAGGAATGGTACCAGCTCCTCTTTGTATGTCTGGTAGAATTTGGCAGTGAACCCATCTGGACCTGAGTTTTTTTGGTGAGTAGGCTATTAATTGCTGCCTCAACTTCAGCCCTTATTGGTCTTTTCAGGGTTCGACTTCTTCTTGGTTTAGGCTTGGGAGGATGCAAGTGTCCAGGAATTTATTCATTTATTCCAGGTTTACTGGTTTATGTGCATAGAGTTGTTTGTAGTAATCTCTGATGGTGGTTTGTATTTCTGTGGAGTCTGTGGTGATATCCCCTTTATCGTTTTTTATTGCATCTATTTGATTATTCTCTCTTTTCTTTTTATTAATCTGGGTAGTGGTCTGTCTATTTTGTTGATCTTTTAAAAAACCAGCTCCTGGATTTATTGATTTTTTGAAGGGTTTTCTTTTGTGTCTCTATCTCCTTCAGTTCTGCTCTGATCTTAGTTATTTCTTGTCTTCTGCTAGGTTTTGAGCTTTTTTGATCTTGCTCCTCTAGCTCTTTCAATTTTGACTATAGGATGTCAATTTTAGATCTTTCCTGGCTTCTTATGTGGGCATTTAGTGATATATATTTTCCTCTAGACACTGTTTTAAATATGTTCCAGAGATTCTGGTATGTTGTGTTCTTCGTTCTGGTTGGTTTCGAAGAATATCTTTATTTCTGCCTTCATTTCATTGTTTATTCAGTCAACTTTCAAGAGCCAGTTGTTCGGTTTCCATGAACCTGTGTGGTTCTTAGTTAGTTTCTGAATTCTGAGTTCTAATTTGATTGCACTGTGGTCTGAGAGACTGTTTGTTATGATTTCTGTTCTTTTGCATTTGCTGAGGAGTGATTTACTTCCAATTATGTGGTCAATTTTAGAGGAGGTGTGATGTGGTGCTGAGAAGAATGTATATTCTGTGGATCTGGGGTGGAGAATTCTTTAAATGTCAATTAGGTTTGCTTGGTCCAGGTCTGAGTTCAAGTCCTGGATATCCTTGTTAATTTTTTGTCTCATTGATCTCTCTAATATTGACAGTGGAGTGTTAAAGTCTCCCACTATTTTTGTGTGGGAGTCTAAGTCTCTTTGTAAGTCATTAAGAACTTACTTTATGTATCTGGGCGCTCCTGTATTGGGTGCATATATATTTAGGATCATTAGCTCTTCTTGTTGCATTGATCCTTTTACCATTATGTAATGTCCTTCTTTGTCTCTTTTGATCTTTGTTGGTTTAAATTCTACTTTATCAGAGACTAGGATTGCAACTCCTGCTTTTTTTGCTCTCCATTTTCTTGGTAAATCTTCCTCCATCCCTTTATTTTGAGCCTCTGTGTATCCTTGCCTGTGAGATGGGTTTCCTGGATACAGTACACAGATGGGTTTTGGCTTTTTATTCAATTTGCCAGTCTGTGTCTTTTGATTGGGTCATTTAGCCCATTTACATTTAGGGTTAATATTATTATGTGTGAATTTGATCCTGCCATTTTGATGCTAGCTGGTTGTTTGGCTCATTGGTTGATGCAGTTTCTTCATTGTCTTGATGGTCTTTACCATTTGGTACGCTTTTGGTGTGGGTGGTACTGGTTGTTCCTTTTCTCTGTTTAGTGCTTCTTTCAGGAGCTCTTGTAAAGCAGGCCTGGTGGTGATGAAATCTCTGAGTAATTGCTTGTTAATAAAGGATGTTATTTCTCCTTCACTTATGAAGCTTAGTTTGGCTGGATATGAAATTCTGAGTTGAAAGTTCTTTTCTTTAAGGATGTTGAATATTGGCCCCCACTCTTTTCTTGGCTTGTAGGGTTTCTGCTGAGAGATGTGCTATGAGTCTGGTGGGCTTCCCTTTGTGAGTGACCCAACCTTTCTCCTGGCTGCCCTTAGCACTTTCTCCTTCATTTCAACCCTGGTGAATCTAACGATTATGTGCCTTGGGGTTGCTCTTCTGAGGAATATCTTTGTGGTGTTCTCTGTATTTCCTGGACTTGAATATTGGCCTGTCTTGCTAGGTTGGGGAAGTTTTCCTGGATAATATCCTGAAGAGTGTTTTCCAGCTGGGATTCATTCTCACCGTCACATTCAGGTACACCTATCAAACATAGATTAGGTCTTTTCACATAATCCCATATTTCTTGGATCCTTTGTTCATTTCTTTTTACTGTTTTTTCTCTAATCTTGCCTTCTTGTTTTATTTCATTGAGTTGATCTTCGACCTCTGATATCCTTTCTTCTGCTTGGTTGATTCGGCTGTTGAAACTTGTGTATGCTTCGCGAAATTCTCGTGCTGTGTTTTTCAGCTCCATCAATTCATTTATGTTCCTCTCTAAGCTGTTTTTTCTTGTTAGCATTTCATCAAACCTTTTTCAAGGTTCCTAGTGTCTTTGCATTGGGTTAGAAGCTGTTCTTTTAGCTCAGAGAAGTTTCTTATTAATTACCCACCTTCTGATGTCTGTTTCTGTCAATTCATCAGACTCATTCTCCATCCAGCCGTCTTCTTTTGCTGGTGAGGATTTGTGATCCCTTGGAGGAGGAGAGGTGTTCTGGTTTTGGGTGTTTTCATCCTTTTTGCGCTGGTTTCTTCCCATCATTGTGGATTTATTATCTGTGGTCTTTGTAATTGGTGACTTTCAGATGGGGTCTCTGAGTGGACGTCCTGTTTGTTGATGATGAGGTTATTTCTTTCTGTTTCTTAGTTTTTCCTTCTTATAGTCATACCCCTCTGCTGCAGCACTGCTGGAGGTCCAGTCCAGACCCTGCTTGCCTGGGGCTCACCTGCAGCAACTGCAGAACACTAAGGGTTGCTGCCAGTTTCTTCTTCTGCTATCTTTGTCCCAGAAGGATACCTGCCAGATATCAGTCTGAGCTCTCCTTTATGAGATGACTCTTTGGATATATGGGGGTGAGGGAGCTGCTTGAGGAGACAGTTTGTCCTTTATAGGAGCTCAAGTGCTGAGCTGTGAGCTCTGTTGTTCCATTCAGAGCTGCTGGGCAGGTACGTTTAAGTCTGCTGCAGCAGAACTCATAACAGCCTTTTTTTCTCCCAGGTCCTCTGTCCTTGGAAGGTAGGGCTTTATAAGTTTCTGTCATGCTACTGCCTTTTTCAGGGCTGCCCTGCCCAATGAGGAGTCAGCCTAGTCACAGTCTGCCAGCAGAGGCATTGCTGAGCTGCTGTGGGCTCTGCCCAGCTGCCATGTGATCTTCCCTGCAGTCCTGTTTACAGGGGTATAGTTAGAACTGCCTTGACAATGGCGGCCTGCCTCTGTAATGGTAGACTCTCCTGTAATGGCAGACTACCTTAGCAATGGCGGGCTGCCTTGCTAATTGCGGACTGCCTCGGCAATGGCAGACTACCTCAGTAGTGGTGGACTGCCTTGGTAATGGCAGACGCCCCACCCCCCACAGAGCTGTACTGTCCTGCATTCAGCTGTGCTTGCTGTGAAACTCTCAATTCAGAGTGTTTCAGATTGCTGGTCTTTGTGGGGGGTGGGACCGGCTGTGCCTGATCACCTGGCTCCCTGCCTCAGACCCCTTTTTCTTCAGTTGAATCTGTAACTCTGTCTCCCAGGCATTCCAGTCACCAGTTGAAATGGCACCTGGATTGTGCTGGGGCTCGTGGCACTTTTTTGTCCGGGAATCTCCTGGCCTGGCTCCCTGTTCAGTCCCCTTTTTTTCAGTTGAATGGGTGACTCTGTCTACCAGGCGTTCCATTTGCCATTTGAAAAGGCACCCGAATTTGTGTGAGATTTTGTGTGGAGATCTGCTGCGCCAGCTGAAACAGCCACGCTGTAGGCACTTTTCCTCCCAGGAATCTCCTGGCCTGGCCTCCCTGTTTCAGTCCCCTTTTATCAGTTGAATGGGCGACTCTGTCTCCCAGGCATTCCAGTTTCCTGTTGAAAAGGCACTCGGATTTGTATGAGATTTTGTGTGTAGACCCACTGCACCAGCTGAAACAGCCACGCTGGAGACTTGTGGCACTTTTTCACCCTGGAATCTCCTGGCCTGGCTCCCTATTTCTGTCCCCTTTTTTATCAATTGAACGGGTGACTGTCTCCCAGGTGCTCTGGTCACCAGCTGAAATAGCGCCCAGACCCTTGTGAGTTTTTTTGTGTGTGGAGACCTGTGGCACCGGCTGCTGTGCGTTGGAGACCCGTGGCGCTCTCTGCCCGGGAATCTCCTGGTCTGTGGGCAATAAAAATCCGTCTGGAAATGCAGCGACCACTCACCCTCTGTGCTCTTGCTGGGAGCTGCAATCCAGAGCTGCTCCTACTCGGCCATCTTGGATCCCCCCCTCTGAGTATATTTTTTCATTTATTTTATTTTCAATCTTTATGCATTATTTTGTTTTACATATGTATCTTGTAAATGACCTATAGCTATATTGGCTGATGACCTAATCTGAGTGTCTGTCTCTTAATAAGGCAATTAAACATTCACATTAGTGTGATTGCTTATATGCTTAGACTAATTCCTGCCATCTCATTTGATATATATTTTTATCTAACCTGCTTTCTTATTGCTTTCTCTCCCCATCATTCCTTTTGCTCTCTTTTGTTGAATGGACAGAATTTGTTCCATTTTATTTTCAGCAATGGTTTAGAAAGTATACATGTTGATTCTAAGATTTGCCCATACACTCTTAATAGATATTCTAAAGCATATGTATCCTCTATGAACATTTAGCATTACTCTGGATGTCTTTTCTCCCTCCAAACAAGGCAATAAACTCAGTATTCATTTTCTTACTTCTGCTCCTTCTTTGTGATCCTCTACTCCACCTTCTGCCCAATGCTGCCACTCCAATCATTTTCTGTGTTGATACATTCTCTTACAGGTTTACTCATTTCTTTGTGCATTATTTCTTAATTCCTCTTTCTTGTACTTGAATTCATTTTGCTTCTTAGAGTAATATAACTACTCTGGGTTATTTCGGAGAGAATTTGTAATAAAATTTTTGAGTGCTTGAATGTCTGAAATACCTTTTTTTCAGTATCTTTGTTGTCTTTTGGTTATGAATTTTTTAAAAATCTTAGTATCTATCACTTCTAGAGATTAAGGCTATGAGAGATAGTCTATTATGTGTACTCAGTCTGTCATTTTACTCTCCTCACACCTATGTGTTAACCCAGGACTCACCAATGTCTATGGCCCAGGGCTCAGAAAACCTCCCTTCTATCATCCCTTTCTTTGCTCTCCTGCCCCTATCAGGAAGATCCATCAACTATCAGGACATTGATTGGGCCACCTTGAATTAATGGGTCAAATCACTATGCACCAAATATCAGGGTAAGAGTGTGGATTACTCTTCCTTTTCTCTTCACCCACATGGCTGGAGCTATAATGTTGGTTTAGGAACAGCTTTTAACCAGCCATTACTCTCCCTTTTGTCTCTTTATCCCATGAAGTCAATAGGAGTGAGCTAATATCTGAAATTCAGCTTTGGCCATGTGGTAGGGGAGATCCCTCAGGACTCAAGGCTAGGCCCCACAATCCTGCCCAGTACATAAGAGGTCGCATTGATGTTTGAGACCCAAATCCCAGCTAACAATGAAGTGTTACTTTGCTTTCTTTGCCATTGTTATGTGTGCATATTTTCTCTCCTGGGAGCCTTGTGGGAGAGCTAGCTTTGGTCTGGGCAATATTTTGGTATTCTTAGGTCTCTGGGCCACAGTTGAACATCAATTGCACCATATTTCCAACAACAGCTTTATGATAATACTATTATTGCAGTTCCAATTCTTTAAAGGTATAAAGAGTAAAACAATGTGCCTTCAGTGAAGAAGACAGGAGTGTCAATTTCAGTGTGCCACAGCCTTAGGGCTATCATATACATTTGTAGAAGTTACGAATAATACAGTTCTAGGATGCTCCCTTCTCATAAGAGACCATGTAGATGAAACTCTCCAGAGTTGTGCACAACCTATACAACCTTATGAGGTGTGCCTACCGACTTCTTGTCTCAACTGTCTCTAAGGATGCTTGCCAATCCCTTTGCCCTTAAAAAATGGTCCTGTAAATATCTGCTGTCCTAACATTCCAAGTCTTGTCATGGTGCTTTATCCCATCTCCTTGGATTAGACCTCTTAGCTTTTTGACATCTGCTTGGGTTAAACTTGAGGCATAGAGAAGGAGCTTACCCCAGACAACATAGATGGGAAATAGAGAAACCAGTGTCCAAAGCCAGATCTATCACTCCAAAGCCTATACACTGTCTACTACAAGCAAGGTGGCTGGAAGAATACAGCTGGCAAATGTCTGAGGTTTTGTATTAGCCCACAGAGGGCATGGTTATCTCAGACACTTGTTATTCATTCACTGCATTTCTCTACATCTCCGCCTCAGGTGATTGCCTTCCAACTCTACCATTCAGTGATATCTCCAATCTCTCTTATGTTAGTGAGCTCTCTTCTATTGCAAATGGCAGGAATCCAACCCAAACTGGTCTAAGCCAAAATGGGATCTTATTAGTTCACATAAACGTTAGAAGTACAAGGGTGGTCTGGTCTGGCAATGCTAGATCCCAGGCTCAAGTGAGGCCTGTCCATCTCTTGGATTCCCAGTTTTTTTCATGGGCATCACTGTCAGGCAGGCTGTTCTCCTAGAGCTCTTGAAACTCTAGGCTTATGTATTCTAGCTGATCAGTCCCCATTGTCTCTTTCCCTACACTTTTATCAGAAGTTCCAGGGAGGATTTGTATTGGCCCAGCTGGGGTCACATGATTTTGCATATACTAATCACTCCAACCAGTATGATGGAATGCTCTAATTGGCCAGGGTTAGATCATCTGTCAACCCTGGACCTGACTCACACAGACTCACAGTGGTGGAGGGGTAGTCTCCCACAGAAATGTTGGCGGCAGTTACAGAAAAGAAGGAATGGATGCTGAGTGAATGAAAAACAATGGGCCTCTGCGCTTCTCATTTCATAGATGAGGAAAGTGAGGCCCAGAGTAGGGTAGGGACTCGCCCATGATTATATAGGCTCTGTAGCAGGCAATGTTATGTGACTTTTGCGGGCCAGGAGTTAAGAGACCCTGCTTCCTGCTTTTGTCCCAGTATCAGAAGTGCTAGGCCATCTCTGGTGGCAATTTTGAAGTTTACAAGGTCAAGAGAAGTTCTAGGTCTGACAGGGTTGCAGATGTGTGCTATGAAAATAACTCTGTGGGCTAGAGATCAGGCCACCTGAGTCCTGGTCCTGGCTCTGCCATGAACTTGCTGGAGTGAACTTGGGCAAGGCCATTCCTCATTCTAGGCCTCAGTTTCCCCATCTATAAGCTAAGAAGATTGGATTAAAATGGTCTAAACATACTATAAGTTAACGCTTTTGTTCCACTCGTGGGGAGGGAGGGAGAGAAGGCAGAAGGCTGAGAGTAAATTTCTCCTCTCCATCTGGAGCCATGTGGAATTTCTGCAGTGGAGACGTTTAACCTGACTTTAATTTGAGTTGAAACGTCTGATATTTCTGATAGTAATAACATGCCCTGGATGGGGCAGGGGGAGCAAGGCCCCCTGAAAAGAACACCAAAAAGCCCTCTCTGTTCCTCCTCTTGAAGCACAGCCCCCAGCAGGCAGGGGTCCCGGCACCAAGGCCCAGGGAAGCGGGTGTTCCTGAGAAGCCGAGGTTGGAGGAATCCATCTCCAGCTGGCAGACGGCCATGCTGGCTGCATGGCGGGCTTTCTGCACCTCTTTCTCCTTTCAACCTGCCCCATCCTGCCCTGCTAGATCTGTTGGCTGGCTTTAGACTGGGCCAGGAGCCGTGGAACACCAGGGAGAGGGCCAGACAGTGGGTGGTGCATGAGGTGCCACCTGGGATGCCAGGCACGTGCCCTGGCAGAGCATAGAAGCATGGTGTGAGCACATGTGTGTGGTGGGTGAACAGGGTGTTGTGCTGGTTGGACAATAGTCATAGTAGCCGCCACTGGTGCGTTGTTTTCCTCCCTAGGTATCTATCCATCCCTCCCCCACTGAGTCCATCCCTCCCTTCCCATAAGCATCTCCTCCTCAATAGGAGGTCTTCTCAGCTGCCACGCCATCCTCTCCTGCCCTGACACAGATGTTTCATCTTAACCCTCCTTCTGTCACAAAGGAAGCCCTAGCCCAGATAGGTATGGGGGAGTGAGGTCATTCATTCATCAGGGGATACAGCTAAAATTTCTCTACTCTTTTCACTACTAGCCAAGTACACTGAGTTAAACAATGAAGGTGGAAGTCCTGCCTTGTGTCTAACCTTGCCCTCTCATACTATATTTATTCTCCGCTGGAGATAGAGAACTGCCAGCCAGCAGCCACTATATAAAAAGTGCCTGGAGTCAGGGAAAACGTGGTGCCCTTGCTGCCCCCTCCCTCCCGTTTCTCATCTCACCCCCAGCCTGTTTCTTGCCTTAATGATCCTGCTGTGATGAGGTGATGAGTGGGCACTGGAGAGCCCATGCTGACCGACTAGCCCAGAGCAGGCAGCCCTCCAATTACCCACAAGGCTCAGGGGAGGTGTGGTGGGGGGTGGGGGAAAGAGCGCTTCTCTCCCCCCTTTAAATATATATTTAAGCAAGGAAACAGATTTCACTTTCAATCTTCTTTCCAAGAGATTGTTATAAACAAAAGCAGGTCTGCGGCAGGAGGAGGAGGGGGTAAGAGAGGAAAATGATTTGGGAGATTAAGGAGGCGGCCACGACAGCGTCCCCTTTTAAACCTCAATAAGGTTGTTTTTCTTGGTTGTTTTTTCCTCCTCCCCTCTCCAGCCAGTGTTACTTAAAAAGGAACATTATGTTATCACAAATCAGATTTCCAAACATCATCTCCAGGTCACTGTGAACAGCTCAGCAATTTGGCTGCAGATTCCTGGAGAAGGCTTGCCCCTTTAACCTCAAACTCAGGAGGGAGCTGCCCCCATTGCAAATGCTGGGGAAGCCCTCCCTGCAGAGACTGAGAGTGGAGAGCAGCCCGGCCAGGCTGGGCCGGCAGGGCAGGTGGGGGTGCTGTGTCTGCAGGCAGCAGGCAGCGGCACAGGACTCCATGTCACCCCACCTCCACTGTGCCCTGAAGGGCAGCTGGGGGTCTTGCTGCCTCTTGGAGGACATCCTTGGCTCTGCTGGTGGGGCCCGACCTGGCGGGGTGATGCGGGTCTTCATTTTTCCTCTGCCATAAACTTGGGGCTTATCCATGCCATGGAGCTGCCAGGGAAGATTAAAGTCAAGGCTGGCGCCCTAGTTCCAATGCCGATGAGATACTACAAGTATTCCAGCTGGGCAGTGCAGGGGCAGGGTGACATGAGGGTGAAGCAGAGGGTGTGGGACAGCTGAAAGGCCTCTGGAAGAGTGACGTTGCCCCATGGTCTGCTCCATCAGGGCAAGCACAAGGTTGCCTTTTGCCCTCCACCTTACTCTTTCCTCTGAGGACAGGTCAGGGGTCGATGGGGAGGAAACAGAAGCCAGGTTAGGAGGTATCTGAGATGTATAGGCCTGAAACTGCACCAAGAAGGATTTGGGCTAGATGCAAAGATTTCTAAGCAGTGAAGATTCAGCACCCATGAGGCAATTCTTTTCTCACAAAGAATTGAGGGGAAAGAGTGTGAACTGTAAAGAACTGGTGATTTTGGCATCTAACCAATGGAATTAGCTGAGGGACAGCAATTGGGATTGGGGTCCTTGAGTGTTCTGTGTGTCCTCCATGGGCCCACAATTGAGCCGAGCCAAAATGTTCAATTCCAGATCCTTGAGCCAAAACATTCTTTCAAGGATCCTATTGCCATAAATATTTGTGCACTTCCCAATAGCCCTGGGATGCAAGAACTGGCACTTCCATTTTATAGATGGAAAAACGGAATCAAGGAGGAAATGGCTTGCAAAGACCACATAAGGAATGAACTGAGGAGCTTAAACTAGCCCTGAGATCCTACCTTCACCTCCAGGCTCTTTTCTTTGGCCCTTGACGTTGTGGGTGGAGCTCTGTAGGCCAGCTCTTGTTCCATTGGCTTTCTAAATCAAACAAGTGACAAAGCAGGCCCAGGAGTGAGCTCTTGGCCTTAACAGTATAGAGGCAGTGGATTTTCCAAAAGGCAAAGAGTAGCCCTAAAATCTGGAACTCAGAGAAAGAATTCCACGGGTAAGGCCTGAGTACTCAGTCAGACAGAGCTGGCAGAAAGGCCCGTCCAGTGCTGTGGAGAGGGCTGTGTGCAAGGCTGAGATGGCAGAGATGACTGGAGATGAAGGAATGGCCCAGAGACTGTGAGTCTGTCCGGGAGACCTCGTTCAGCAAAACTGTGCCTGGAGGGTCAGAGAGCCACTCCTGCCTGGTCCAGGTGGCATGAGGCTTGATACCTCCATAGTCACTCAGTGACCTTGGGGTGAGAGGAATCAATGGGGATTCTTTGGAGTCAACTCAGGAGTAACAGCTGGCCAAGAGCTCCTCCCCTCCAGAGCACTGCAGGATCATGCCTCAAATGGCCGCCTGGGGGCCCACATCCAGCGCAGAGAAGGGCAAAGCAGCTCACTCCTACCAGGTGCCAGGCCCTTGCACGTGGTTACCTCATTGACCTCCCCGCCAACAGTCCTGTGTGGTGAAGATTTGCTTTCCATTTTAGGATGGCTTAGGGAAGGGAAGGGGCTTGTCCAGGGCTCGTCAAAAATACAACCCAGAGGCTAGATTTGAACTTGGGTCTGTTCTCTCAAGATTTATACTCTCTGCTAAGCCGTGACCCTCAAGGGTGCAGCCTCACCCCCTCAGGAGTTCCAGTGAAAGGTGCCCACTAGTGGCCCTCAGGGAACTGTGAGTTTGGGAGATTCTGGACCTTTGGTCTTCCCGGCGTCCCCACTCTGAGGTCCCTCCAGTCTCCTGAGCTCAGGAAGTGGACCTGGGGAGATGTGGGTGGGCCAAGATGGAAAGTTCTGGGCCCAGGGGCTGGTTGGGGAGAAGCTTTCTGCCACTGCCCCCAGCTACACTCCTCCCTCCTCCTAGGTTCCCTAGCCCTCCCCTCCAGGGCCCCTCATAACTCAGTACCCCAAGAAAGCTCTGTTCCAGGAAAGGGGTACTACAGGGGGCTTTTGCCTTGCTCCTCATGCTACTGATTCCTGGGCACCTGGCCCAGCCACTCCCTCCAACACAGTCCTTTGGGAGGAGGGTGTGTGAGGCACCCAAAGCAACCTTGGGTAGACTGACACTCAGCCCGCCACCCCCACAACAGGGGCAGCTTAGCCATCAGCGCTGAGCATGGAGAGGCCTCTCCCTTGCTTGCTTTATTTATCTTGGCCCAAGGACGATGAAGCCCGGATCTGAAGGGAGGATGGAAGGCCATTTCCAATACTTCCTCTTGGCCTCTCCATGCCCTTGACTTGCCCCTTAGTACCCGGGAGGAGAGGGCAGAGGTCCATGGTCCTGAAAACAATGGCTCGAAGCTGGGCGGGGGAGGGTAGAGGAAGGAGGGAGAGGGAGGATTCAAAACCCACAAGCTCTGCCATGGACTTACAGAGGTAATGCACAGCACGCTCCAGGGTGGGCCTGCAAACTGGTGGACCTCAGACCCTCCACTGAGCTACCTAGACGCAGCCTCAGACAGCTATAGGTAGATGGGGCAGAGGCTGTGCACTGGTTCCCTTCCTTCCCAGGGCCAGGACTGCATAGAATTGCCTGCCTTAGGAAGCAGTGTGGAGAGTCCTCCAACCACACCAGTAGAAGGGGGGACCTGCAGGCTTGCCCTAGGTCTCCAACAAACTCCAGGCTTGCATCTTGAGAGCCCATTTGCATGAGCAGAGTGGCCCCACCATGACAGAGCCCCCCATCCTCCCCCTCTTGGCTTGTTTGCACTGCTACAATCCTTGTCTCCAGTCATCTTGTCCCCTTGCCCCACACCCAGCACTGTCCTTCAGCCAAGCCACACACATGGAACTGCTTTCATCTTCCTCCTCAGCTGGGCCTGCCCTTTTCCAAGGGCTCAGAGACCTCACTCCTTGGAACTCTCTCCAATTTGTCTCCGTCACCTCTCCATGTTCAGGGACGTTGAGTTGCCCAGTGGCCTCAGAGGAGAAGTGGGAGGCTTGGGACTCCAGGCAAGCTGGCCTCGTACCCTAGGCCCCATGGACATCAGGAAGCGGGGGGTGTTTCTTGTTTCTCAGCCTTCCTTTTTCCTTCTGGGCTCTGCAGGGACCTGAAGTGTCAGGGAGCGGGTAACCTCCATTCAGTCAGTAAATGTCCAGTGTGGGTGACAACAAGGATCTCACTTGGTCACTGCCTGTGAGGATCTGTCAGATCAGTAAAGGAGGTCATATTACTAATACTAGTACTCATAACACCAATACAGTACTTTCCCCAGGACGGGTATCGGTCTCTAAGGAGTGTACACAAATTATTCATTTCATCCTCACAGTAACTACAACTATCTCCCATTTCACAGGTGAGGAAATGGAGGCTCAAAAAGGTTAGTGAATTGTCCTAGTAACTCAGATTCTAGAACTGGGATTCTGTGCCCAGGAGGGCTGACTCCTCAGAGCCTGTGCTCTTACTCATTACGCTAAACTTGGTACAGGAAGCTCACAGAATGTTTAGAGGCCAGTTATTTCCAACAGAGAGGTTCGGGGAAGGCTTCTTGGAGGAGGAAGTGTTACAGATGGACCTCTCGGGAAACTTGGATTTGCAGAGAGATGGGAGAACATTCTAAGTGAAGGGCAAGAGTAAAAGCAACGATCAGGGACTAGGATATTGTAAGTGAGGTTCAGAAAATTCTAGGAGCTCAGTGTAGCCAGGACTGAAATGGTGGCCTTGGGAGGCAAGACTGTGAAGTCAGTGTGCTCTGTAGGCGGTCAAGCGTTAAGGAAGGGCAGAACATAATCTGAGGTCACCTGGAATCTCACTGAGGCTGTGGAAGAGGCTAACGTAATCGTCAGGCAAGAGATGATTCCATCTGTTCTGATGTGATGGCAGTGGGAGCTCTGAAGATGTCACAAGGTGGCAGAGGTAATGGATTGACAGAACTCGGTCCCCAAATGGATGCCAGGTGTGAGAGAGAGTGAGGAGCCCACTGAATGCGTTGTTATGCTATTCCTGGCATTAGGACACTGTGAAGAGGAGCAGAATGGGTGGGTTGGGCGTTTGGTTTGGGACACGGAGGGTCTGAGGTGCCTGTGGGGGAAAATAACGGGACCCCCCGCATGCCTTGAGTGTAGAGTTCAAGAGTAAATGGTGGGAGATGATGCTGAAGAGAAATGCTAGAGCCTGGACAACCCAGTTAATTAGTTAGGACCTGATTCTGTAGGCCACAGGAAGCCCTTAAAGGGTTCTCGAGCAGGGGAGTCATACAGTTAGATTTGCGTTTTTAGGAAGGTGGATGTGGCAATATTGGAAACAGGCTGCTTGGGAAGAAGGCTGAGGGGAGGTGGTGGGGATGGAGATGAGAGAACAGATATGAGAGACATTTTGATGGTAGGAAGGGTGAGACCCAGAGAGAAGAAGCAAGGTAAAAGAGAGAGTGACCCAGCTGCCACATGGAGAAGGAGCAAGCCAGAGAGTGCTGCAGGGAGCCATGGGGGTGGCCGGCAGTGGCGGGACAAGTGAGAGTGAGGCCTGTTGCTTCCTCCTGGCTTCTTTGCTCCCCTGGAGGCCCTAGCCACAAGCCTTTGTTTGAGGACAGAAGAAATGCTTCCAAAGGCAGCACCTCCCTCCTGCTACAGGTTATAAATCTCCAGGGCCAGACACCCACAGCACACCTGCCGCAGGCCTGGGCTCAGCAGCTGGGCCGCCAGTGCTGAGGGGCCAGTGCACCCCAAAGACGGGAGGATTTCCAGGCTCCGCTTCCAAGGAATCCCCGGCTGGTGAAACACCAGAAAGGAGGGGGAGAAGAGCCTGTCCATCCCTGAACAGGGCCCATCATTTAGGGGGGGGTGGTGGTGGGGTGAGGGGCCAGGGAGGGAGGCCAGATGGAGGGAGGGCTCATAAGAGGGAGTGGGGCTGGCTGAGGAGCCAGGCAAGGAAGGATGCACAGGAGGAGGGGCTGGGAATCGGGAACTGAAGCAGCTGGGAGTGCTCCTTTGGGCCTCAAGCAGCTGACATGGCCTTTCCCAGGGACAGGCCAGTAAGAGTCACAGGGAGCCGCCAGTGTGGGTGGCAATCAGGTGTGGGGCACAGCGATGGCCAGCACATCCCCCATACACACACAGAGGAAGCTCATCTCAGAGCTGGAAGAACCTTGGCACATGCCAAGGTCCAGTGTCAACATGTGACAGCTGGAGAAGTAGGGAGCTCAGAGAGGGGTAGCAGCTGCTCAAAGCTGCACAGCAAGAGAGCTGCAGAACTGGGACTGTAGCTGGGACTACAGGGTTTTCTGACACAAGCTCCACCCTTTTGAGGGAAGCCATAATGAGAGAGAGAGAAAGATATCCTGGGATTTGTTTGTCACCACCTGGAGAAAAACTCTTTCCTCCCCTACTTTGCTGGGGCAGAGAGGATTGAGAGCTCACGGCAGCAGTGGTAACTGCCAGAGCAGTTAGACTTTGGCGATCTTTGGAATTGAACATGAGAAACATGGAAGAAGTGTAGACAGAAGGCCAAGAGGTCATTCCGAAGAGGTACAGAGAAGGTGGCAAGAGCCACCTAGAGAAGCTGGGTACCAAGCTGGAAGACAGCAGGATGGCTGTTAGGAATGGTTATTAGCTGCAGAAGAGAAGAAAGGAGGAGAGGGCACGAGGGGGACATGGAGGGGAAGGGACACTGTTTGTTTGAGGCAGTAGCTGTGAGGGGCCAGGGGAGGCCTGGAGTCCCCAGGGAGCTTGGTCTGGTCTAAGTCTCTGCCTAGAGACTCAGACAGAAGATCCTGGCTTCCTTAGCAGTCAGTAAGGTGGGTGGCCACACTGGGGGCCATCTTCAGAGTAAAGGCTTCTGAGAGGAGGTAAGCTTGGCGTTGGACTGGACAGGCAGATGGTGGCATCTGTACACTGTCTTCATCTCTGTCGGTCAGACTCTGGACGCTGCAGGTAAGGTATTCGTTTCCCAAGCCCCTTTGGTGAATGGGCAGGAAATTGGCACATGCATTGTACGTGCTCACTTTTTACCTACACATGCTCATGGGTAGAGCTGGACACTCTCTGGAAAGAAAGAAACCTCCCCAAGCCGTGACGTCAGAGGCTGAAAGGCCTCTAGGGTACTTCTAGGTAAGAGTCCAGGGTCCCTGCCTGGGCTAAACTACACAGGTCCCTCACTGACCTGGCATCCTGGATGCCACTTCTGCTGTTGATGCCACACTGGCAACAGGAGGGAGAAGGACTTCCTACTTGCCTCCTCGGTAGCCCAGGCTAGGCCATTAGCCTCCTCTGGCCGCCCCCACCAAATGGTCCCTGCCTGGAAACACCCTGGCCCATTTTCTCAGCTCTTAGACCAGTTCCATGCTTTAGACCACGCTCCATACTCTAGCCACAACCACTCTCCCCCGGCCACTCAGACTCTAAAGTGGCCTTTTCCTGTTTTGCCCTGGGCTTTGGCTCCAGGTCTCTGGCAGTAAGCCCACTGCCTAGGCCCTTTCTCTACCTGGAGATATTTCTCAGACTTCCCTGGTGCTTATGCACTCTCTGACCCCTCTCTGCCAAAGTCCCCCAGAGGCATACAACAGGCACTCAAGCTCTTCGATGGCATAAGAGACAGAAATTGACAAGGCCAAGTATCGCCTTATCCCCCAGCCCTTGAATGCTGACAGTAGCGTCTTCCAAGGGGCCTAAGAGCTAATCATATCCCCTGGCCTTGGCACATATGCCATCCCTGAGGGTGGTAGTGGTTCGGCCTCATTTGGAGGATGATGACAGATGAGGGGGCACAGGGAGGGGACAAGCCACAAAACAACTTGCCACCTTCTCAGCCAAACAGCAGGGGCAGAGACAGAGCCTCCTCCAACTCTGACACTTTGTTTCCAGGCCGTCAAGCCTATCTCAAGGTTATGCTCATAGTTAGAGGCTGCCATAAGCCCAGTCAATCATTCTGCTTTGAAGAATCATCTACAGTTTTTTTATTTTTTTGAGATAACAATGTGGCCTTGCTCTTCTCCTCCTTCTCTCATTCTCACTTTCCCTGTCCTCTAGTCCTTTATGTGGTCATTTTCTGGCTGTTCTCCAAAAAGGAAAAATAAAAAGGGGGCCACCAAGCTAGGCTGAAGAGATGATTGGTGCAGACCTGTTCTTCTTGTGAGCTAGCTGCCCCATGGGTCCCGGTAGTGAGGCCGAGGCAGCAGACGGGAGTCCGTCTACCTCCTCTTCCCTCGAGGAAAGGTTTACAAAGCTTACCCCCTCCCAAGTGTCCTGGGTGTACCCACTGCAGGAGCCAATGAAAGTGGATGCCATTCCATCCACCACCTGGAACTGGTATAGGCCCTAAGTGGGCAGACACACACCATGCTGGTAAGGGTGCTACTTGTCCAAAGCAGGCAGATGGAATGGATTCCAGCGGCTTCCTAGGTCACCTGTCAGACCTGGGCTGGGCCAAGGGGCTTTTGGCACCAGATCCAACAACTTGGACCCTTTCTCAGGACTCTGAGCCTGGGAAGCTCTCCAGAAACTGAGAATTCCATCCCATCCTCTTCCCCCAACTTTGAAACTAGGAGAAAACTTTCAGTCAAATAATTCTATCATGACAAAGACCCTCAAAGGTCATCTTATCCATTTTCCAGGCTCCAGACTAGAAAACTTTTTTCACCCTGGCTAGTCAACCCCTTCCTGCCATGCTCATGCATTCTGGTCTCAAGAAAGGCACCATGAGTCCCTGTGCTCCAGTGGTATTGGTCTTGGATGCTGGAGCCATGTGTGCCAGCTTCTAAGAGCAGAATGGGGGTCCTCCAGGGAAGATGAGAAAGGAGTCACATGGCAGAGCCAGCGGGGCCGGGGCACCTGGGGGCCCAGGGCCTCTCTCCTGCCAAAGACTGACTGCCCCTGCCTCTCTGGCCACCTGCCTGCATCTCAGTTTCTAAGCAGAGCTGGGGCCTGGCCTTGGGAGCAATGCAAGTCCCAGCCCAAGGCCTTCTGAAGCAGCAGAACGGAGCAACCCCAATCAGCCTTTGGCTGCCTTGCTTCCTGCAGGTGGAAAAATCATCCTATTTATCCCCAAATGGATTTGTCTACTTGAACAACAAACAGACACAGAAACACACATGGAGTCATGGACATATGTGCAAAAACAGATCCAGAGATGCACATACAGTCTCTTTCTGCCTCTCTCTCTGCCTCTGCCTCTCTCTGTCTCTATGACTTTGTCTCTGTGTCTCTGCCTCTGTCTGTCTCTTTCCCCCTCCCTTTCTCAACTCTTTCTCTCACTCACCCTTTCCCAAGGCCCCTCCTGCCTGCATTACAGCATTTATCAAAGTGGCCTGACCTCATGTTGTAAAAATATACAGCATGGAACAAAATCCACTTAAACTCTCTTCTAAATATATTAAAATAATAGGAATTCTCATCTGCCTGATTGAATTTGCTGCTCGATATTAGAAGCATGCCAGGCCCTTCTGGGGCCAGTCAGGGGCAGGGAGGGGCTGGGATTCCCTGCCTGACTCCCTCTCTCTTGGCCAACAGCTCTGCTTTTTAGGTGGGCGGGGCCAGAGTGAGGGAGTTGGGGCTGTGTTCTGGCCAAGAGAGCTTGGGCGGCCACCTCAGCCAACAGCCAGCAGCGAGCACAGTCCACTGAGCACGTGCAGACAAGCACTGTGGCTTCTCTGGCTCATACAGCACCCGATCTTGGTCTGGAAGCTGGAAGCCCCTACCCCTGCCCCCCATCTGCACCAGTGCTCACAAGCTGTCCTGTAGTGACTCCCGGGTTTCGTTAACGGCCACTTCTGTGGCCCCGTGGGAGCAGAAACTTCCTGAAGGCAGGGGTCATATGTTGTTCTTTTTTGTATCACCAGGATCTAAAATGGCCTGATACAACTAAAAGCTTAGGGGAAACATTTGTTGAATAAGCAAATCAATTCATTTATTCATTCAGCTTATATTTATTGAACACTTAGTAAGTGCCCAGCACTGATCTAAGCACTGGAAACACAGCAAAAAAACCAAACAGATGTCAAATCCTGCCCTCATGCAGCTTTTATCATAATGAATAAATAAACTGGCCCACTCAGCCCACTAGAGAAGGCAACCACCACCCTGGGTCATGCTTCCCCTCCAGGTCTCTCGCTCCCTCATTCAGCAAACCATCCAACTTGCAAAATCCTAGACTCTGCTTTTCGGAGGCACGGCAGCTGCCTCATGATGGCTTGCTCAGTACTTGGATACCGGCCTGCTGGCTCTTTAGGGCAGCAACATGCAGGCAGAGGAGAAGAAGGGGCAGGGGCCTGGCATAAGACTCCCATACTTGCTTAGGATGGAGGCTGGGGAGCAGGTCTGACTAGCGGTGAAGGGGCTCCCTGGTGGACAAAGTTTGGTGCCAAAGGGCAGGGGCACAGTCAACAGTGGGCCTTGAGGTTCCAAGAGGAAGTAGGCACTGGATATTAATCGGTGCAATGGTTTAATCAGGGGCACTGGATATTAATCAGGGGCAATGCTGCTGCAGGGAATCAGCTACAGTTGGATTTAATGTCTGGAAGAAGAGCAAGTGTCACGTAGAGAAGGGCCCCAGGGTGAAATGTGGCAGAATGAAAGGCTGGTACAAGTAATGGTGTGCTGGTAAATATTTAACAACTTGCTCACTGGGAGGGGAAAAAACCTCTGATTTGTAGTGTTGCCAATTGCCATGGTATAAATACTCCCACAGTGGCTGAATTCAAGCTGTGAGTATGACATCACTGGATACAGTTTTGGAAAGAGATATGCACACGCAGTTCTCATGAGCCAAAGTGAGTCTTGGCCTGGGCTGGGGGTCAGAATCAGAAATTTAGTTACTGGAGAGGGACTAGCCATTAGATGGAGGATGAGTGGTGACTGAGGTTGCTTGTGTCATACGGCCTCTGCCTGCACTGGCTTGGAGGTCTCTTGGCTGATTTGACACCTGCAGAGGCAGGAGAACACGAGTGGTGTGCGTGCATGCGTGCGTGTGTTGTGTGTATGTGGCTGTGGGTCATGGGGAAATGCTGATAAGTTTTGATCCTTAAAATGATAGCCAGTTGGGTTTAGTGGCTCACACCTGTAATCCCAGAGCTTTGGGAGGCCAAGGCAGGTGAATCACTTAAGCCCAGGAGTTCAAAACCAGCCTGAGTAACATAACAAGTACCTGTCTCTACAAAAAATTTTTAAAAAAATACCCAGATGTGGTGGCATATGCCTGTGGTCCCAGCTATATAGAAAGATAGCTTGAGCCAGAAGGCGGAGGCTGCAGTGAGCTGTGTTCATGCCACTGCACTCCAGCCTGGCCAACAGAGCGAGACACCGTCTCATTAAAAAAAATAAATAAATAAAATAACCCCGCTTTTATGTAGTGCTTTTCTGTGCGAGGCCCTGTGTAAGCATTTTGCGTGTATTCATTTACTTGACCTCAAAACCACCCTGTGAGGTAGGTTGCTATGATTATCTCAATTTTACAGATGGGGAAAATGAGGCACAGACAGATTGAGTAACTATCCCATGTCACATAGCAATCTGGCTCCAGTCTGCTCTCAGTCACTATGCTGCACTGCCTCTTGTCTTACTTCCCTAATGGAATCTTCTTGAAGTAGACCACTTGCCTGGGCCCATAGTACCCAACGGGGATCTCTGGCCTGGTTTACTGCTCCTAAAATGCTTCCTCCCACCCATTTTTCTAGACTCTCCTGCCAGCTGGGGCAGCTGCTTGTGGCCTCTCTGGGCCTGATGCCACCCACACCCCAGTAGACTCAGCTTTCAGCTTTATTCTTTGTGACAGTGAGACCTGGGATGATGATATGTGTGTGTAGAGGTGAGGGGTGGCTAAGCATGGGTGGCCTTTTGGAAGAGGGAGGTAACTCTGTCTGGGAGGAGGAACAGGAAAGGGAAAGAAAAGGAGGAGCATGAAACCAGTGGAGGAGGGGTGGCAGCTTCAGCCTTGCACTTGGCCCACACTGCTCTCAGCATTGCTGTGACCTCCCTACACACACTCAGGGCAACGTGAGGTGGGACTCACTGAAATGTAAACAGGATGAGAAGATGTGGACTTCTGCAGTAGGCTTGTGGAATTAGCTGGTCACTTATTGCGTGTGTCTGTGTGTGTGTAGGTGCACAGGCCTGCTTACACATCCATATTCAACAGAGAGATTGTAGCGGAATATGATCAGCCAGGTACATTTGTGGGATGCTGTGACTGTGTATGTCAGAAACATTGACATCCTTGACTCCTGGAATTTCCCCTGAACCTCTGGAAAAACCCAAGCAGAGGAGGTTTGGCAAGGGCTCCAGAGAAGCTCTAAAAGGGTGCCGAGAGGGACAGACTGGCTCTGGGAGGGGGTTTCCTCTGTGCTGAAGTCACCAGCCCTCCTTCTGCCCCTATGAGACACCAGTCCTCAGCCTCTAACACATGCCTGGAGAGTGGTGAGGCATTTCCTCCGAGCCTTACTCCATGAAGGGAGAGACCAGACGACTGAGGAAAAGCTTGTGAGGAAGCACCTGGGGCGAGCACCTGGCCTGGCCTGTCTTGGCTGTCCCCGTTGTTGCCTGGGGCCTCAGGCGCAATCCCAAAGTCCTAGCTGTCTCCCAACTGTGTGGTGTAGAGGAAGGAGTAAGGCCTTTGCAGTCTGTTGAGCTCTGGATTTTAATCCTTGCTCCATCAGGTACCTGCCTTGGGACCTTGGGCCACCTCTGTCACATGACTCAGTCTCTGTCTCCTCATCTATAAAGACAGGTTATCTGTGTCCATAGAGAGCTTTCTAGGTGTGAAGACAAGAGATGTTGGGTTAATCTGAACCAGTGGGTATGAATAACGAGGACTGGTACTCAGGCATTGGGTTTGGGGCCTGTCAATCATCTGTTGATATGTAAATAAGAAGAGTCCAGCAAAGGGTCAAGTGCAGGATGGAGGACCCTTTCCCATACTTCTTGCCCTGAGAGAGGAAGAGCTTCTGGAACCCCCAGATTCTTGGCCTGGGAAGAGGTTGCTTTCAATACCTGCCCACAGAAGGGGGAAAGAGGAAGTGAGTATGACTGAAAGCTCTTTGAGACCAGGGACTGGCCCTCCTGTTCATCTCTGTGGCCCCTCTCCCCCCCAGTTACCTAGCACTGGGCTTGGCAGATCATAGGTGCTCCAGCCACGTTTATGAACCAACTATACAATCTCGTTTGTATCCTCACAGCAACTCAATGGGATAGTTACTATCATCCTTCATTTCACAGAGTCATAAAGTAGGAGCTAGGAAGGCAAACGCATCTTCCCAGGGTTACACTAGCTGTAGTAACACAGTCTGTGTAACACAAGTCCATTCCTGTTCCATTGTACCCCTCTGCTGTCTTCACCCCTAACTCTCTGTGATGCTTCCCTGATCAACACTCTGGCTGGTGGGGGAAGGCCACTGGGTCAAATGGAGAGCCTGGCAGGCAGAGATTGGCGAGGGGTGTGGGTGACAAAATTTCAGCCCGCTCCTGGGTTGAGCTGGATCCTAGCTGTTCTGTTGCCACACGTGACCTAGGATCTCAGAGTGTGCTAGTAGTGGCAAGACCGCCTCCCGTGAACACACACAATGAGGGACTATGCGGCAATGAGATGTCGGGAAAGGAAAAGTGTGGGAAAGTACGACTGCTGAAAATAGCAGGGACGGGCACTCTGGCCTTCCTGGTTATCTACTGTATCAAAGATACAATAAAATACCTTGAGGTAGTTCTTCCTGGTGTCTATCGTAAGTCCTTCCTGCTGCTATCTAAACCCATTCTTCTAACTTTATTGCATCTGGGCTTTTACACAAAACAACTTTTTACATCCTATAAATAACATCCTTTCAGAGGTTCTAGCCAGCAAAGAAAGCTCCTCTACGCAAGGCAAGAGTGAGGAGAACTTGCCACTAACTCTACCCAAGGAAATCAATTGCCAAACTCATTGCCTAAAGGGGCCTGAGTAAAGAGCCCTGGACTCAGCTTCAGGCTCTACCAGGGACTGTCTGTAACTCTGGACATGTTATTTGGCCATTCTGTGCCCCAATTCCCACATGTAGAGTAGGTACTATCCATTGAGCCCCTATTCTAGGAGCTTGGCAAACAGTCGGTGCTCAATAAGCAGAGTTGTGATCTGGTGATAACATGAATCTGCATCTTCACGGCACTCCGCTCACTGATTCCTTCACCTTTGACTTGCCTGGGCTGGGAGTTTGCACCTCCAAGTCTAGCCCTCAGCTTGTGCCTGCATAGTCCTGGGAGGCCTGCGTAGTGCCCCGCCAGTCTACCCAGGAACTGCCTATGCCTCAGCGGTATCTCCTCCTAGCCTTCCAGCTCCATGTTTGTTCCCAGTGGCCGCCCCGACTTCTACAGTTCCCGCAGCTGCTCTCCAAACAATATGGCTGCCCCATCTTCTGTTTCTCTGAAAGTTCCTAGGATTCCTTTTTCAGCCAGGGGACCCCTGAGTCAC
This sequence comes from Ateles fusciceps, assembly GCA_036589455.1. Classification (NCBI taxonomy): domain Eukaryota; kingdom Metazoa; phylum Chordata; class Mammalia; order Primates; family Atelidae; genus Ateles; species Ateles fusciceps. Next base: position 129,302 of record JAZHEH010002862.1, on the reverse strand, counting down.
ATACCCAGGCCTCCAGTGTTCAGAAGCCATGTCAATCCATCCAGCTCTGAATTTACATTTGCATTTCCAAAGCCCAATTTACATTATAATTATCCCTGTCTCGCCAGGCAGGGGGACTCCACACATATTTGGGGGGAGGCCTTTTGGCCAACTACAGGGATTGGCAATCACATCTTCTTGGGCCTCATTCCCTTAGCACTAGGGTTTTTTTTCTTGGTTTCTAGAATGAGCACACAACCACATCTTTCATTCTTGCTCCTTTTCCAGGTAGGAAGTATAACTGGGCTGCTCTCACCTACAGGGCTGAACCCACTTAACAGTCCTTGTCATGGTACCCTGTCCCATTCCTCACTCCAACCAGATGGAACACAAAGGATATACATTGTCCATCAATTTAGTAAAAATTTAAATTAGTGGTCAAGGTTACGGTGAGATGGGCAATCTCGTATATTACTGGTGGAAGTGTAAATTGGTATAGGCTTTTTGGCAGGCAATTTGGAATTATCAAGACCCTTAAAAACAGGTATACATTTTTGACTCACTAATTACCCTTACAGGAACCTACACTAAAGAAATGTCTGGAAATTTGGATTAAAATATATGTAAAATCAATTCATAAAAACAGTAATAAGCTAAATGTCCAACATAAGAAAATTCAATACATACAGTTATCTACAATTTATAAGGATGTTATAATGTCAAGTTAAAATATGAAGAATAACAAGTCATAGATACAGCATGATCCTGGTTTTTGTGTTTTTTTTTTGTTTGTTTTTTTTTTTTTTACCAACAGTAAACATTCAAATGAAATGACTAGAAGGAAATTAACCAACATTCAAATAAAATGACTAGAAGGAAATTAACCAATTGTTAATAGTGTCGATTCCAGGTGGTGGGATTATAGTGGATAATAATAATAAATGCTAACCCTTGCATAGCGCTTTTCTCAGCATTTTACATATATTTATATACACTTACTCCTTATAGCTATCCTACGGGAGAAATACCTTATTATCCCTGTTTTGCACATGAGGAGACGGAAGTGCAGAGAGGTGAAGTGACTTGGTGAACATCACACAGTTGGTAATTTTCTTCTTTGTAGTTGTCATTCTCCAGATTCTCCACTATGAGTATGTTTGGCTTTTACAATCAGAACAAAAATGCACAGGGATAAGCTTTGTTAAGGAAAATCAAAGGGTAGTGCTGGCTTATAGGGCCTCTTTGGCCCAGCTGGAGACAGCTCTACTGAGCAGCGGGTTTTTCTGTGGCGCTCCAGGTCTTGGGGTCTTTGTGATCTTCTCTTGCCCTATCCTGTCTGGCCACAGCCCACGGCTCAGGGTCTGCCCCTCTCCTGCTTGATATGCCTCATGGCTCACGCCCCACCTTTGGCCTTTGTCCCTTGCAGGGAAAGCCTATGTCGCTAGCTGGATGCTCACCTCTGTTGTCCATCCCTGGAATAGCAGAGGCTGGCAGCGGACTGGCTTTGCCTGCCAGCCCCATTTCAGGGACATCACCAAGAGGGATGTGGAGGAGGACATTTATTTTCAGGTCCCTGTCCCTGTGGATTCTACAGAGATTTGTTTTTCAACTGTAACACAGAGGTGGCATTGTCTAGAAGAGGGGCTGATCTCCTTACCTTTGGCCCTGGCCCCTCTTTCAACTCTGCAGAGGCCACTCCCCCATCTCTTCCCGGCTTGACCGCTGCTTACACAGGTCACAAGCACTTCTGTGTGGGTGTGAGCCATCAGCCACCCAGCTTCCCTGAGGTGACACCGAGCTTCAAGCAGGTTCAAGTGAAAACGGAAGCTCTGTGGAGGGGGAGGAGTAACTCCGGCTCTGTCCTTTTTCATCCCCCTCTTCATGCCATGCCCTGGCCACTGTTCCAATCCAGATTCCAGGAATGTTTAGTACAGGCTGCGGGGTAGGATGTGGAAGCTGGTTCCCCAGAATATGGGGAACAGGAAGAGGGCGAGAGGGTGCTATAAGCTCTCCTGCAGACTGGAGCAGGAGCATCAGATCCCACTGCAGGGAGCTCTGCTTCTGGCCCTCTGGAGGGCAAGAACAAAATAGAGTTTGGGAAAAATAATTGATAGGACACCTGGGATCTTGTCCTGGCTTGTCCTCTAACTGTCTGTGTTGACCCCAAGCGAGTCCCTTCCCTTCTCTGGGCCCCCAGAAATCCTTCTCTGGAAAATGACAAGACACTGATCCGTTTCACTAGGCTGTAGTGAGAATCAAGAGACACCTACACAGGATGAGAACACAGATTTGTAGAGTAGAAAGCAGGGGTGGAATTGTGAGTTGGTTAGGAGCCAGAGACCCCGCCTCAGTACTTTTCCCTCTCCAAGGCTCCGTTTCCTTATCTGTGTAAGTAGAATGTGGGGTGGGCACCCTTGAACAACTTTGTAAAAGCAATAAACCCATTTCCTAGAAAAGTTCACAGCACACAAAGTGTTGCACATGATTTCAGGAAGGCCTTTAATTTCATGGGTTCCTTTTGTGGGCCACTTCCAGGCCAGCAATCCCTGACCTAGGTGAAGGGTTTAACTCCTTCTCTAGTCGGCTTTCTGGTGTTAGGCAGCCTCTGCTCACACACCTACGGTGATAGAACTCACTCCCCTCCAAGTAACTGGTTCCACGCTAGCAGAACTCTGACTTTCCTTATGCTCAGCTGAAATCTGCCTCCCTGGAGGCTTCTCAGAGGCTTCCCTGCCTAAGGAAGCTGAAAAATGTGTGGGGCCAGGTGTGCTCTGTGCTCTGGGTTATCTGGGGCAAGAGAGATGGGGTTTCCTCCACTCAAAGCCAAGTCAGCTACTTGCTGCTGCTGCTCCCAGAGGTGGATGCTGGATTTTCTGCCTCATAAAGTTGTCCTCCAACTCACTTCGGAGCCAGCTTATGGCCGGGCCCTGGCAGCCAGCTGGTCTGCTCAACTTCTCCCAAGGAAGGGGACAGCTGGGGGGGGTGGGGGCTTGACAATGACTCTTGCACTAGGCTGCAGCACTCTCAAAACCAGGGTTTAAGACCCCACCCCCACCCCACTGTCCCTCCAGCATGGGATGATGTCCCGATGTGAGCTCAGGAGCCAGAAGAGCATGTTTGACTGAGGGATCCTAAGAGTAAATACCTCAGCCAGAAGCAAGGAGTGTTAAATGAAGTAATGAATGTAGCCAACATCCATTTTCTTCCTCCTTCTGCCCCTCTCCCTAAGGCTGTCCGTTTCGGCGGAGCAGAGTTAGCGCAAAGCAGCTAGATCGAGCATTTCTTGAGTATTTAAGTATGAACAATGTTCTGGGCATGTTAGATCTTGAGAAGAAACCCATCAATAGGTTCAACCTGATTGCCCAAGTTCACACAGCTAGTAAAGGATGATGAGGGATTTGAACCCAAGTCTAGCTTCCCTAAGCACACATTCATAACATGGCATCATTCTGCCTCCAGGGCAAGGGAGGGAGGGTGACACCCTTCCACACAGAGCAGCTTCTTTTAAGGTTCTTTAAGGGTCGCCCATTCAGATTGTTCTAGAGAAAGAAGCAAAAAGGTCAATAGATTCCCTCAGCCCCCAAATCCTTACCAAATTGTACATGGAGTAACTTCTCCCTCTCTGCCGATGCTCAGCCTCCCACCCTTCTCAGCTTCTTTGCTGTGGAAAGAAGCCGGGCCTGACTTCTGGGCTCTGGTGTGAAATAACTGGATCCATACATTCTGGTAAACAACAGAGCCCCTCTGGCTTCTATAGGAGGAGACCAAATGACTGGTGCATTTCAGGGTAGGCAAGAGGGGCTCATGAAAGGAAGTTTGTTCAAGTCAGATCAAGAGAAGACAGATACTTCTTGGGTGGCTGGGTAGGCATTTGGTGGCCTGAGCTGAGGGTAGGAACAGGTGGAGTATCAGAGAAACCTGGGGAAGAAGGTGACACCAAGCTGGAGTAAGGGCTTGCCCAAGGCCTCTGGGATCCTGGGCTGAGAGAGGGAGACGGGGCTCCTGTGCCTGTCCATCTACCCTCTAAGACACCCCTCAGTCAGCCCCACCCTCCCTCCGGGCCCACTCCCAGCCTGGCCAGAGCCTGCTCCGCCTCAGGGAAGGCATTCCTGGGCCTTCCCAAGGCCCATCTGGTGGGCCATTGCCATGGCGGCCAGGGGGAGCTGAAAGGAGGAGCAGGAGAGGAGCGGCCTGGGGACTGTTCCTGCAGGAAGGCCCTTCCTGGGTCCTTTGGTGTCTAGCCTGAGGATGTTGCTGTCTGTGGCTCATGACTGGCAATTGAGGCTGTGGCCTTCCTGAGCCCACCCAAGGCCAGTCTCCAATCTGAATGTGGTGTGTGTGTATGTGTGTGTGTGTGTGTGTGTATCTGTTGAGTCTGGTATATGTGTGTGGGTATGCAGAACCCCAGGGGGCCACATGTGTATATGGATAAGTGTGTATGTGTACACTCATAGGGGGTACACAGAGGCGCACAAGAGCAGGGGCCTTATGTGTGTGTATGTCTTTGTGAATGTTTCTTAAACAGTAGGGAGAGGAGGAGAAAAGACAAAAGTCCTAAATGACTCTGGCTTTCGGAGGAGCCAGCCCACTGTGGTGGGTGTAGGGAGCGGGCCGGCCAGGGGCCTGATTGGAACCAGACTCAGCAAGGAGGGGCTGTAAATGTTTTTTTGCTGCCTGTCCTGAGAAATTTATGTCACACCCACTCCATCATCCTGGCGGGGGCAGCCTCTCCGACTGCCTGTGGTTCTGGGCTTTCTAGCATAACCAGCAAACACTGTGGGGGGTCCTTGAGCCTCCCCTCAGTCCCAGGCTTGAGTGGACCCACCCCATAATGTCCTGATGCTGACAGGGGTGCTCCAAGCATGAGTGGATGAGGAGGAGGAGAGGATTCCCACAGAGCCTGAGCATGGGACCGGGACGCACTGTGGAAGTGTAGGGAGGAAGAGAAGACAGAGGAGGGGGCTGTGCTGCATTCAAAATCTCTTCCCTGCCCTCTTTCTCTCTTAATGGGGGGATAGAGACCGAGAGTAGACAGAGACGGACAGATGGCCCCTAAGGGTAGGTTTCAGAGACTATTTGGTATACAGATGAAAACTGACACCCAGAGATGAAAGGGGACTTGTTCACGGCCATGCATCAAGGAAGCTAACAGCAGGGCCAAGACCGCAACCCAGTCTCTGCCCATCCTTCTCTATGTGGCCTTTCTCTCTATCTCACAGCCAGAGACTTGTCTCAACCTAGGATTTGGCCCTATGTTTTTCTGATCATTTTACTCCATCCTTAGAGTCCTCCCCTAGTTTCCCTTTGTTCTTAAGAAGAGACGCAAGACTCCTGAGCACCAATCACAGGGTCTGCCCTGGTCGAGCCCCCTGCCTACCCCTCCCATCCACATCTGGTACTAAGCTCCCAAGCTCCCTCCTATCTCTGGGCCTTTGCACATGCTGTGCCCTCTTCCCGAGATGCTCTTCCTTCTCTTTTTCTGTTATCTGACTCCTACTTCAACTTCTGACCACAGCTCAAGTGCATCTTCCTCAAGGAAATGTCCACATATGTTCCTGGCTGGGATACATTTTTTTCGTTTTGCACTCTCATGGCACTGTGGGGGCTCTCCTTCATGGCACTTCTCACTGTTGCGGTTTCTTTTGCTGCGTTACTTTGTGATGAATGGCTACCTTCCTTCCCAGACTCAAAGCTCCACGAGGACTGGAACCACAGTTGCTTTGGTTGGCTGATGCTGTCCTAGTGCTCAGCGCAGGCCAGGCAAATAACCACCACAATGACATCGAGAACTAATGTTTGAGGCTTACCATGTACCAGGCACACTTGCAGCTGCATTACTTAGAAATAAAACAATTTAATCTTCCCAAACTCTTTGAGGCAGTTTATATCATTATCCCCAACATACGGATCAGGAAATGGGGGCGCAGAAGAAGTTAAAGAACTATACCGAGGTTACACAGTAAGTAGTGAAACCGGGGATCTGAACCCAGGCTGCATGGCTCTGGAGCCTGTGTTTTGGACATTACTGTAAGTGCTCGACAATATTTTTGATGACATGCTTTTGTCTGAGCCTCCTCAGCTTCGAACCTTGAGGGAGTCCAGCCACTGACACGCCCCTGGATCTTGAAGCGGTCCTGCCCCATAACACCCTGCCACCTCCTCAGGGTCACTTCTTCTGAGTCCCCTCTCCTGGCCTCCCCCTGTACACACTGCTTGCCTCTGCTACTCCCTGGGATGACATGAGAAGTTTCTAGGACTGGACAATGCCCCTGGGTTTAGAGAGGTGCTTTCCCAGGTTGTACATTGGCTCTAGTCATTACTTCTCAACCAGAGTCCATTGACCTGCTCTCAGCTGCCCAGGCTCAATCCTTTCCCAGTTGTGTGCCAAGCAGATTCACCTCCCCTGAGCCTCAGTCTCCCCTTCTGTGAGATAGAGTTAATCACAGTACTGCACAGTAGGGTTTCGAGGATTCAGTGAGTTTGCCTGTGAGTAATCGGTATCTGCAAAGCTCCAGACCTGTACTAGTTATAACTTGTGTCATTGTTATTAACAATAAGACGTAAACTAACATTCTTCTTCATCATATCTAGCTCCAGAGCCCAAGGGAGACCAAGACCTGATACACTCTATACTCATGGTAGGTGTTCAATGTGTCACCCTTTTGCCTGTTCACCCTCACCACACCCAAGACAAACTTAGGACTGGTTAGGAATCCCCAGCCCTGCATGGGGGAGGGGGCAGAGCTCTGTTCCCCCACTGCTTCCCCTCTCTGTCAACCCCCCACTGGCTTTGCTGTTTTTCTGCCAAGCCAAGGGCAGGGAACACATCGCCTTCACCAGCCCCACCCCCCAGGCCCCAAGAGCCCTGCCCTCTCCCCGCCATGGCATCTTGAACAGAGCTGAGTCTATGGCTCCTGGTGGGGGGGTGGCTGTGGGATGGGGGGGGCACTGAGAGAGGAGGATTACAAAAGCTGTGCCTTGCTTTCCCAGTGGCCTCCCGGGGGCCAATGAATGCACAGAGCCGCAGCCGGGGGGCAGCGCACCGTATTTTCATTTTGCTCTGTTTGTTTTCTGTTTAGATCAACTGCTCAGTTCTGGTTTGGGCCTGCTGAGGGCTGATGGGGTTTGGCAGGTAAGAATTTCTGGGGCCACCCATCTCTGCCTTCTACAGGGCTGTGGGCTCAGCTCCCCGCCAGCCCCTGCAGGAGCAGGAGAGCCAGCCTGCTCTACTGCCTTGCTAGCCTCCTTCTTTCCTTTCCTCTCTCTTTCTCTTTCTTTCTCTCCTTCCTTCCTTCTTTTTTTCTCTTTCTTTTTCTTTCTTTCTCTATTCCCTACCCACTCTCTCTTGCTCCCTCTCCGCTCTGTCTCTCACATCTCTCTCTCTCTCTCTCCAGAGTTTGTTCCCGTCTCTTTACTACCTCCCTGTGCAGTAGCTTTTTGTCTGTTTTGCCATCTTTTTCCCTTTTTTCTTTCTATTTCTCCTTTTCTTTTTCTTTGGAGAAAAAGAAATCCAACCCTCGGCTTTAAGAGGCCTGAATTCTGGCTCCAGCTTCTGCCCTAGCTCTCTCTGAGTAACCTTCAACAAATAGTTCTTTTCCATCTCTGAGCTTCAGTTTCCCCCATCTGCACACTGAAGGCTCTAACTTATGTGACCGATGAAATCTAAGCTAGAAGATCTTGTGAGTATTTACTCCTTGTAGGGGTAAAAGGGAGGGGGATGGATCCGATTCTCTAGGGAGCAGGACCACACAGTGCAGTCTAGATGGGAGGAGAGAAGGAGGTCAGTGGAGTGTCTCCTTGGGCAGTGAAGGTTCATGGGAAAGGGAAGAGATGGAGGAGACCACCCTTGCTGGTACCAAAACCCAGTCTAGAGAAACCAAGGAACAGATGGGGACCTGGAGTCTGGAAAGGTAGAGGCGCCGAGCCAGCAGTGGCAGAAGACAGGGCTTAAAAGCAGCCCACTGGTCTTGATGTTTGGTGTTCCATCTGCTTTCCATGCAGCCTAGGATCAGGCCAAAGGCCAGGGGCTCTCTATCTTCCAGCTTGCCTCTTTTCTTACTGTGGAGTGTGCCCAATACTCTCTGGTAACTTGAGGGTGAATGAGTAGGGGCAAGGGAGTGTTGTCAGTCCTTGCATGGCCTCCTCCTCTGATCTCACCAGTACCTCAGACATACTGCACACCAAACCAAACTCCTTCTCCATTCCCCACCCATGCCTCCTCATCCTCCTTGGTTTCTTTCCTGAGCAAATGGTGCAGCCATCTTCCTAGGAGCTCAGGACCTGGCTCTGGTTTCCCCCCACCTCCCACATCCAATCTATTTCTAATGATGTGGCCTCAACCTCCTTTCTCTCCCACCCCCAGGCCTCCCCAGCGGCCCCATCCACCACCAGTGCCATGGCCCCAGCCCCTGCAACCACCATTTCTCACCCAGCTCCTTCCACAGCCATGTCTTGCACCCATGTCTTCTGTCTCACCACTTCTAATTCTGCCTCCACACAGCTGCCAAGATCACCATAATTCTGGGACCTTGGGGTAATTTCATGGGTTTGGTTGTTACATATATGACTGTTATAAACATTTGTGTGATGTCTTTCCAAATGGAATTGCTGGTTCATAGGTAAGCATACATTCAGCTTTCACAGATACTGCCTCATAGTTTGCCAACGGGTTGTACCAGTTTACACTCCTGCCAGCAATGTATGAGAATTTTAGTGACTCTCATCTTCCCCAATATTTGGGCATTTCTGTTTTCTTTCATTTTATTCATTCTAATGAGTTGATGATGACATCTCATTACGGTTTTAATTTACATTTTCTTTTTGACTAAGTGGAGCACCTCTTCATATGTTTGTCACCTATCTTTATATTCTGTTTTTGTGAAGTGCCTGTCAAAGTCCTTTGCACATTTTTCTATTGGTTTGCATAATACATTCTGAATGATGACTCCTTTGCCAGATATATCTACTGCAAATATTTTCTCCCATTCTGTCGGTTGTCTTTTCATTCTCTTACCATAACCTTTTCATGACCAGAATGTTTTTATTTTAATATAGTCCAAATCGTCAAATTTCCTTTTCATGGATAGCATTTTTAAAGAAATCTTTGTCTACTCCAAGGATATAAAGTTGTTCTCCTATATTTTCTTCTAAAAGCTTTATTGTGTTGCCTTTCACATTTGTATTTGCAATCTATCTGGAACTGATTTCTGTGTATGGTGTGAGGCAGGGGTCAAGACACAGATTTTTTTCCCCCCATGGCTATCGAACTGATCCAGCATCATTTATTTATTTACTTATTAAAAAGAACCTACAATCTACTGCAGTGTTATTTTGTCATAAATTAAGTAATCATATATGTGTGGCTCTGTTTTTGAATTTTCATTTGGCAGTTTCCATATTCTTGTGCCAGTACCACAGTGTCTTAATTAGTATAGCTCTCTATGTCTTGATATCTGGTAGTAAGAGTTCTCCAGCTATGTTCTTCTCCTTTAAGATTACTTGGAAACCTCCTGGCCCTCTGCATTCCCATCTGAATTTCAGAACCAATTTGTCCGTTTTCAATTTAAAAAAGCACTTGCTGGTATTTTTTGCATGAAATCACATTGACTCTATGGATTAATTTGGAAAGAACTGACTTCTTCAGAATATTAATTTTTCTAAACCACAGATATGGATTGTCCCTTAATTTATTTATGTCTCCTTTAATTTCTCTCCATAATGTTTTATAGTTGGTGTCAAGATTTTCCACATTCTTCATTAGATTTATTCCTATTTCATATTTACGCTATTACAAATGGTAAGATTCTTAAAACCTCATTTTTCTATTTTTTGCTGCTATATGGAAATACAGTTAATCTTTGCATATTGACCTATCTAGTGATCTGGCTAAATTCACTTATGAGTTCTATTATTTTGTCAATAGAGTTTTGGATTTTCTGTGTACACAATGAATTTATAATAGCTATTTTACTTCCCCCTTTCCAACCTTTTATTTCTTTTGCTTGCCTTATTGCACTGATTAGGACTTCCAGTACGTTGAATGGAAATGGTGGTAGTGGGCATCTTGTCTGTACCCACTCTCACTATGTAGAAGCTTTCTATATGTGTATATATATATATATATATTTTTTTTTTTTTTTTTTTTGAGATGGAGTCTCACTCTGTCACCCAGTCTGGAGTACAGTGGTGCAATCTCGGCTCACTGCAAACTCCACCTCCCGGGTTTAAGCCTTGTCTTGCCTCAGCCTCCCAAGTAGCTGGGACTACAGGTGCATGCCACCACACATGGCTAATTTTTTGTTTTTAGTAGAGACAGGGTTTCACCATGTTGGCCAGCTGGTCTCGAACTCCTGACCTCAGCTGATCTGCCCACCTCAGCCTCCCAAAATGCTGGGATTACGGAGCGAGCCACTGCACCCAGCCAGCTTGCAATATTTCCCAAATGAAGGCCCGGTGTGGTGACTCACATCTGCAATCCCAGCACTTTGGAGGGCCGAGGTGAGTGGATCATCTGAGGTCAGCAGTTCAAGACCAGCCTGACCAACATGGTGAAACTGTGTCTCTATTAAAAATAAAAAAAATTAACCAGGTGTAGTGGCACGTGCCTGTAGTTCCAGCTACTCAGGAGGCTGAGGTAGGAGAATCACTTGAACCCAGGAGGCGAGGGTTGCAGTGAGGCAAGATCACAACACTGCATTCCAGCCTGGGAGAAAGAGGGAGACTCGATCTCAAAAGAAAAAACATTAACAATGAAGTATGTTGTTTGCCGAAGGTTTTTCATAGATGCCCTTTGTCAGGTTGAGGAGGCTCCCTTCTATTCCTAATGTGTTGAGACTTTTATCGTAAATGGGTACTAAATTTTGTAAAATGCTTTTTATGCATCTATCATGATTTTTCTCCTTTTTTACTGTTAGGTGAATTACTATGATTGGTTTTTGATTGTTAAACCACCCTTGAATTCCTGGATTAAAATCATCTGCTCATAACAAATTCTTTTGATATATTACTGGATTCCATTTGTTAATATTTTATTTCACTTTATTTAATTTTGAGACAGGGTCTAGCTCTGTCACTCGGGCTGGGATGTACTGGTGCAGTCATAGCTCACTGCAAGCTCAAACTCTTGGGGTCACATGGTCCTCCTACTTTGGCCTTCCAAAGTGCTAGGGTTTTAGGTGTGAGCCACTGTGCCTGGCCAGCTAATATTTTAAATCATACTTTGTTCTGTGATCATTGTAGATTCACATACAGTAGTAAGAGATTATACAGAGATATATTGCATTCTTTCCACGTTTCTCCCAATGTTAATATCTGCGGAAATACTGTACTGTATTACAACCAGGCCGTTGACATTGATTCAGTCAAGTTATACAGACAGGCTGAGCTCATGCCTGTAATCCCAGCACTTCAGGAGGCTGAGGCGGCAGGATGGCTTGAGTTTAGGAGTTCAAGACCAGCCTGGGCAAAATAGCAAGACCTTGTATCTAAAAAAAAAATTAAAAAAGTAAACTGGGTCACCACCTTCACCACGGTGACCACCACTGGTGGTCACCACCACCACCACGGCCTTCACCTTCATTGCGCCACGGCGGCTTTCGTGCGAGCCCCCGACTCGCGCACGTGTTAGACTCCTTGGTCCGTGTTTCAAGACGGGTCGGGTGGGTAGCCGACATCGCCGCCGACCCCGTGCGCTCGCTCCGCCGCCCCCCCTCTTCGGGGGCGCCCGCGTGGCCCCCCGAGAGAAACCGACCCCTCGGACCCGACGGCGCCGACCCGCCCGGGGGCGCACTGGGACAGTCCACCCCGCCCCCTCCCGCGCGGACCCCCGTCGCCGGGGGGGGCGGGGAGGGGGGTGGGGAGAGCGGTCGCGCCGTGGGACCAGTTACTAAAGAAGTAATCCCAGCACTTTGGGAGGCCAAGGCGGGGGGTCGTCTGAGGTCAGGAGTTCGAGACCAACCTGGCCAACATAGTGAAACCCTGTCTCTACCAAAAATACCAAAATTAGTTGGGCATGGTGGCAGGTACCTGTAATCCCCGCTACTCGGGAGGATGAGGCAGGAGAATCGCTTGAACCCAGGAGGCGGTGGTTGCAGTGAGCCGAGATCGTGCCACTGCACTCCAGCCTGTGCAAAAGAGCAAGACTCCATCTCAAAAAAAAAAAAAAAAAAAAAAAAAAATAGCTGAGTGTGATGGTGTGTGCCTGTAGTCCCAGCTACTTGGGAGCCTGAGGCAGGAGGATGGCTTGAGCCTGAGAGGTCAAGGCTGCAGTGAGCTGTGATCAAGCCACTGCACTTATCCTGGGCAAAACAGCAAGACCCTGTCTCATAAAAAAAAAAAGGTAATAGAACAGTACCATCACAATAATCCCTCCTATTGTCTTTATAGCTATGCCCACTTCCTTCCTACTCCCACCTCCTCTTAAACCCTGGCAACCACTAATCTGTTCATTTTCCATAAATCTGTCATTTCAAGAATGTTATATAATGGAGTCACACACTATGTAACCATGTGGCATTGTTTTTTTTTCTTTAGTATAATTCTCTAAAGATTCATCCGAAGCTGTTGCATGTATGTTTATTCCTTTTTATTGCTGAATAGTATTCTGTGGTATGGATGTACCAGTTAGTCAGTCACTTGTCGAAAGGCATCTGGGCTGTTTCCAGTTTTGGGCTATTACAAAGAAAGCTGCTATAAACATTCATGTACAAATTTTTGTGTAAACATTAGTTTTAAATTCTGTGGTATAAATGTCTGAGTACAACTGCTAGGTCATATGGTAGTTGCACGTTTAATTTTTATGAGAAACTACCAACGTGCTGTGCAGAATTACTGAACCATTTTACATCTCCAGCGGCAATGTATGAGTGACCCAGTCTCTGCATTCTCACTAGCATTTGTTATTGTCACTTTTTTTCTTTTTACCCATTAGATAACTATGTAGTGATAACTCATTGTGGTTTTAATTTGCATTAATTTGCACCGATGATGTTGACTAACTTTTCATGTGCGTATTTGCCATCTGTACATCCTCTGTGGTAAAATGTCTCTTCATGTCTTTTGCTCATTTTCTAACTGGATTCTTTGTTTTGTTTTGTCTTGTTTTGTTTTACTGTTGAGTCTTAAGAGTTCTTCATATATTCTAGATACAAGTCTTATGTCAAATACATGGTTTGCAAATATTTTCTCTCAGTCTGTAGTTTAACTTTTCATCAATTTTATTGCAGAACATAAGTATTTAATTTGATGAAGTCCAATTTATCCATTTTTTCTTGTATGAATTAAGCTTTTGATATCAATTCTAAAAATTCTTCACCAACACCTAGGTCCTGAAGATGTTCTCCATGTTTTCTTCTAAATAATTTGTAGTTTTATGTTTTATATTTAAATCTATGACTCATTTTCAGTTAATTTTCATGTAAGATGTGAAGTCTAGGTCAAGGTTGATTCTTTTGTTTATGAATTTCCAATTGTTCCAGCCTCATTTGTTGAAAAACCTGTCTTTCCTCCACTGAGATGCTTCTGTACCATGGTCAAAAATGAGTTGGGGGGCCGGGCATGGTGGTCATGTCTGTAATCCCAGCACTTTGAGAGGCTGAGGTGGATGGATCGCTTGAGCTCAGGAGTTTGAGAGCAGCCTGAGCAATATGATGAAACTTCATCTCTATCAAAAATACAAAAAAATTTAGTCCCAGCTACTCGGAAGGCTGAGGCAGGAGGATCGCTTGAAATGGAGGTTGCAGTGAGCTGAGATCACGCCACTGCACTCCAGCCTGGGTGACAGAGCAAGACTGTCTCAAAAAAAAAAAAAAAAAAAAAAAAAAAAAAATAAGTCGGGCATATTTGTGTAGCTCTGTTTCTGAGTTCTCTATTCTGTCCATTGATCTATGTATCTCTCTTTATCCTCTCTCTCTCTCTCTTTCTGCCAGTGCCACACAGTCTTGATGACATTAGCTGTGTAATAAGTCTTAAAATCAGGTAGCGTGATTCCTCCCACTGTGTTCTTCTTTTTCAAAATTGTCTTAGCTATTCTAGTTCCTTTGCCTTTTCATATAAATTTTAGAATAATCTTGTCTATGTCTACAAAAAAGCTTGTTGGAATTTTGATAAGAATAGCACTAAACTTGCATAGCAGTTTGAGAGGACTGACATCTTTACTATGTTGAATCTTCCAATCCATGAGCATTTGGGTATGTTTCTCCATTTTTTTTAGCTCTTTGATTTCTTTCATCAGCATATTGTGATTTTCAACATACAAAACCTTTGCATTTTGTTAGATTGATACCTAAATTTTTTTTGGTGAGATTATAAATGGTATTGCATTCTTAATATTGATATTCACATGTTCATTGCTAGTATATAAAACACAATTTATTTCTGTATGTTTTTCTTGTATCCTGTTGACTTGCTGAACTTGCTTGTCAGTTCTGGGAGGGTTTTTTTGGTAGATTCTTTGAGATTTTCATGCCTTCTGCAAATAAGAGCCAATTTCTTTGTTTTCCAATCTGTATTCCCTTTTCCCTTTCTGTGTTTTTGCTTTGCTTTGCTTTCCCTATTACATTGACTAGAACTTCCAGCATTATTTTACAGAAGAGTGATGAGAGCAGACATCCCTGTCTTGTTCCCAGTATAAGGTGAAAAGTATACAGTCTTTCATTATTGAGTATAACATCAGCTGTAAGATTTTGTAGATGGTCTTTATCAAGTTGAAGAAGTTCACACTCCCTCCTTTTTCAAGTGTTTGTATTATGAAAGAATACTGAATTTTGTTAAATGCTTTTTCTTCATCAATTGATAAATTAATATAATTTTTCTTCTTAGCCTGTTAATATGATGGATTACATTGACTGATTTCTGAGTATTGAACCAGCCTTGCATTCCTGGAATAAACCCCACTTGGTCATGGTGTATGATTCTTTTTATATGTTGCTGAACTCTATTTGTTGGCTTTTTTGAGAATTTTTCCATTTTTCTGAAGGTTATTGGTCTGTAGTTATCTTTTTGTATATTGTGTCTTCCAGTTTTGGTGACAGGGTAAAACTGACATCATAAAATAAGTTGAGAAGTCTCCCTTCCACTTCAATGTTCTGGAAGAGATTATATAGAATTAATTATTTTTAAACTTTTGTCAGAGTTGTCCAGTGAAACCATCTGGGCCTAGAAATTTATTTTGAGGGAGATTTTTTAAATTCTCAAATTAATTTATTTGATAGTTATATGACTATTCAAATTACCTATTTCATATTGAGTGAGTTATGGTAGTTTGTGATTTTCAAGGAATTGATGAACCTCATCTAAGTTGTAAAATTTATGTGTATAGAGTTGTTCATAGTATTTCCTTACTGTGCTTTTGATGTCCACAGGGTCTGTATCAATATCCTGTTTTATTCCTGATATTGCGAATTTGTGTCTTCTCCCTTTTTTCTTTGTCAGTCTTGCTAAAGATTTGTCAATTTTCTTGGTCTTTTCAAAGAACCAACCTTTTGTTTCATTTTTTTCCCACTCTTCGAAGTCCTGGAACATACCTCACTTGGCCATGATGAATTATTCTTTCAATGTATATTCTGATTCCACTTCCTAATGCTTCGTTTTTAGATTTTGCATTCACGTTTACAAGACAGATTGGTCTGAAATGTTCCTTTTATCATAATGCCATTGTCTAGTTTTTGGTATCAAGGTTTGTCTAGTTATTTGGCTAGCCTTATAAAAAGAGTTTGAGAAGTATTCCTTCTTTTTCTATTATCTAGAGAGATTTTTGTAATATTGATGTTATTAAACACATATGGTTTTATGCACTTAGATGTATTTGATGCAAATAGTTTCACTTCTGTGCATGGAGCTAGGTGAAGGAAGATAACACTTTTTAAAAAATATTTAACCGTGTGCCAAATATCATGCTAGGAATTTTACATTCATTATCTTATTGTTTCTTTATAAAAATATCATTGGGGAAGCATTTATATGCTGTCTCTGAGCTCAGATATTGAAATTCATTGATTTGACTAAGATCATGCATGTGAGATTCAAAGCTAAGTCTTATTTATTAACCTCCTACTATTTACCAGGCACGGTGCTCCAAGGTGGTCATCTACTATAGCAGCTCAGTGAGATAGTAATCAAGTTTTTCATTGTGGAGATGAGGAAGCTGAAGCTTAAAGAGGTTGAGGAATGTGTTCAGAGCTGCACACCTAAGATTTGGCCAAGCTGGTCTCCAGGTGATCTTTGCCATTCTTGAGCTGGTAAGTGTGTTCTTTGTGCTGTGGTCGGAATGTCCCTCTTGTGAGCACATTCTTGAGTTTTAGTGACTGCCACCATTGTTAGCAGCAGGGAAGAGTCATGATGGTCAGGACAGCTGCTGGCCCCAGACTCCAGATACGACAATGAGTCAAAGCTGAAGACAAAGTTGGGAACTAGGCTGCTGGGCAGCTGGAAGTAAAGGGTTCAGGAAGCTGGGCCCTGAGCCTGGGGAGCAAACCAGGACATGCTGAAAATTAGGAGATAAGTGGGAGACTGGACTTTGGTAGGCTGAAGTACCTACTCCTCTGTCATGGAATACAACTTTCCTGGGCTAGGCCTGGCAGAACTGAATTTATTCTGCCCCTGCAAAGCCCAGGCTTGGACCTGTATTAATTTACTCCTAGGAAAGGCACAGGGGTGGAGGTGGGAGAAGAGGTGTCCTAAGGCCCTGACTCCCAGCCAGAGGCATGGGGGTGACTTAAAGTGGGGCTAACGATATGACAGGGCTGTGGGGGCTCCTTAAAGATCACCCTGGTCCAATCACCCCACTGTCTCGGGGGAAACCAAGGCTCAGAGAAGTGAGGATACATTGATGGATTTGTCCAAGGTCACGCAACCCTGAATGACCATCTGGGGGAAAGCAGGGCCGGGACTGAGCTGCGGGGGGTGTGGGCACACAGGGGATGTCTGCACGTGGATTGACCTTCCTTCTTTAAGGCCAGTCCTCTATAACACCTGTTGTATACTGTGGTGGGGATGAATGTGAACTCTGAGGCCTGATTGCATGTATTAACTTGAGTGTCTAGAAACAAGTTACTTGAATGCTCTGGACTTCAGTTTCCTCATGGGAACCTCATTGTAGTAATTACCTCATAATATTGTAGCACAGATTGAATAAGTTTATATATATATATATGAAACACCTGGAACAGTGTGTGGCACATAGGATGCATTGTGTAAGTGCTATTGTTATTACCAGAGGCCCTTGGGCGGAGTGGAAAGAACAGAGGCTCAAGAGTCACCTGCCCACGTCCCAGATCCAGACTCTGTCACACTGGCTATGTGACTTTGGGTAAGTACCTTTTGTCTCAGAGCCTCAGCAGCAGCATCTGCAACATGTGTAACATAGGATGCATAAGACTCCGCGGAGGCCGGGTGCAGTGAATTACGCCTATAATCCTAGAACTTTGGAAGGCCAAGTTGCGAGGATCTTTTTGAGGCCAGAAGTTCGAGACTGGCCTGGGCAACGTGGGGAGACCCCATCTCTAAATAAATAAATAAAGACTCTGTTGCTCCCCCAGGGCTGTTGGGCTATCACATGGACAAATTATCTGTCTTACAGAAGGTCTTGGAGAAGATGTGGCTGTCACAATGCTGGTAAGCCCCTGTGGAGACAGAAGACATCCTTCATGGTTTCTGTTCCCCAGGTTGTGGTCCTCCACACCCTTCAGAGCTAGCCTAGCCCTCCCCCACTTTGAACTGGATAGGCCCTGCAGCCTCTCTGCTCCTGCTCCCAGGCTGGCTCGCTAGCTTGACAACTTCCTTTCTCCCCCACAGCACTCGGGGCTGTGAGGGCAACTCTAAGGCAACTCTGAGGCAGGGAGGGAGCTGGCTGGAGGCCCGGATACCCCCATATATGGCAGCTTGCAATAGAGAGACAGGGTCTGGCTTCAGCTCTCCCTCCACCCTGGTAGGGTCTGCTTGCCTCAAAGCCTCCCATCCATCTGACCCTGGTCTGGGGCTCAGTGGAGCTGGAGTAGCCAGTTAGAATGAGAATCAGAGACTCCCAGGCTTCTGAGTAGAGTTAACTTCAGCTCCTCAACTCTCCTTCCTCACATATTTTAGTTTAGGGGAGGGGGAACTAGACCTAGAAAGAGCAAGGAATGCAGCCAAGGTCACGCAGCAATGATTTCCATATTACAGAGTAGGAAGCTGTGGTTTAGACATGTTCAATGCAAGTTAGTATCTTAATCCAGATTTCTTAAATGTTATCTTTTCTAGAATCAGAATATGTAGAGACAGAAGAGATCTTAGTTTAAGGGACATCTGAGCCTAATGTCATTTTGTAGATGAGTAACACTGAGGCCCAGAGAAGAAGAGGGATTTGCCCAAGGTCCAATAGGAATTAGTGGCAGAGGTGGTACTCAAACCCAGGACTCCTGATTTTTTGTCCAGGGGCTCTTCCCACATCCACCAGTTGTAGGAGAGGTGGAGGGCCCAAAGGCTGTGTGTCAGGGTGGGGGTACCTGGCTAGTATTGGAATGCTTTTAGCTCCTGCCAAGTCAGAACTACTGTTTTCCTACCACCTTAAAACTCTGAGGTCCCTCTCTTACCTTCCTTATTGGTACCCTGGGGAAGGTGTTTCCACATGGCTGGACCCTACAGAGAGTAAGGGACCTGAGTTCTAGGCTGTGTGTCCTCAGGATGAGGCCTTTCCTCTCTGTGACCCTTTGTTTCTCCAACTTTAAAATGGTGTGTGTGGAGTGTGGAGCAAAGGAGGACTAGTTGAGTCTGAGTAGTAGCATTAACCGGAGAGCTGGCAAAAATCCTCATGCCCAGGCCCTCCCCTAAACGCATGAAATTAGAATTTCTGAAGGTAGGCCACAGACGTGGGAGGATTTGTTGAATCCCCCAGGGGATTCCAGTGAGCAGCTGGAGTCAAGGAGATCTTTAAGAGTTCCTCTACCTGACCGTTGCTGAAATTCTGTGTCCCGTTGAGGGTGTCTTGGGTGGAGGGTAAGGGGGACCCTGACAGCTCCCCTCTCACAGCCTCCACACCGAGCAGGCCATCCCAAATAATAGGCCATTTCCCCAGGATTAAAAAATTGCTTTGGGGTTTCTGGTATTGTCTGAATTCATACTGGGACACTGCTCCTGTGGTAGGAATCTGCCTGTCCACACCCCTCTGCCTCCTCTTTCCCTGAGACCCCCCACCCCCCAACCCCCGGTCCTTGCCAACCAACTCTGTGTGGCAGAGAAACAATACAGGCTCTGGAATCAGGACAGACTCAGGGCAACATCCCTGCTTCACCATGAGTAGCTCTGCAAATCATTTCACCCTCTCCAAGCTCAGTTTTCTCATTTTTAAAGTGGATTATAATGGTACTTAGCTCACAGCACTACTGGGAAGATTAGCTGAGCCAACACATGTGGCATACCTAGCACAGTGTCCAGCATGAGGGAGCACTCAGTGAACAGTAATAACCCTGGGGGCACTGCCTGGCGCCTGTCTCCCTCAGAAGAACCTCAGGGAAATTGACTTGCTCTCACTTGAAAGACTCAACAACCTGAATGAGGCCTTATTCTAAGACAGGGCTCTCAATCTGCTCTCTGTGCCGGATGCTTTCTAGTTCATGAGGCAGGTCCGTTCCACTTTGTCACCTTCCTAGCAAGCCCATGAGAAAGGGATTCTTATCATCTCTGCTGTACAGGTGACTAAGCTGGAGCCCAGAGAGGTTCAGTTGTTTGCCTAAAGTTATTCAGTTTAGAATTGGCAGTGCTATATTTGAAGGCAGAATTCGAAAGGTGGATTCGAAAGTGGAACTTTACAAATATCCACCCACCTCAGTGTAGGTGAAGATGCCCACTGAAGGTGCTTGTAGAGTCAAGGGGGCCAGATACTAGCCAGACATAAACACACACAGAGTCGGGGGCGGGGGCACGCTGTGACAAATATCATAGGGTTTGGTGGGATGGCAAGTTAAAAGCAGGCTCTCCACACCAGCCACCACTGAAGGGGGTTGACAAGTTGATATTTGCTGGGAAGGATGTTAGGGAAAATGATGAATGAGCCCCTACACCCTAGCAAACGAACAGCTTCTTATGCACATACACATGCACACACGCGTGATGATACAACTAGCAGTAGCCACCCTTTGTTTGTGTCTAGCTTTACAACATATGCAGAAAAGCTTTCTCCTATCACCTTATTTCCCCCACAGCATATTAACTTTATTTCCCCCCAACAATATATTTATTTGACAAACATCTATTGAGCTCCTACTATGTGCCAAGCACTGTTCTAAGTGCTTAAGATACATCAGTGAACAAAATAGCTAAGATCCCTCTCATCACAGAGTCCGTAATCTACTGAGGAGGCAAAAAGGAAACAAGAGAAATAAACATTTCATATGGTTGATGGTGATACGCACTGTAGGGGAAAGAAAAG
Organism: Ateles fusciceps; assembly: GCA_036589455.1. NCBI lineage: Eukaryota > Metazoa > Chordata > Mammalia > Primates > Atelidae > Ateles > Ateles fusciceps. The sequence continues at coordinate 108,922 of JAZHEH010002862.1, read as the reverse complement.
CATGAGGGAAGAAGCTCAGGGTGTGTGAGGGGAGGTTGCAGGTGCCCAGGAAGGTCACACTGAGAAAGTGACATTTGAGAAAGCTTTGAAGGAGGGGAAGGAGGTGAACCATGCAGATATCTAGAAGATCATTCTAGGCGGACGGAACAGTCCATGCAAAGCACCCAAGTTGGCTTCGTGTGAGAAATGCTCCAGCGCTGGAGCCGAGTGAGCAGAGAGGAGGCAGGGGACGTGAGGGCAGAAGGTAATGAGAGACCAGATCTTGGAGGACCTTGTGGCCACTGTGATGACTTTGGCTTTACTCATAGAGAGATGAGAAGCCATAGGAGGGATGTGACTTGGGTTTCACCAGACCCCTCTGGCTTGCATCCTCGAAGTGCAAGGAATAGGCTGTGGCGGGCAGGGTGGAAGGGTAATCCTAGGGTAGAGACAGTGGAGGTGGTGAGAGGGGACCAGATGACAGGCCAGAGGATTTGATAACAGATGGGATGTGGAGCAATGAAGAAAAGGAGGCAACAATACCTTGTATGCTATGAATGTCTCCACAGTCTCCACTTCTGTGGTCACCACCCTGGACCCCAGCAACGGCCTCTGCACAGGGACTCCTTGCTCTAGCCCAGCCTCCTACAATCTAAGCTCCACGCAGCAGCCAGAGGGGTACCTTTGAAATGTAAATGGGTTCTGTCACTTTCCTGATTTAATCCTCCAGTAGCTTCCCATGAGACTTAGAAAAAGTCCGGGGTCCACATAAGCTTGCTCCATCTCCTTTCCAGTGACTTTTCCCACCTCATCTCCATCCCCCCACTCGGCTCTAGCCTGTTCTGCTGTCCCAGGAATTCACCAAGCTCATTCCTACTTCAGGACCTTTGCATCTGCTGTTTTCCCCTCCTGGAATATTCTTTCTCTACTCTGCAAGGCTGGCTGCTTCTCATTCTTCAGTTCACAGCTGAAACGTTGTCTTCTCAGAAAGATCATACCCTATACCACCACGCCATCAAAGTCAGGTTCATCATTCTGTGTTTTCTCCTATAGCTTCTGGGTTTTGCTTTTTCCTTCGCATCATATTCCATGGATGATATGTTGCTTTCTGCAAATTTCGTCCCTTTCACTCAGCTTCCTGAGGGCAAAGGCAGGGGCCACACAGACTTGGCTCAGTTCTGCACCTCAGTGCCTGGTTCCCGGACAGGCACTCAAGAGTTAGTGTGTGTATGGCAGTGCACGATAAGTGTTTTATAGGTATATGCTCATTTCATACCTACAGCAAGCCTGTGAACTAGGTGTTGCTATTATCCCCATTTTACAGATGAGAAAAGTGAAGAATAGAGAGGTCATAAGTTTTGCAGTGATAGAGCCAAGATTCCATATCTGTGTGACCTTTTATAATCACACACACACACACACACACACACACACACACACACACACAAATGGGTACTCTGGAAATGTTTTTTAAATGAATGAAGGATTGCAAATGTTAAAAAGTTAGACTTAAACTTAAGTCCATCAGACATAAAATGCATATTCAACCTCTACCCTCTAAGTTGACATAATGGGGGGGCCCATGCTATTTTTGATGTGAGATTATGGTAAGAACATGAGCTTTGGAGCCACGCAGGCTTAGGGTTTCAATCTCTGTCTCACTGATTACTATGGGACCTCAAGAAAGTCACTTCACATCTATGAACCACTATTTACTCATCTGTTTGTAAAATGGAGACAAAAGTCACCCCCTGATTCTTGGAGTTGCTGTCAAAAGTGTGACTTTGGACAAGTTTAAGTGTTTCCTCCTCCAGTATTCTCTCATTTAGTGATATTCCATTATTAATCTCAATCTATACTACTGTGTCTTGTTTCACCCATTCAACCTGTTCATCTGTCCATCCACCTACTCCTCAGTCCATCAATCCACCAGTTCATCCATCCATCCACCCACTCATCCATCCATCTATCCATCTATTCTCCACCCATCTATCCATCCATGCATATATCCACCTACCTATCCATCTGTCCTCCATCCATTCATTCAATCCATTGATTAGAATCAAGACCTCTGCTACATACCAGGCCCTGTGTTATGCTGTGAGCTACGGAGAAGAGTAGGATACCAACAAAGCCTGTAGTCTATTTGTTCAAATAGTGATGGAGGTCTCTATCACGTCCTGTGGTACCACAGGGAGTGAGTGGCTAGTGCTGCCTGTTGAGTGAAAGCACGCTAGCTGGCCTGAAAGCTGTGGCAGGCACCCTCCAAGGGCTGAAATTGTGTTTGTTCCTTTTCGGTGCCAGTGCCTAGCATTAGGGGACTTATGTGCTGACCCGCTTCTGACTATGAACACTCCCTTGAATATAGTGTGACCTTGGCCAGTGGGCCACAGCAGGGGTGTGACAAGATCAGATTTGCTTTATAGAATGACTTTTCCAATCCCTGGTGTCTTCTGGGTTCAAGAGACAGAATTGAAAGCAGGGGGCCCGATGTAGAGGCTGTTGTGCTGGTAGCAGTGAGAGATAACAGGCAACCGACTTTGGGGTGGCAGCAGTGGAGCTGAAGACAAGTAGAGAGAGACTCGGCAGAGGTCAAGGCACACTGACAGATGCCAGTTGCGAACACACCTTCATTTAAAGGGATTAATCAGCCCCTTGGAAACCTGGGAAATTCTCACTCCTGGCAGTCTCCTCTTTCTGTTTCTCTTTTCATTTCTCTCTCTTCCTCTCTCTTCTCTTCTCTTTGCCCTCTATTCTTTCTTCTCTCTTTCTTACAGAGATACTCTTACATCCACCCTTACACATACTCACACACCCTACACAGACTTGGGAGAAGTGTGAATATGTATGTGTACCTGTTTGTGTGTGTATACACAAGAATGGGTTATGGGAGGGAATGGGAGCTTGAAATGTGAACTTTTGAAACATTTTTGGTCTCAGACCAGACTCTTAGTTAAGGCCCAAAAGGGAGTCCCATAGGACATGTGTTGTCTGGAGCCAAAGGGAAGCTCACTCATTCATTTAGTAGACACTTCCTGGGGACTCCCCCTGTGCCTAGCTCGGGCCAGGCCAGTGTCTGTAAAGTTCACAGAGAACTAGTGAGGGAGATAGCCACCTCCCAAAATTTCTGGAGTGTGATGAGAGAGGTCACTGTGGAAGTATTAAAGAAGGGGTCACCAACGGCCTACCTGGGTGGCTACACAAGCGGTACCCTGTGCTATGGGCTTTGAAGAGTGAGTAGAAGTTCATCACGCTGCTAAGACAGCAAGGACATCCCATGTAGAAGGAACAGCATAGGCAGAGACCTGGAAGCATGAGAGGAAATGACAAGTAGTTCATTGGGACTGACTGGTAAACTAGGAGATGAAAGATGGAAGATAGGGAAGGGGTGGGCCCTGATGGCACAGGAGCAAATTTGAATGGTGGATGGTCCATCAACACTTCAGATGCTCAGACCTTCTGGCACAGCAGTTTCAGTTCTCAGTGTCTGCCCTGGAGAAGTACTTGGCATGTGGGCATACACAGGGATTTCAGGATTTTGATAATATAAAAGAAAATGTATAATACAGTACTATGAATAGCCACCAATAAGGGACTAATTCAATGGACTTTTTTTCATCCTTGCTAAAGAATATCATGAGGCACTTACAGTAAGTGAAGTAGATCTCTTGAGAGCAGAACAAGAGTAAATAACATTTTTTTATTGCAGCAAAATGAGTTGGTATACACACATATATTTCCTAGCTATGTCAGCTGAGAGAGCCTAGAAGCAATGACATCCTAGCAGCAATGACTGCATCTAGTGCCCTCATCTTGGTTTCTTCTAGTACCATCCTCCAGTAAAAGGAACCAGGCTCTCTGGAGAAATGGCTGGGTCAGGGTTGGGCAGGGAAAGTCCAAGATAAGCCTGAACCATCTCGTGGTGCCAGAAAATAAGGAAGTGCTCACACACACACACACACACACACAAAATGGGAGCTTGTCTAAGGAGCAGCAGGGAGCCACCTGCAGGAAGTCTAATAGCCAGAGTAGGAACAATTTGAGCAGAAAATAAATACAGTATTGGATTTTTAATAATTTATTTGTATTTTAGAGCAGTTTTTGATTTACAGAAAAAGTGCAAAGAAAATATTCAAGAGTCTCCCATATATATCCACATCCAGCTTCTCCTATTAACATCTCACATTAGTATGGTATACTTGTTACAACTAATGAGTCAATATTGATACATTGTTATTAACTGAAGTCCATAATTGATTCATATTTCCTTAGCTTTTACTTAATGGCCATTACCTGTTCCAAAATCCCATCCAGGATATATCACATTACGTTTACTCATCACCGGTCCTGAGGCTCCTCATTTCTTGCAACATTTTCTCAGACTTTTCCTTGCTTTTGATGACTTTGTACAATTTTTAAGGAGTATTGGTCTGGTACTTTGCAGAATGTTCCTCAATTTGACTTTGAAAAATCATCATTTTTTTTCTCATGGTTTAAGTCGGGAATGGGTCCCGGGAGGAATACTCACAGAGGTGAAGTGCCCTTCTCGACACATCTTATCAATGGTACAGGCTGTCTGATGATGTTAACTTTGATCACCTGGCTGAGGCACTGTTTGTCAGGTTTCTCCATGTTACTCTTTTTCCCCCTTCTGTATTCTTTGGAAGGAACTCACTATGCACAACTCATATTTACAGAATGGAGAAATATACTTTACCTCCTTGAGGGGGGGAGATAATCCTGGATTTTAACCCATAGAATAAAATAAATATCAACCTGAGGGTGGGAGGAGGGTAAGGGTTGAGAAATTACCTATGGTCACTACCTGGGTGATAAAATAATCTGTACACCAAACCCCCATAACACGCAATTTACCTATATAGCAAACCTGCATATGTACCCGTGGAACTAAAATAAAAGTTAAAAAAAACTGAATAAATAAATAAACAGGGGAGAAGGGGACTTTCCCTTACAGTAAAATTGCAATCAATACACATAGAAAGAAGAGAAATAGATAATTGCCAGGAAAGCACCACCACAATAATTGTGGATCTACTGACAACTGCTCCAAATTGTGGGTGAACGTTTGAGGAGAAACAGGACTTTCATAGTCCCAAGATATTTATCAACTAAAAAGGGAACTTTAGTAACTTTATAGTGGATAAACCCTGTAGACATCAACTTAACCAAGTAATCAAGGTAAACACCACTAGTCATAAGACACATGGACATCATGAGCCTTTTGCTATGGTGTGCTGAGATGGACCCAACACCGTTTCTGTGGTATTCTTGCCAAAAATCATAGCCTCTCTCTGGTCGTAAGAAAACATCAAGCAAACCTGAATCAAGGGACCGTCTATAAAACACCTGACTGGCACTCTTTAAAAGTATGAAGATCATGAAAGATGACGAAAGACTGAGGGAACTGTCATAGATTGGAAGAGACTAGAAGAAATAACAACTTATTGCAATGTGGGATCCTGGATAGGATCTTGGAATGGAAAATAAGATGTGAGGGGGAAAATGGGAAATTCCAATAAGATCTGTAGTTCAGATAAGAGTATTGAACCTTTGTTAATTTCTTGGTTTTGATCACTGTACCATGGTTATGTAAGATGTTAATATTAGGGGAAGCTAGGTGAGGGGTGTACAAAAGCAATCTGTTCTACTTTTTTGCAATTTTTCTGTAAGTCTAAAATTAGTTCAAAATAAAAGGTTTTAAAAGTTGCAGTATAAAAGATTTAGGGCAGATACCTGGAAGGTCTCTGGTGGCAGAAACATGGGAATGTTTCATTAGGATTTTTGAAGGGTGCTTGTCTCAGGTAGTTAAGGAAAAGAGCCAGGGAAGAGACCTGGGTGTTTAGCCCTTGGGTTCTCAAAAATCCTTGTGCCTGTCTCTGCATTTGGGGCTGGGAGATCTCCTCTCCTCTATGCAGTCTCCCTTGAAGATTTTTTTCAACACAGTGGCCTGTGGTTGGTCAACTCCCCTGTATCTCCAGACCACCCCCCAACACCTTGTGTCACCAGCTGAGACTGCAATCCCCATCCCCTGTTTCTCCTCTCTAGGATGGTGCCGTTGGGGGAGGGGGTGGGGGAAGCAGCCGTGTGTGTGTGTGTGTGTGTGTGTGTGTGTGTGTGTGTGTGTGTCTGAGTGTGTGTGTGTCTGTGTGTGTAGCGGGAGAGCTGGGGATTCCCATCCTAGCTGGCGGAGGTGGCCGAGGTGAGGCTGAAGCATTTGGGGGAAGGCTTGGCAGGCAGGCTAGCTGCTGCTCCAGAGAGAGGGCGGCTCAGACAGTGGTTACCTGCGAAGTGGGGCTTAGCAGAGGGAAGGGGGAAAGGGAGGGGGCTCTCCTTCTCAAGGGGCCCTTTCATGTGTGAAATGAGCCAGCGTGAATGCTGGCGGCCCAGGAGCCCAGCCGGGGGAAATGTGAGAGCCCCTTATCTCCCCTCATGTCACAGGGCCGTCTGCGGTTCTCAGCCGGCCAGCGAGGATGCATTAGGAGAAGTGTCGGTGGGGGGGATGGGGGAGAATGTTCCCATCAAGACCCTGGGCTGGGCCCACTCAGTTAAGGGGAGGTTGGAGGAAGTAGGTTCCAGACCGTCCTGCTGCTGGATGTGGGGGGTGAACTGGAGTGCTCTGCATCTCGAAGTAAGGAGAGCCAGCGGGCTTTGGGGCCTGGGGTTGTGGATTTGGCAGGAATCAGAAAGAAGGCCTCAGGTCCCACCCCTATCAAATGCCAGAATGCCCTATACAGCATGCTTCTGGCCTGCTCTGGAGTGCAGCCTCTGCTCACGCACCTGCAGGAGCAAGGAGCCCACTCCCTCCTGGGAGAGCTGGGAGAGTCAGGCCCTGGATTCAGTTCTCGTTCCGGGAAGGAAACCTGGAACATTTGGACTAGGAAGGCCGTGGCCTCACCTTCCCCAGGACACTCTAGCCCAGGAGTGACCCCTGCTGTCCAAACAACCTTGAAGGCAGAGGATGGAGCTGCTAGCTTCCCATGGCTTGGACTAGGTGGCCCTTCCTGCCCCTTCCAACTCTGCAATCTTGTTTCTCTGAGATGGGTTGTGTGGTTTTGTAAATCTGCTGTTACAGGAGGGGAGGTGGGTGAGGCCACATCTGGACCGTGGGGGGCCTTGTTGCCTGGAGCTGTCAGCAGGCAATGTTTTCACAGACACCATTTGCCCATGCAAGCTCCTGGCCGTCAACATACTCCCCACTGCCCAGGGCCCCAAGCCTCCTCCCTGCAATAGCACAGGGACCCCAGAGAGCCCTTGGTCAACCTCTGGGATGACCTAAGCCTTTAGGTCGTCCCCAGAAGCCTCTGCTGCCCAAGAGAGGAAAGAGCTGAGAGGCCACAGGGCCATATGGAGGTGTGGATGAAAACTGGACAAGGTGAATGAGACTATTTGAGGAGTCCCTGGAGACAATTCAGTGCACGGAACTGTAGAGCTCTGGGATCTACCCCCCTGTTTTCTTGTTTTTTGGGGGGGGGTATCTTTTGAGACAGAGTTTTACTCTGTCACTCAGGCTAGAATGCAGTGGTGAGATCATGGTTCACTGCAGCCTCGACCTACTGGGCTCAAGCTATCCTCCCACTTCAGCCTCCCAAGCAGCTGGGACTACAGGTGCATGCCACCATGCCCAGCACATTTTTGTATTTTTTTGTGGAGATGGAGTTTTGCCACGTTGCCCAGGCTCGTCTCCAACTCAAATGATCCACCTGCCTCGGCCTCCCAAAGTACTGAGATTACAGGCATGAGCTGCCATGCCCGGCTTGTCCTGATTTTCTGCCAGAACTTTGCTGGATGACCTTGAGTCAGTCTGTTCCTCTGTCTCCCCCAACTGTCCAATGGGAAGAATTCCTCACCACTTGATTGAAAATAGCCGTAGCTTTATCTCCTTCACAGCACGTACCTCTATCTGAGCTCTTCTCTCTCCCCCACTAAAGCATGATCTCCATGACGGCAGGGGCCCTATGCCTTGGGCATCCAGGGCCAAGGCCTTTTCAGTGCTGGGCACTGTCATTGCATTTGTTCCAAGCAAGATTCGGGGTTTGAGCCAGGGAGGGAGGAACCATGTTCTGGGGGTGGCAGAAGAGAATTTCTCCTGGAGGTGGGTGAGCATAGTGGGCCACATGGTGGGCTCTAGGATGCGAAAGGCTAGGCTAAGGCCCCCTGGGAAGGGGAGACAGGCCTAAGATAGCTGTCAGGGCACAAGACCTACCAGAGGCTGATCCAACACAGCCAGGATGTTTGGGGATGGGCCCTGAGATTCTTCCAGGCGTCCTCAGCACCAAGCTCAGGACTCAGCAAGGGGAAAGGGACTTGGGCAGTGTTTGATGGTTAGCAACAATTAACTACTCACCATTAATGCCTGCCTTGGCACCTCCCAGCTTTGCCTCTGGGACTTTCTAGGTGGGCTTCATCATCTCCCACAGGCTAGCTGTGCTTTGTATATCATTACATTGCCCTCTCGCAGCAATGGGGTAGGTACTATCGTACTATTCCTGTTCTACGAACGTGGAGACAGAGACTCAGAGTTTAGTGACTTGCCCAAGGATATGCCACCACCAAGGTACAGAGCCAGGATTTGAGCCCAGGTCCGTGCTCTCCTCTTTACCCTGTTGCCTTCTGTAAAACGTGTTCAGAGATCCAGTTTGACCAGACTCAGAGCATGTGGGTCCCACACTCCAACGTTGCCACACATTTTTGAATCTCACTGAGTTTCTATACCCAGCCTGTGTAGGGCAGGTACTATCATTCCCACTTCACAGATGGGAGAGTGGCTTGTGGTCACTCAGCCGATAAATGGCAGCACTAGGACCTGAGCCCAAGTCAACCTCGTGTTAGAGCCTTGCTTTTGCCTTCAACCAGGCTGGGCCTATCCTCTGAGACCCCACTTGCTCCCTGGGGCCCTCCCAGCCTGCATTCAATACCACTGATGCCACAAGCACACCAGGAACCCAGCCCGGGGCACAGCCTTCTCTTTCACCCTGGCCACAAGGCCCTTTTCAGCAACTCCTGCTGAGCCTCCAGCGGGGAAGCAGGTGATGGGGGGGGTGGGGAGGGCAGGCAGCCATGTCATGGAACAGACAAAGAAGGCAAACTGTGAGGCCCTACAAAGCCCTCTGCAAAGACCTCTCACCAAAGGCAGCTGCGTCTTCACTTTTGCTCAGAAACAAGCCTCAATTTAGCGAATGTGTATGAATATCCACAATCCACCTGGCATTTCAGAAAACACTTTCTAAACAGGCAGTTGCCATCAGTCAAGTCCTTGCTATATGGCAAGCAGGCATTGTGCACAATCCTCTGATTCTTCACAGAGCCCTTCGAGGGGTGCCATGAACATTGACCCCATTTTGCAGGGAGGTAAAGTGAGGGGTCAGAAAAGTCAAACTGCCTACCCAAAGTCTCCAAAGTAGAAAGTGACAGAGCTGGGAATAGATCTAGGCCTCCCAGACTAAAACTTCTATGTTCTTAAGCCTTGCGCCATATGTCTCCAAAGGGAAGCGCCCTGCCTGGGAAGCACAAATGACAGCCAACTGCACTAAAAGTGGGAAAACAGAGAATGCGGGGACAGGAAAGAGACCCCTAGCAAGGGACCAGCTCACTTCCTGGGGACACAGGGTCCACGGGGAGATGAGGGTGCCTCCTCTCAACATCCTACCACAGACTTATCAAGCCTAGGAACCCCAAGTTTGGCAGAGGTGGGGCTTGCTGAGCATGGGAAGGTCCTACTTGGCGCTACCCACGTGGAGCTGAGGGGTGCAGAGCATATGGACGACAGTGCAAAAGGCCGAGAGAGCAAAGGGGGTGGGATTGGGGAAGGGGGGATGTTCACAGGAATTCTAGGGGGGAGTCACGGAAAAATCTTCCAGACCAAAGGGTGATGCTTTTTTACTTTGTAATTCAGGAAGCGCTTGTAGGGCAGGAGACTAGAGGGGGCAAAAGCCTAACTCAGCAGAATGCTGGCAGACAAAGGAGTCAGGCCTCCCAAGTTTTGTCAGGCAACTGACGCAGACTCTTGACAGAGGGTAAAACTGAAGCTCTCAAATGGGACCTGAGAGATCTGAAATTGCATAGTTAGGAAGGGGGCAGATTTGGGTTGTGAACACGGGGTTAATCTGGTTTCAGAGCCTGTCTTAGTTCAGGCTGTGATAACAAAATACATTAAACTGAGTCATTCATCAATAATAGAAATTTATTGCTCACAGTTCTGAAAAGTCCAGGATCAAGGTGCCAGCAGATTTGGTGTCTGGCGAGGGCTCACTCTATGCTTCTAAGATGGCACCTTCTAGTTCTAGTTGTGTCCTTACATCGTAAGAAGGGCAAAAAGCCTCCCTCAAACCTCTCTTATAAGGGCACTAATCCCATTCTCGAGGGCTCCACCCTTATGTCCTAACCACCTCCTAGCAGCCCATTTCTTAACACTATTGCATTGGAAATTAGTGTTCAGCATATGAATTTTGGAAAACAAAGCAGAGCTCATACCCCGGAAATGTCCCAAAGGCAGACCCTTGGGGAGAGAAACCCTGGGTGCTGGCAGCACAAAGAGCCCCAGAGCCCAGAGCTGTGTGCCTGAGGCCTGGGTATCTCAGCCCCCAGAATCCCTTTGACAGCAGAAGCCCCTTCCTAGAGTTCTCTGGCAAATACAAGACATTCTAGGCTGGGAGGCATGTGAAGAACATCTAGTCCAAACCCTTCCCTCCATCCATCTTATGCTGACGTCATCTCTGCAGCATCCACATTGCGTGGGGTTTCACTAGGCAGAAATAGGAGACAGCACTCCAGGGCTGAGTAAACAGCCTGAGCAAAATCTTGGGGCTTAGAGAGGCCATGGTGGCTGCAGGGCAGATGACATTAGTTTGACTGTAGCGAGATTGCCGGGAGGGGATGGAAAGGAAGGTTGGAGCCAGCTGAGTCTTGGGCTGAAAAGGACCACCGAGATGCTCCAGACCGGACCCTCACCCTGAGCCATACTGTCAGTGTCTGCTCTCCTTTCCCCTAGTCACCCTGCAGGATTTGAGAAGTTAGAACCCATACAGTCCATCTAGCCTGGTTCTTTCATTTGCAGACGGAGAAACTGAAGCTCAGAGAGAGAGAAAGTGACTCATGCTAGGGCCCACAGTCAGTCAGTGGCAACCCTGAGGCAGGCCTTTTGTTGACATTCAGTAAATATCCATGGATTTGAAGCTTGGTTCTGAGCAAAAGTCCAGGCAGTCTTTAGTCAGAGAACTTTACAGATGTGCTGTAATCTTTGCTTCTTCAGAGCAAGCGTCCCAGCTCCCGGGGCCTCTCCTCAATACTTAGAAATTGCCTACATATGGCACATAGTAGGAGCTCAATTCTCATTTATTGAATGAATAAAAGCTTGGGTGAGTCAATGGTGGGGGGAGATTAGGAAAGCCATGTGGGCACCCAGCGAAGGGAGCAGTGGGAGCTGAATTCGAGCCCACGCTACACTCACCAAGCCATGTGCCCTGGTACAAGGCTGCATGCATCCCAAAGGAGGTGCTTTTTGCCACCTTGCACTATGACACTGTATAGGCTGGTGACAGTGCTGGGGACTTCAGAGGACCAAGGAGTTCGTTTCCTTTGTAGCCGCCTCTCTCTCCTCCAAATAGGCATCCATTTGGCCACGACCCACCCACCACACCTCCAGAGGGACTCCCCAGTCAGCATGAGAGATGCCTCCCCCAACCCAGCCCCCAGCCATCAGCTGATGCAGAAGCTCTTCAGGCCATCATGTCCTGTTGCTGACTCACTGAGTTTCCAGTCAGCTAATCTCAAATCCTTTTCTGCTCACTCCCTTGCTCACCACCTCATTACACACCAGCCTCTGGTGGGAGATTTTTTCCCCCGACCTATCTTCCAGTTGCGTGTGCTTAGTAGATACTGCCCTCCTAGAGCCTTAAACAGTGAGGGGCAGGGCACTGACAGGTGGGGAAACTGAGGCTTAGAGAGGTTAAGTAACTTGGCCAATGTCGCCCAGCAAGAACATCCCAATTTGGATTTAAATTGAGATCTATTGAGTCCAAGTCTTAAGCTTTGCCCAGGGCTCTCCCTCCAGATGCCAGGGCAGGGGTAGTCCCACTGGAAAAGTACCTGATGGCAGACCCTTCTCCATCCTGCTGGTACAAGGCATCTGTGTCAAGTTGACATCAGAATGTCTGGCCATGTGTTGCACATGCCACCTGTGTGACTCTAGGCAGGAGCTCCCCACCTGGCTTTTTAGTAGAGGACAGATGGTCTTTGTCCCGCCCACTGACCCTGCTACTTAGAGCTATGGTGGGACTTTTGAGAGCAGGGCTGGGCTTGGTTGTGAGGGTCCAGGGCAGAGGCTGGGGAGCGTACTCAGAGAGTCAGGCCCTGATGGTATGAATTTCTGTCTCTAACCTGGGAAGGATTTCCCTGGGTAGGGGGTGTCTGCAAATCCTACCCCTTCACTGAAGTGAGTGTCAATTCTAGTACTGCCCTAGGTTTTGTTTGGTAAGGCAGGTGGGCAGAGAGGAGGAGCACCTGCTGATGCCCTGTCTCAGGAAGACCTCAGAGCCATGTGGGGCTGGGCCCGCCTGCCTGGTGGCCTGCTCTGATGCCAATACCTCCTGGCTGAAGGGTGAGTAGGAGTCTGCTCCACAGAAGACGGAACCTCCGCATGCAGGCCCAGTCAACAGGCCACTCATCTTTGGCAGCCTGGGGGCAGAGGGCACTGAAGGAAGTTCCAATTAGTTGCGAGCCTTAACTGCTCAAACTCTTGTTGGGGGCGGAGAGTGTATTACATAGTGAAGGAGGGAGAGAGAAAGACAGAGGCAGACCAATAGGCAACAGAAGGGACAAACAGAGGGGGGAGAGAGAACACAGAGCATGAGTGGGCCAATGAGCAGGGACACACTTGGAATGAACGCATGGCTGGGAGTCAAGAGACCTGATTCTAAACCCAGTTCTGTCACCAACTTGCAGGGGACCCTGTAGCCAGTCACTCCCTGCATTCTAGGCATCTAAGTCCCATTTGTCAGGTTGTGGTGGCAGGGAGTGTGAGCGAGGACTGACCTAGGTTCCCTCCAAGGGCCCACCGGCCCTAACCTCAAATTCTGTGAGATAGAAATTGCTCCTTTTAGGCTGGCTCTGGCAGTGGGCGTTTCTGAAACTCTCAGCAATGAAGAATAGGAAAAAATAAACTTTGGGAATTCCAAGTATGGCTGGGGCTGGAGGATGAGGCAGGCAGCACTGCAGAGCTATTTGTCTATGATTCAGAGTCTCTTGGGAGGTAGAGCACATGTTCTTAGAGACAGGACTGCCAGCCCACCACCACCCCCCCCCCCACCACCACCCCTCCCCCACCACCCCTCCCCCACCCCATCCCTCCCCCACCACCCCTCCCCCCACCACCCCTCCCCTCCCACCACTACCCCGTGCTGCCCATCCAGCTCAACCTCAGTGGGGCGCCTGCCCCTGGTCCTGCCACCACGGCAGCCACCACCTCACTCCGATTGACCCTGTGGAAGAATCAGGCATGAAGCCAAGGCCCAGAGAACCTCACTAACTTGTGCATAGACACCCAGCAATCTTCAGGCTAACGTTAACATCAACAGCCCAAGTGAGCAGGAAAGTGAAGGGAGAGAGAGGGGGAAGGAGGGAGTGTCCCACGCAGCCAGCCCCCCTCCTAGGTGCCAAGGACAGCACTTGTGCCTTCCAAACATCATTCTCTTTAATCTTCAAACCTATCCTCTGTGTTAGGCCTTGGGGTGCCTGAAACCAATGCTCAGAGAGGTGCCTTGCTAGTTCAAGCTCACATCGTCACTAGGTATAGAGCTAGGATTTGGAATTCAGATGCCAGATTTGCACCACAGCCCAAGGGTCCCAGCATCTCTGCAGCATAGGCCTTCCTGACAGTTGGGCCTTGTCACTTTGACTAGCAATTTCCTGTCCCACACAAGCCTGGCCATGAGGCCAGTTTCAGGCTGCAACCTGAACAACTTATGGGAATAAGCCCAGTGGAAGGAGGTAGCCTGGGGAGGCCTTGGGGAGCATTGTGGGATGATCTGTCCTGGAGGTTGTGCCTCTGTCTGCCTCTGTCCCCACCTCTTCCTGCAACAGGGGGTGACAGGCACTGCCCCAGCCCCTGGATCCCAAGCAGGCCTGAGTGAGATCCACTGGGCCATGGAGCCCTGCAGTTTGGACTGCCATTTTTATCCTGTGAGGGGACAGTGGAGAGTCGCCACCCTGTTTCCAGCTTATAGGAGCTGCCAGCCAGGCCAGGGAGCAGAGCAGAGCAGGTCTCTCACACACAGCTGAAGACAGAGCAGCTGTAAAGAGCACACACACACACACACACACACACACACACACACACACACGAGAGAGAGAGAGAGAGAGAGAAACAGGAGGTAGAAAAGGGTGGAGCCAGTGAGAACCAGAAAGAGGGAGACAGAGACTAGGCAGGAGAAACAGACAAGGAGGAATGGAAGAGATACTGAAGACTGGGAGAGATAAGACAAGGAAAAGCCCAGAGGCGAAGAGGTGGAGAAACAGACAAAACCAGAGACAAAGAACCAGGGAGACAGGGCAGACATAGAGAAACACCAGCAAAAGGCAGAAGGGCACAGAGGAAGGGTGGGGAGAGGGGGCGGGAGCAGCATGGGAGCTGGGGCCGGGGATCTGGCCTGAGGCATCCCCAGCTGTGGCTGACTCCGAGTCCCACGTGCTCCTCCCTGCCTTTGTCTGCCCTCTCCCAACCTTTTTCCTTCAGGGCGCACAGAGGAAAAGCAACGTCATTTACATGGCAAACTGTGGGGGAGAGGGCCTGGAGGCTTGGGGCCCCTCAGGCCTCTCTTTGCCTCCCTAAGGACTCAGGGGGTAAACACCCCATAGACCTTAACCCATGTGGCACGACAACAGTTGGGAAGCTTTGTGCCCAAACACTGCTGCTCGGGATGATCCCCAGCATGCAGCCAGAGCAAGCTGGAGGGAGGGCTCCAGAGTCCTAGTTTGGCCCTCCCCTTTCTCCTTGGGTCCTCAGTTTCCCTGGGGTTTTATTTGATGGCCCAGCATGCCTAGCCCACTAGCCGGGAAGCCACAAGGAAAAGGGCCCAGGGCCATTGTGAGGCCCCATCAGGCCCCTTCAGTCGGCTCCGAGTGCAGGTGGCCACCCTTCCGCGCTTCCTCCCAGACCTCTCTGCACACCTGCCTTCCACACCCCTCTTGCCCTGTCCTCAATCTCACTGACGCCGCACCATCCTCCCCATGCTCCCTCCTTCTGGCCACCACCTGTCCATCAGTTCCAAGCTCCAATCCCCTCCCTTCCCCAGCCAACCAGGCCCAGGGAAGCCAGGCTTCCCGGCAATGGTTTAAGACCTCCATAGCTGCCCACCTACCCAAGCCCAGGGAAGGATCCTGGGGGCCCCCAAGGAAGGCTTTTCCTACCATCCAAGCTTTCTACTGGTCAAGCTAGGCTGCACGAGGTTTGCTGAGCCAGCCCTTCTCTGCTTTCCTTTGCAGGCCTGGGATCAGGCAATGGCCAGGGTCAGGGTTCCTCCATCCTGAGCCAAGACACTTCCCACATTTTGCCCAGCAACTTCAGAGCCTCTAGCCGTATCTTCTCCTCTGGGCCCCACAAGGCAGGGGCACTGTCAACTCAAGCCACAAGCCGGCAGCCCTGCCCTAGGCTCCAGATAGGACTCTAAAGCTCCATGCTTTAGGGAGAGTGAAGCTTTCAGATTCCAGGCCAAAGGGTGTGTGTGTGTGTGTGTGTGTGTGTGTGTGTGTGTGTGTGTGTGTCTGTCTGTCTGTCTCTACATCCTAGCAGCAGAGCACTCTCAGAGAGCCATGAGCTTTCCATTGGGAAGGAAGGTTCTGCTCTCAGAGAGCCTGAGGACAGTATTTGGCCTGGTTAGGTGAGACAGCCGCTTCAGACTCAGAGGGAAAGAACTCTCCATCCAGCCAAAATGTCTCTGTTTAGGGGGTTGTAGGATCTGAGGAGTGGTCCAAAGCCCATTTGCTCACTTCCTGGGGAGGCAGACAGACCAGAACATTCTTCACGACATGGGAAAGGGCTGCCTCATCCTAGCCCCTGTTCCCTGCAGAGACTAGCGTGGTGGCCCTCCTGGATGGTTAGGTCACTCAGGATGGCATGGAAGGGAGACAGGTACCCAATGGACACAGAGCAGTGACCTATGCCAGCCTCTCTCTAGAAGATGGGGCCTTCTGCCTGTTTTCTGCCTGCTGCCAGGCCACACTTGGTCCCTTGGCTGGCATTCATTTCCCAGTTTGAGCTGTAACCCAGTCACCAAAAGAGATCCCATGCAGTCTGGTCACCAAGCCTAAGTTGAAACTCTACTCCCATTCTCTCTACGCATTTCATACCCTGGAACATCCAGGCCCAGTTAGTAGGAATGGCTGGGTCAGATCTCGCTCCATAGATGCAGGGCCTTCAAAGGCCCCAAGTGACCAAAACCTTCAGTTTTCCTAAATAAGTGTCACCAGCAGTGAGAGAGTCCATCCACGGATGTCCCAGGACTCACTCAGCATGGCTATCTCGAGGCTAGCACTTAATCTTTGTAGCACGTGTACCCACTGGGAGTGCCCATGTGGCATCTGCCAGGCAGCCAATTAATTTTCTTTTCTTTCAAAGAGGCTGTGTAATATTGAAAAAAAAAATTCAAGTTTGTGACTCCTGTATTTGAATCTAAGGTCTGCCATTTCCTAGCTGTGTGATTTAAGCAAGTCCTTTAACCTCTCTCAGCCTCTACTTTCTCGTCTACCAAAATGAAGGTAATTACTACTGCCTGCCTGCCCCTGCCTACCTTTCGAGCCCCACATCAGGGAAGGGGCGTGGGTCATTCACTTGTTGACTGCTAATCAAGCACCTACTATGTGCCAGACACTGTTCTGGGGCCTTGGGGGTGGTGCAGTGAAGAGAAGAGACAAAGTCCTTGTCTTTCAAGAGCGCTCTTTCTAGAGAGGACAGACAGTCAGCAAACAACAAACATCTAATATAACATCAGGCTGTGATAAGTCCTATAAAGACATGGCCAAATGAGGGGCCAGAGGGTGATGGCAGTAGTGCTCTGGTTCTGCTTGCCCCATCTTTCTGCCCAGCCGGCTGCTAACAAAGCTGTCCTCTCCAGCGTCCACATGGCTCCTTGCTTGTGAGTGGCCCAGCCAGGCAGGCAGAGCAGGACGAATCTGGAACTCAGTGGCCTGGCCTATTTCTGTCCCAGGGCCCTGGCACTGATCCTCAGCCCAGATCCCAGCCTCCCTGGCTTCCCCCAGCTCCAACTGAGTTGGGCAGAATCCCATCTCTGCTTTCCCCTTCCACCGGTCCCGGCAGCCACCTCCCAGCAGCCAACCTGGGCAGTCCTTCTGCCTGGTTCCCTCCCCCAGACTCCCCGTAGATGCATCCCTGCCCTCACCCCGTCATCTACGGGTGCAATCTGGGCTGCTGCCCTCCTCCCACCCATGAGCTGGAAGACAGCAGCTCAGAAGCAGCTGGGGCTTCAGTGAGCTGGTACTAATGCCATCTCCTACGACCCGACAGGAGAGGAGGGAGGAATGAAATGGTCTTGGCTTCTCAGAGGCCCTCAAGAGCACAGCCCTTCCTCTACCAGCCTCCTTGCCAGGGCGCTGTAGGACACCATGGCCTGGTGGGGGATGGGTCACCCAGGCAACCGAGGTATGATGGGGGTGTCCTCAAACTATGGGGAGGATAAAGTGGCAGAGCAAAGGGATTCCTCTGCCGGGCCCCACACCTCTCTAGGCCTTCCCTCAGCAGATAAGTCCTGGGACTAGAGGCAGCTCTTGTCCCCTTCAAATGTGTTTACATTTCCATGTTGATGATTTAACATTGATGAGGCCACTATGTACTGATGAAATTTTTGAGAGATTGTTTTTCTGTTTGCAAAAGTTAATCAGGCTCATTACGGAAAGTTTGGGAGGTACCATAAAGTATAAGGAAGACAAAAATAACATTTCCCATAGCCAACTACCCAGATATAATTTCTGTTCCCATTTGGATTTATTATCTGATGCCATTTGTCTGTGCCTAGCCCCAGAGCCCCTGTGGAGCTATATCAATACGTATACACACAGACACATTTTCATATGCTTGAGAACATGTATACTAACAATAGTTAACACTTGTTATATGTCTACTGTATGCCAGACCCTATTTTCTACACTTCACATGCAATAACGAATTATTCTTCCCAACAACCTTAGAGGTAGGCACGATTATTAAGCCCATTTTATTTGTAAGGAAACTAGGGCAAAGGAAGGTTAAATGTCCAACCCAAGGTCGTGCATCTAGCAAGTAGCAGAGCTGGAAAATTAACACAGACAGTCTTGACTTCTGGAATGTGGGTGTTTAATGATAGACTGCCTTAATAGTTTTTAAATGATAAAATACATTATACATACAAAAGAGGAGTGTATGTAACGTTAACACCGTTTAAAGGCTGGGAATAAGGTGAGCATTTATGATATCACTAACCAGCTTATGAAATAGAGCATTTTCACCGGAGTGCTTTGTTTTCTTTCTGCTTCACCAGATATCCCTCCAAATTCTCAGATAGTGTGGCTCGTTACTGTCTAATAATGAATTTTCTTCCCCACAGGCCTCCAAAACCTCCCTGAGAGCTTCATCTGCCAAAGAATCCTGGTAAGACACTGTAGTGAACTTCTCTGCCCCTTCTGGGATGGGCCCCAGTACACACAAAGGCTGGTCGGCTGGGATTTGTGGAGACACAGGCAGCCCTGCACACAGCCTGCCTCTCCTGGCATCAGGTACCGTCTCAGCCCTGCAGGCACACTTTTCTGTTGCTGATGCCCACCGGCCGGTCCTTCTGGCAGGTGGGGGAAGGCAGGAAAAAGGGGTGAGTGTGAGAGGAAGGGAGGAGGTGTGAGCTCACTGAGATGGGGCCTAAAAGGCACTGAGAATGCATAGGCTGGCTGTTCTTTCTAGCTCAGCAATAGGACCCAACATGAGAGTGTTTCCTTCAAACCTTAGAGATAGATAGTAAGCACCCCCATCCCAATGGCTGGAAGGCATTCATTCGTCCTTTCCTTCAACATATTTTTCTTAGACATATACTATATACAATGCCGTGTTCTGGGGCACAGTGGCAGAGGAGCACAGGTACCATTGCCTCCCCTCCTGGAGGGTTTAATCAAGTGGGGGCCGGGGTAGAAACGTTCAATGACTAATAATCAAATGAAGATTTAGTTACGCGAGGATGAGTACTCTGAAGGGGAGGTGCAGGCTGCTAGGAGGGCATATGACAGAGGTTCGTGAGCTAGCCTGCGGGGCAGGGTGGGGTGGGGGACGTCCTTAAGAACCTGTCCTGCCTCCTCTCCTGCAGGTGATGAGGGGGATGGATGTGGGAAGGGCAGACACAGCTCCTATCCACCTAAAGTCCCTTTCAAGATCCAGAATCCGCTGGCTGGTGGCCCTCGACTTGGGCCAAGCTGAACTGGGTGGCTTTTCTCTCTTCTCCCTCCTTCTACACTCACTGCTCAGGGGAAGACGTGGCCCTGCTTCTTTGCTGTGTCCTCCACCCTAGTGGCAGATTCTCTGAATGAGCCTGCTGAGCAACCATCAAGGCACAAACTGCCCTAGTCAAGCACCACTTAGATGACTGGACACGAGGGTGCCAAGACCTACCCACACTCAGGCTTTCCTGTGGGCCCAGCCCATGTAGCCTGGAGCCTCACAGTATGCCAGACCCTATTTTCTGTACTTCACATGCATTAACAGAATTATTCTTCCCAATAATCTTAGAGGTAGGCATGATTATTAAGCCCATCTTATTTCTAAGGAAATGGGTAAAGGGGAGGTTGAATGTCTAACCCAAGGTCGTGCATCTAGTAAGCGGCAGAGCTGGAAAATTAACACAGTCTTGACTTCTGACCCAGGCTCAGCTTCTGCCCTGCCTGGTAGCCTCTTCTCCCAGCTCTGCTCCCATGTAAGTGCCCGGGCCCTGGGGAAAGGACACTAGCCTTCCCTCTGCTCCCGAAGACACTGGGAAAAGACAAGCTGAAAGGCTGGTGTCCAGGGCCAAGCCTGACTCA
Source organism: Ateles fusciceps (assembly GCA_036589455.1). Taxonomy (NCBI): domain Eukaryota; kingdom Metazoa; phylum Chordata; class Mammalia; order Primates; family Atelidae; genus Ateles; species Ateles fusciceps. The sequence continues at coordinate 88,879 of JAZHEH010002862.1, read as the reverse complement.
CCTTTGAGGTCCCAGGATGCAGAATGAGGTCTCTCTCTCCTCTTGCCCATCCAGCTATCCTTCTGGAAAGTGCTGAGTCCAATGTAGAGTGGCTAAGACACAGGCTCTTTTGCCAGGTGGCCAGGATTTGAACTGCCGTAGTACCACCTACTAGTTGTGTGACCTTGAGCTAGTTACCTAACTGTTCTATCCTCATTGTCTCATCTGGCAAATGGGGGATGATGATGGTGGTAACTATATCATAGGGTTGTCACAAAGATTAAACAGACTGTTTGCAAAGTGCTTAGGACAGCACTTGACACTAAAGAGTAAATATAATTATTGGCTGCTTGGAGTTTTGCTGTCTCCCAGGGCCTGAGGTGACAGGCAAGTGTTGCTCTGAGTCCTGTCTTGGACATTTCCAAGCAAAGTTATTGCCTTTGAGTGTGGAGGCTGAGAATAGTTAACTTTTTTTTTTTTTTTTTTTTTGCCTTGTCAGAGATCCCTACAGTACCTGCAGCTGAAAAAAATAATAATAATTAAAAAACCCAGAAACCGTCCAAGCCAACCACTAACATCCCCCCACCTGTCACCCTTGCTCAAGAATGAGAGACTGAGGTCCAAAAAGGAGGCAGGATTGGCCCAGTGTCACATAGGCAGTAAGCAACAGCAAAAGGGCTCTGAGCTTCACCTTTTAGTCACAGCTCTGTTCTAGCCTGGTTGCTAAGTAGTCAAGCTTGGATTGAAACCTGGGCTTTGGCACTTGAGAATACTTAATAAGCGTGTGACCTGGAACAAGGGACTTAACTCATAGGAGTCTCGGTTTCCTCATCTGTTAAATGGGAATGATAATATCTACTTCACAGGCTTGTTGAGAGGATGAAGTAGAACAATGCATGTAAGTGCTCGCTGTGGGGCCTGGCGTAGGGTAATGCATGCTTGTTATCATTCCTGGCTCAAGGGCTCTTTCCCTGCACCAGGCTGCAGATGCTGATGCCCGGGGTGATCTCCACTGAGCAGGCCAGGCAGACTCAAGGGCTCACCAACTGACACTGTGCCCCTGTGATCAGGCCATTCTTCCCCCACTGGTCTCAGGCCCTCCGTGCCTGCTGTTAAGGCAGCCTGACTGGCTCAAACTGGACTTATCAAGAGCCAGGCTGGCTTAGACACACTTGAGTCGAAGGACACAGGCGATGACAGGCAGTGGTGTGGTGGTTTCATTCACTCTCCCTGCCCTAGGGAGAAAGCATGACTTTCTCTGTGTTTGTTTCTTTTTATTTTTTCAGAGGCAGAGTCTTGCTCTGTCATCCAGGCTGGTGTGCAGTGGCATAATCATAGCTCACTGCAGCCTTGAACTCCTGGGCTCAAGTGATCCTCCTGCTTCAGCCTCCCGACTAACTGAGGCTACAGGCACACATCACCATGCCTGACTCATTTCTTATTTTTAATTTTTGTAGAGACAGAGGTCTCTCTGCCCAGGCTGCTCTCAAACTCCAGGCCTCCAGCAACCCTCCTGCTTCAGTCTCCCAAAGTGCTGGGATTATAGGCGCGGACTACCACGTCTGGCCAACTGTGTGCTCTTTTTTATTCTGGGACTGGCTGGAGACCCAGATTTCTCAGAGGCCCTTTCTGGGGTCCCTTGGAGCCGGTGCTGGTCCCCTCAGAGGCCAGCTCTCAGGCCAGGAGGAGTCAGAGCCGTCTGACCGAGAGGCAGTCACAGAATGCTTGCTCTAGCAGTTCTCTACCCTGAACATTAGGCTCATCACCGTGGGGAGCTCTAAAAATGCCCATGTAAGGGCTCCATCCCCTAGACTCTACTTGAATTGACCTGAACTGGGTCTGGGACATGGACATTGTGTAGAAGCTCCACACATGGTGAGTTTAACGGGGTGCAGCCAGAGGAGTGAGCACCTGCTCACAATCCAGTAGGTCATTCCAAGAAGCTTCGGTTGAGGTTCTTGGCCTCACAAGGCACCCAGGCTAGTGGGGGAGATAAGACAAGTAAGGAAACCATGACCAGACAAAAGGATGTACATACTGACAGGGCTGGAAAAGCATGCTGCTGGCACCAACGTGCTTTCCCTGGGCTACCTCACAGAGGAAGTGACATTTGAACTTGACTCATCCATTCAATCAACATTCAGGGACTATTGCAGGGAAGCTGGGGAAAGGTATTCCAGATAAGTGAAATATCATGAGCAAATGGGTGGGGAGAGGAGGCCTTGCTTTGACAACAAAGTTTGATATGGCCAAAGCCTTAGCATGAAAAGTGGAAGCGGTAAAAGAGAAGAAGAGATCTGGTATGGCCCAGCTGATGGGAGTGGGTGTGCGTAGGTTCTGCTAAGGAGCTGGAATTTATACTGCAGACAACAGGAGCCACGGCAAGGCTGTGGGCAAAAATGTAGTTTATGTTTAGAATGATGACTCTGGGGCCATGTCGAAGAAGCTAGGTCGCTGGCCTATCCTAGGTGACTCTTCTGACCCTTCCTCAGTCAAGATCCTGAAGTGTCGATTTCCTCTTGAAGGAGGCCCAACACGAGGCCAGGACTGGAGGCAAGGAGCAATGAGCATAGCAGGCATCTGTTGAGTGCGCTCTTCCAAGCACTGTGCAGGCATTAGCTCATTTAATCCTCGTGACAGCCACTCAGGTGGGCACCATCATCATTTCCACTTTGCAGATGGCAAAACTAAGGCTCAGGGAAGTTAATCCATTTTCCCGAGGTCACATGGCTGGTCAGTGCCAGAGCAGGGATTTGATTCCAGGCAGTTCACACTTTTCAGCACTACACTGTACCGCTTCATAAAACGCCTATTAATGTCAAGAGCTCTCAGTCTTGAAGGAATGCCATGGGGCATTGCCTCAATTCCTTCCAGGAAGGCAAGTGGTGTTCTAACCTCATGTTGAGATTGGTGTTTGTCCTGTTGAGTGGAAAGGCCCTCATTGGTACAAGGCTGGTCCTGACCTGTTGGTAATTTCAGGCCTGGACCACATGAGATCCTTCAGGCTCTGACCACCTTGCCAATCTTGCCTGATATACCCTTATTCTAAATGAGTTCTCCTCAAACCTATCTGGGGCAGTTTGGAGGAATACAAGAAGGATGTGTGTGGCCTTTCCACATTTGGCATGGTTCTTGACACAAAGCAGGGCAAATTGGAAATTAAATGAATAAATGAATGAACAAATGAATGAATGGTTCATCGAGCTGAGCCTCCTCAGTAGCTCTTCGCAGGCAGTAGAGTGTAGTGGTTACATATCAGCTTTTGTGTCAAGACAGCCTGGGTTCATATCCTGACTTGACCAATCACCAGCCACATGGCTGTTTCTGAATCTAGGTCCCCTATCTCCTTCTTGGAGCTGTTTGAAGGGTACAGATAAGAGCCATAAAATGCTTGGGATGGTCCCTGGCATACAATGAGCACTTAATAATTAGTAGCTCATGTTGACTTTCTGGAAGCCTCTGAGAACCTAATAAGCACTTTGGACCATCTCCCTAGAATAACGCACCAAACTGTCCAATTTTCCATATAAGATCAGGGGAACCTCTAAAGACTGGACCCCACCTTTAAGAGTCTGGCTTCAGGTGCCCTCACAGGAATGATATTGGGAGACACAGTGGTATTTGCCTTTCCCTCTGCCTACTCCTTTCCCCAAGACCTGTGCTTTGGAAGGAGGCACTTTGGGAAAAGGAGTTCCCAAAGGCTTGGGTCCAAGGGCAGGAGTCCCTTGCCACATTTTCCCCACAGCCATTGCCATGTTGAGTCTGTCTGACTCCATCCTCTCCTCCTCCTTATAAAAGTCAGAGATGGGGTGGGTAAGGCTAGGGAAGCTACCGGCTTTAGATCAGCTTGGACAGGAGAGAGAGGTGGCAGGGGGTTCAGAAGACGGTAAGGAACCCCAGCTGTTGGAAAAGCCACACAGTCAGGCACGGGCTGGGAGACCTCCACAACCGTCTTCTCCTTTATGGTGTAGGTAAGACTGCATGTGTCTGAGGAGTTAATAGCCCCATTAGCAGATGAGAAAGCAGGCTCAGAGACAGGGATGGGTGTGGGGGGGGTGCAGGGCCCCTCAGCCCTTAAGTGACTGAGTTATAAATGCAACCGAGCTTGTCTAGCTCCCAGTGCGCTATTCTCTGCTCCCCACCAGGTTGCCTCCAGGGGGAAGGGATGGCTCCCCAAGCCGGCTGAGCTCAGCCTTGTCCTATAGGTGGGCATTCAGTGTAAAGGGCCGCAGACTACTAGGCATAGGCACCCACCTCCTGCCCCGTCCAGGTCTCAGACAGGCTGTACTAGGAACAGCAGCCACCCATCCAGAGCGGGTGGTGAAGCCGCAGCTGAGTTTATGAAGAGCAAAAGATGACTCCAGCTGCACAGGAAACTCAGTAACCCTGATTATGTGTTTATTCTTTCCCTTCCCTGCCTCCTGCGCCCTCCCTCCCACCTCCTTCTCTTCTTTCTTCCTGCCTCCTCCCTATATGTCTTTCTTCCTTCTATTACCTCTCAAATCTGTCTGCTGCCAGCTACCCTCCACCCTCCTCTGCTCTTTTCTCAACCCCATCCTGGCCAGCTGGCTCTACGTGGCCCCTTGTTCTCCCCCTCCAGAGGCAGGGGCTGCCCAGCCACCACACAAAGGGTCACCCAAACTCCATCCCTCTGGTAGAGAGCCACAAAGCTAGAGGCAGCCCTAAAGGTGATCCAATCTTACTCTTTCCTTTTTTATAGATGAGGAGACTGAGGTCAAGAGGGATGGCAGAGTAGTCAAACATTTTTAACAGAGCCAGAAGTAGAATGCCCATGGCAAGACTTCAGGGGCATCGAGTGGCACGATACCATGGGTGCTGGAGGAGGTGCCAGGGACTTGCCACCTCTGGGCCATGCTTCCACCAATAAGGCTCTGTACTGATGGACTCCCAGTCAACTCCTTCTGTTTGCCAAGAATCCTAGAGCTACAGGCTATCAGAAGCCACAGGACCCATTGAGGTCATCTAGCCCAAGCACTCGTCATATTGGATCCAGGGGCAGGTGGGAGCAGACATCAACTGGCCTTAGCCCTTGGCCCAGGAAGGAACAAGGCACCAGACTCAGACACAAGAGCAAGTCAGAAATGCAGACACAGCGTGGCATTCCAGCCAGCCAGGGTTCGAATCCTAGTTTAACAGTGCATTGGTGGTGAGGCTTTGGGCAAGTTGCCTAATTCCTGTCTCTTAGTTTCCCCACCTTACAAAATTGGGTGATCATAGCACCCCATAGGGTAATTACGAGGATTGCATGGGTTAATACTTGCGAAGCACTCAGAATAGGATCTGGCACATGGGAAGTGCCACATACATGTTGGCTGTCATCATTATTCAGCTTCACAAGGAACCCTTATATCGCCAACAAGAAAAAGCGCCCAGTAGGAAGCCACCAGGGGCCTATTATAATGATTCACCAACAATCGAAATTGCCTGGTAGCAGGGCTGAGAGTGCCCACTGTCATGATGCAACAGGGAGGCATGTCCAGCAAGATCTACTTTACTGATTCACTCAGAACAGTTGGAAGCTATCGGGTTGAACTGTATGAAATTGCCAATATTTGACCATTTCTGACCTGCAAAAATGGTTATTTCATATGGCTCAGCCTAATAGCAAGGTTCATTTTGGGGTTCGCAAGGGCTGGTTCAGCCTCCACTCATTTCTTAACTTTTCAGTTGAGGGAAGGAGGATGCTAAGCATATTTGATTCATTTCTATAAAGAGTCAATAGTTGGTTTCTAGTAGGTGCTTCTAAAGTGCTTAAAAACTGCTTCCTTGAGAAGTTTAAACTCCTCCTGGAACTAATTCTGCATTGTGAGAGCCCTTGATATATAAAGCCAAGAGGTGGTTTTAGCAACAACAACAACAACAACAACAACAAAAACCCACAACTTTATTTTTAGCTGTCTGAAGATGACTGGTGAGTAATCAATGATATCGATGGCATTTCTGGAAGTTCTGGAAGGCACCAGGGGCCACTGGAGATGGCATTTGAGAACACTGGAATGCTTCCCAGGTAACAGAGTAGAAGAGAAGTGGGCAGGGTCCCTGCCATCTCTGCCCTGGGATGGCTTCCAGGTTTGTGGGAAATGGCTCAGGGCAGAGCATGTGTGGGGTTGTGTATGCGTCCTCCTTCATCTGTATCTTGCTGCTGTTTTCAGTAGTATCAATGGCATGCTGTGTTCCCCTCTGAACCTCAGTTTCTTCCCTATGAGCTCCAGGGAGTCAAAGACCAATCTGTCCTGTTATCACTGAATCCCCGGGACTTAGCACATTGCTGGGCACACGTAAGCATTCAATGAATGTTTCTGGATTGATTAATTAATGAAACGATGAAGCAAGTGGATTCTGTCTCGCCTAGTGATCATGGTTTCCAGGTGGAAACAAGGACATCCTGTGAAAATCCTTTCCCAGAACTTGAAGTGGTACCCGAATGCCTGGGGGATCTCATGAGTGTGGTGGCCGTGATGCTGATCAAGGCTCCCCAAAGCAGTTGGGGCCTGAACTCTCAAAATGATGAAAGCCACAGAAGAAGAGGCTGAAGGAGCAGAACATGGCCACTTTGGAGTCCACAAAACATTAGTCTGTGTTGGTAGCTCCACTGAAAGGTGACAAAAGAAATTGAGTTTATCTACAGCAAGAGGGATTTAGGTCAGACCTTCTAGACACTGTGGGGAGGTGAGACAGGATGTAGCTGTCCCTCCCTGAGCAAACAGAAAGCTTCAATTCTCATCACACCACCCCTAACTGCTTACAGGCAGTGGGGCTCCAGCTCAATTCCGTCCCCCTCTCTGGGCCTCAGTTTTCCCATCTGTAGCTGGGGGTGGGGGGCAGCACTAGACTCCACGGTCTCTACTGTTCCTTCCAGCTCTTAAAGTCTGGAATTCTGTCTGGAGGCTGGGCCGAGCTGGCATAACTTCAGAAGCCTGTAGACGGCCATAAAAGTGGTGGGATCCCTGGGGATGGAGAATCCTGCAGGGAAGACCCCTCCCCCAGCCCTCCACCTCCTGCCCCTTTTAACTGCTGCAACCACAACCCTCCCCAGCTCTCCAGGGTTCCTCCTCCCCAAACCCCCACAGCTCTGTCTGGAGGCCCCATTCTCTGACCAGCTTTGTTTGCTTTTAATAAAGTTAATCGCACTCCTAATTTGTATGTAATGAAAAGATAAAAGGGAGACATGGGGGCGAACCTTCCATTGGAGTGGGAGCAGTCCAGGTCCAGGGCCTACAGCCACCTCCCCCACCTCCGCCCTCACCACTGCCTTGCCCATCCCCCAGAGTCTGAGCAGAGGCTGCTGTCTGGGCGCCAGACCGGCCCAGTTGTCCCTGCAGCTCCCCCAGAGAAGCCTCCTGGGGTCTGCTTGATCTGCGTTTCCCTGTGCCTTTGTAGAGGACAAAGAATCCCCACTTAAGTCATGATAGCACCCCACTGTTCACCTTTGTAGGACTCCCCATACTCCCAGCCATTCAGTTCCTTGAAGGCAGGAGCTGGCTCCTGGCTGGGAACACAGCAAGTAGCTGCAAAACTTGATTCCTCCACTCTTGACTGTGCCCTCAGCTGGGTCTCTGTGCTTGTGCTGGATTTCTCAATGAGAACAGAGAAGAATGTACTGCAGGGGGTGGAGGGTTACTGGTTAGATTTTACTCATCTGTGGGTCAACACTTGTGTCTACTCGGCCCACTCAGCCATTTCTTATCCTCTTCCATGGCTTTTCCCTCACAAGCCCTACTCAAATGGTTGGTCTCCCCAGGTCCTCATTCTTATCCCAGCCCTGCCACCTGCATGTGACCTTGGGTCCATGGCTTTTGCCTCCCTGGTCCTCAGCCTCCCCATCTATCTCAGAGACGAGTCAAGAGGTTGGAGGTAGATGGGAGGATGACTAGGCCTAAGATCAGGGTGCAAAGTCTCAGAATGCTGAAGCAGCCCCGGGGAGCTGCTCTCATGAGGCCAGCCCCCGACAAAGAAGCTCGGTTCCCAGGGTTATTCCCCCTGCATCTGCCCGTCCCCAGAGGCAGCATCAGTGGGGAAACTATCCCCTGTGGTGGTGGTTTGCTGGATGACGTTCATGGGGGAGATGGGAAGGGAACCTAGGCTCCCCATGGGGACTGCTCAGTGACACAATTCAGTGAGGACAGTGACAAGAGATAGAGGCAGCAGGGATCACCTCTGTCTCCAGCCCTTGTTTCAGAGGCCCATGTCCCAGACCCTTGACCATCTGCACTAGAGGAGGTGAGGCCGATGTGGACTGGGGCTGCCTTAGTGCACAGGGAAGAAGTCAGGCTGAAGAATAAGCAGCCCTTCCCCTGCCCTCCCAGGGATAGGTCAGGCAGGACACAGGGTAAGCTCCAGACCCAGATGGGGGTATGGAGACAGCAGCCCCACTGGAGGGGCTCCCAGCATGGCACGCCTGAGCAGCAATCTGGAAGCTATTGGGCTGGTGCATTTCTGCGATCCACCGCGAATGCCAGGCCCAGTTCATTTCCTCTAAGGAAACACAACCTCGGGGGATAATTAGAGCTTCTTGCGTACACAATCCCATATTGTTTATCCAACACAAATTAAAAAACGTGGGCCCTGAGAACATGCAGCAGAGAGATAAAGAAACCTCCTCCTCCTCCTCCCCCTCCTCCTCCTACCCCTCCTCCTCCTTCTCCTCTTCCTCCTCCTTCTCTTCTTCCTCCTCCTCCTCTTCCTCCTCCTCCTCCTCCTCTTCCTCCTCCTCCTCCTCCCCCCTCCCCCTCTCACTTCCTCCCAGCTGGTTCTCATTACCCTGCCCGGCCAGGCCAAGGCCAAGCCCCAGCCCCAGCTTCAGCCTCACCCCTATCCTGCCAGGTCCTGCTCCTCAGACCCGGACCTTCCAAGTTAGGGCCTGGGATCCTCCCCACCCTTGCCCCTGTGTCTTCCTGCCTATTGGTCTGTAGTGAGAGGTGGCTCTGGAGTAGGCTTTTCTATTCAAGAGTGCTGGACAGAGTCACCATTTTGTCCCCTGGTCCTCTCAAGGACCCTCCTACTGAGAAACGTGGGAAACACCAGCCCCCAAAATGCAACTCAGCACCCAGAAGCAGAGGCAGGGCCTGTGCCCTGGGGCTTTCTGGGAAGGAAGAGCTGGTTCTCTTGGCCCTGGCCTTGGCCCTAGTTCCCTTCCACTGCCCAGATGAGCTCCACCCAGACAACAGGGAGCCCAGTCAGCCTGGCCTGGGGGCCCCCTCCACGAAGCCCAGCCCCTCTCCCCCTAGGGCTCAGCCCAACAAAGGAGGATTCTCAGGCAAGGCGACTCAGGGCGGGAGGAAGGAGGGCTGCGGGTGGAAAATCGCTTCAGAACCCAAGGTTGGCCATCTCCATGAAAGCCCTATTATTGCTCGGGTAGTGAAACGTCTTGCTCAGCATGGCCAATTCAGCTCCCCCTCACTTCCCTGTCCCCCTAGGAATAGCTCCACATTCCAACACTGCACAGCCAGCCTTTTCCAGCCATGGGGAGGCGGGACAGGAGGTGGTATGGGCAGGGAGGGGTGGGGAGGACGAAGGGCTGCCCATGAGAAGTCACCTTTCCCAAGCCTTCGCTTGCTTAGAGGGCAGAGATGGCCCTACAGAAGTTAGTTCATCATTAGGTGTGACCTTCCCGTTTCTCTTATATCACAGCCTACTTCCTGGGGGGCCTTGTTCCAGGGAGGCCTGGTGGACTTCCCTTGGGGGCTGGGAAGGTGTCCTCCTACCCACTGGCCACTAAGCAGTATGGTATCTCTCCCCGCCAGGGCCAGAGACCAGCATAGCCAGGCCTCTCTGTTCTGTGCCCTGACCCCCTCCCCCATCTCAATGACTAAGAAGGCACAGAGTGGGGAGCTGACCGGCTGGGTGAGCAGGGAGTTTGACTGGAGGTAGAATTTTCTCTGGTTGAAGTGAAGAGGAAGTTGTGTGAGCTGAGAACACATTCCCTGTCTGGTCTGTCCTTTCAGGTCTCCTGGTATTTTTTTTTTTCTTTCGGTTTTGTCTCTGAGCTGGAAAGAACATGTGCTTGGCAGATTTTTATTTATTAACTCTATAGCTTGCTCTCTCGTGTGCGCTCTCTCTCATTCTCTTTCTCTCTCTGTCTCTGTTTCTCTTTTTCGCTTGCTTGACAGAATTTAGATTAGACAAAACATGAGCTCATTTCTGCCTGAAAAAAAAAAGAAAGCAAACCACTCCCACTCCCCCTCTCCCCACCTTCTCCTCTTCTTCTCAGCCTCACCCACCTCCACTCACCAGGCGGGGGAGGTAGGGAGGGCCTGCAGGGCTCACCCACACATCATCTCTAAGTTAGGTCTTGGGGTGCCATTGCCCCCATGCTGTGCTAGCTCCCAGCTCTGGAGGACAATCTCCAGTCTTGCAGTCATAAGCCTGTCACTAAGAGTTGGCCGGGGGTAGGAGGCAGAGGGGGTGACCGGGAAGAGGCATGCCTGGAGTTCTGAGGGTAGGTTGGCAAGCTGGGCCCTGCCAGGGTTGGCAAGGCTCCTGGCAGCATTGTACATGCACCCAGGCCCCAGACCCTAATGCCACTTGGGCCCCTCTCTAGTCACTTTCCTTGATTTTCACTCCCATAGATATTCCTGGACAGTTGTTACCACTTCTCGTCATCATGGGCCCCCTAACCAGAGGCCTGTTTCTTCAGCTTTCTCAAAGGCCCTCTGAGCACTTGCTGGGGGTCCCCTCCCTGAACTGCTGATTAAATGCCTGAAGGCCCTTGTTTCTCTCTTCATGGATCATCAGGCATATGGGACCATCAGGCAGATGGAATGGTGATTTGGGAGGCCCACCTGAGTTGAAATTTCAGCTTTATCATTCACTTGCCCGGTGCTGGTCTAATCACTTCCCCTCACTGAACCTGTTTCTTGTCTGAGAACAGGGATAATAAGATCTGCATTATAAAATTGTCGTGAGGTTTAAATAACACTGATATCCATTTTGGCTAGGCACAGTAGCTCATGCCTGTAATCCCAGCATTTTGGGAGGCCAAGTGGGGAGGATTGCTTGAGTCCTGGAGCTTGAGACCAGTCTGGAAAACAGCAAGACCCTGTCTCTACCAAAGTTTAAAAAATTAGCCAGGCCTGGTGGCATGTGTCTGTAGTCCCAGTTTCTCTGGAGGCTAAGGCAGGAGGATCACTTGAGCCAGGAGCTGGAGGCTGCAGTGAGCTATGATCACGCCACTGCACTCCAGCCTAGACAACAGAGTGAGACTCTATCTCTAAGACAAATGAACAAACAAAAAACCCGAAACATTCTGACCTTTTTAAATGGGTGAAAACAAAAAGTAGAGTCCTCGATACATTACAAATAACTGCAGTAACTGAAAGAATGACCTCCTCCTTCTTCTCCTCCTCATCATTCTTCTCTCTCCTCCCACCTCTGGAGACAATCAGGGTGGAAGGGCAGCAGGAAGGATTGTACTTAGACATGAGAACGAACTTCCCAGGAATGTGGAAGTTAGGACTTGAAAGAAATGCACACTGGAATCTGTGGACGTGCCTTTCAGCATACAGCAAAGAGAGTTGCCCAACCCTGGAGGCAGGAGCAGTGGAATGACCATCGACTGTGGCGGGACAGAGGCCTGGGTTTGGATCTTATCTTCATCATTTCTTGTGTGACCATGGGCAGGTCACTCCCCAGTCTGAGCTTCTGTTCCTCATCTCTACAGTGGAAGAAGAGCTTCCCTCCTCTCTGAAGCCGTTGGGAAATATCTTTATGAGTTCCGCGGGCTGCTCAGATGAGTCTTCCTTGTCACTCCACAGCAGCAGGGAGGAAGGCCAGAGGGGAGCTCTGGGGCTGCCCTAGCTGCTGAAGCTGCTGGGCCCTCGGGAACCCTCGTGGTTGTCCTGGCAGGCACGGTTGAGCCCAGTTAGGGCTCCCAGCCCAGGCTCCAGGACTGGTGGGCCCCTCTGAGTCAGTGGGCTCCCCCACACTTTACTGCCACCCCCTCCTCAAAGCCCGCCAGCCCACCCTCAAGCTGTCCCTTAGCCAAGCAGGCCAGCACTGCTCTTCTAATCTCGTTATAAATTAATCCCTCTCTTCCCTTAATCATTTTCATTGCCTGCCTCTGAACCCACTCCGATCCATCTACTGCTCCTTCACCTTCTCCTGCGTATCATCTCCTTCATATCCCTCTGGCTGCAGCGAGAGGCCCCCCACATGGCCTGCCGGTGTCACTGCACTCCTGTCCCCAGGTGAGAGGGTCAGCTCCCAGTGCCAAGTGGGCCTGGCCCCTTTACCTTTGGCCCCTTAGAGACAGCTAAGTGAAGCCGAGATCCAGCACACCTGGACCGAAACCCTAGGACTGCTGCTTACTTGCTCAGTAGCCCCAGGGAAGTCCCTTCACCTCTTTGGGCCTCATCCTCTCCATCTATAAAATGGAACAACTAGCAGGGACCCAGGTGAGAAAAGTTCTTTGCAAAGGGCTGGGCACATTTTAGTCACTCTGTTCACTTTGCAGGAGGAGCAGGGCTGCAGAGCCCTCTGCTTCTCTTCTCACTGACCTCCTGCCCCCAGCCCTGGAGCCCCCCGGCACGCTGGGCGTAGGGCCCCACAGCTCACCGTGGCCACAAACGGGAGCCTCATTCCCCAAGCTGCTGTGAACTTCCATTGGGAATGATGGGCTTTCCCCCACCACAGGGAGGAAGACGGCTCAGCCTGAAACAGCAGCCTGCAACAGCAAGAGAGGGGCTCTGGGTGGGGCGTGCTGAGGGGGCTCTCTGGCCCAAAGCTCAAAGGGATGGTCAAGATGCTGAAAGTTACCCGCACTTCATCTCCTGTGAATCATCTCCTACATGTTCTCTGGAGAAGAGAACCCCTCTGTTTGGCTGCCTAAGCCTTGGGAGGACAGGACAGGGTTGAGGATCTCAGCTTTGTGGAGCACCTACTCTGAATTTTCCCAACAGCGCTGTGAGCCCGGCTGAGGGGATCATATCCCATAACTTGTCCACTTGAGTGCCTGTGTCATGTGGGATGCTTGTGGATCAAGCATCAACAAACGCAATAGACACAGTTCCCAACATGCTGAACTTACTGTGCAGAGAGTGGTAGAGCAGCTTCCAAACCCTGGTCAGTCCGATGCCAGCACCTGTGCTAATAACCAGTACACTAAGATGCCCATGGTTCAGACAAAGAAAAATCCTTCTAGTTGTATGACAAAAGAGGAGGCTGACAATGATCAAGAGACTTCTCAGGGCCAGTCCCAGCACTCCAGGAGCTGATGACCTACAGGAGTGACATGGCAAAGATAGGAATGGGGCAGTGGGGGACAAGGGAGTAAGTCCTATCTGCAGGAGCGGGGCAGGGCTTGGCGAGCCAGAACTTTTAAGCTGGCTCTTAAAGGATACATAGGATTGTCCAAACTGACAAGATAGAAATGACATCCTAGATGGACACAACTCAGAGGAACCTGGGCTCCTATCTCTGCTTTGCTCTTTCCTGGATGTCCGGCCTTAGACAATCACTTCTCCTCTCTGAGCCTCAATTCTGCAATCTAAATACTGGGCACCCAGTCAGTGTGAGATAATAGACAGCTATTATAACTGCTATCTTATTATTATTGTTATCTTCGTCATTATCTTCACTAAATCTCATCTCAAAATGACCGCACTGCAGGGTGCCTGCCCCAGCCTCACCTTGGTCTGCCTGCTTTTCCCCTCACTCCACGTTTTCCCACCTACTTTTCATTCACCCTGAGCCCCACCCCTAACTCTTCTATAACAGACTGGCTTGGCTCTGGTTGAAGTCCGAAAGGTCGGGCCCTAGCAGGCTCCTAGCAGACTTTAGAGCACTTAGCATCCTCCTGCCAGTCCCCACCATTTTCAGGGAAAGAAAGGCAGAACAGGAAGATTTTCACTCCCTGTTCCAATTGGGATGGGTCTGCTGCACAGGTTGCATGATCTGGGCTGAGGTCTGTCTTCTTTATCTGCTTTGTCCATCCCAGTGACCACGAGGAAAGGAAGGGAGAGTTATTTTGAGTGAGAGGCTGGATGCAGGATCCCCTCCCACCCCCATCCAGCAGAGCCCACTCGAGATCTCCACCACTGACAGCCAAAGGCAGCCCCCTTCTGAGTAGCACAGGGTCAACGCTCCCTGAACTTGCCGCACTGCTGAGGCCTGGCCTCCTCCAGGCCTCTCCCAGGCCATGGAGACTGGGAGGAGGCAGTGAGGGAGGTTGTTGCCGGTGGGGTGCTGGGGGGACCGGGGCCAGAAGTCCAGCCTGGTTCTGATTTCCCTGGCTAAGGCTGGGAACCAGAGCCTGGTCTGTCTTCAATCCCTACCCGCCCCCCACCCACCTCGTGCAACGCTTCTCTGCTTCGGGAGCGGCCCATAACCGCAAACACATTTGCTAATGCAGCTAGCCTGCCTGCCCTGGGACAGCTGGCTGGGCCCTGTGCCTGGGGCCAGGCCAGGCAAAGGGCAGGGGGCCTGGCTGGGAAAGGGGCCTGAGGCTCCTCCCCCTCTGCTAAGCTGCCTGCACAGCCATGGTCACCGTCTCTCTGGCTCCATAGCCCCTCTCTACTACGACTCCTTCTAGGGCTAAGACGGATGTCGGAGAAACTGAGGCCACTTAGACAAAGATTGCCTGATGGCTGCATACTGTCCAGCCCAAGAATGGGGCAACCATACATGCTCTCTGGCCAAGAAAACATTTTGCCTTCCTGAGCTAAGGGGGTTTCTTGGCCTGAGTCCTCCCGTATAGCATCTCCTTTTGAGAGGAGCCACCTATAAAAATGGAAAATACAGGGCTCAGGGAGGGCTGGGGGATTATAAGCTGCTCAGGAAGGCAAGAGCAGAGGGAGGCAGGGACTCCCCATCTGTGCCACTATGACACTTGGGTAATCATTTCCCTTCCCTGAGCCTTAAGTTTCTCCATCCTGCCCTGATTACCTCACAGACTTGTGATATGGGAATGAACAGGCAAGTGTCTTATAAACTGCAAAGCTCTGTACCCATGAGAATAATTATCTTAATAATATCCTAACAGACCATAAACTCTAGGAGGGCTGGAATCATGTCTGAGCTGCCCTCTATGTCCCCTGTGACCCAGCCCTGGGTGCCACTGTGGGGGATGGCTAGAGAGATGGGCCTGGGGACTGAGAGACACAAGTCAGTGTTAGCTTTTGTCAACCCTCAGTTCACGCAGCCTCTGGGAACCAAGACTGAGTCCTGGGGTCCCTGGGTTCCGGAGCTTGAGCTGTGAGCTGGAGCCCACCCCTACCCAGACATCCATCCCAAGGTCCCAGACTCACTCAGCTGCCCCATCCACCCTCCCCCAACTCCTCCCATCACATACAAAGCATGCAGCTCAGCTTCCCCTGCCAAGACAACCCCACCCTGGCCCCATAGCCCCTCTCCAAAGACAGGGGCCTTTCTCTGCCACGTTCCTGGAGGCTTTTCCACTTAACAGGGCCTTGAAATCCATTTGCTGCAGACTGTGAACTTCCTCTCCATGCTCCTGCCCGCTAGCCCTCTTCTATGCTCACCACCCCCCACACTCCCACCCCCCACACTGGCGTCCGCCAGCCCATGGCCTAGCAGCTGTCACCCCTGATCTTCCCTCCCCCAGGCCTCTGGGGCCAAGCAGGGGGCACCTGGAGGAGGTATTTGGGGCCCAGGAAGCAGCAGCAGCCTGGACTAGGAAAGGGGCTGACAGCTCGCTTCCTAGGAGTGTTCTGAGCTGCAGCCTAGCCTCAAAGGGATGCTTTCCCTTCTTCCAGCCCTCCAGAGAAGGAAGCTACTTCCTTTAAGACTCTAAAGTTACCAAGAGGCTAGGCGCGACGGCTCATGCCTGTAATCTCAAAACTTTGGAGAGGCCTAGGAGGGAGGATCGCTTGAGGCCAGGAATTCTAGACCAGCCTGGGCAACACAGTGAGATCATCACATCTTTACTAAAGCTTTAAAGAAAATAGCTGGGCATGGTAGTGCATGCCTGTAGTCACAGCTACTCAGAAGGCTGAGGCAAGAGACCGCCTGAATCCAGGAGGTTAAGGCTACAGTGAGGCATGGTGAGCCTGGGTGACAGAGCAAGACCCTGTCTCAAAAATAAAATAAAATAAAATAAAATAAAAGGCCACCAAGGCATTTCTCCCTAGATCAACACCTCCATCCCTCATGGACTTTGCCCTTGTGTCCTCATGGCCCTCCCTCATGGCCCTCATGGCCGTCATAGCCCTCATGGCCCTCATGTTGTGCTGCTGGTACAGATACATGACAGTGGTCAGTTAACCCCTCCAGACACAGCTGGGAAGGCAGATGTTCTGGGCTCTAGTCCAACCTTAGCAACAATCCATGACCTTGAGCCAAGTCTGGTCTTGATTCTTTCGGAGGCTCCTCCCCACCCAGCCCCCGACATCCTCTTGTTTCCTGAATTCAACTCTGTCCTCTACTTCTCCTGAGTGGTGAATCCCAGGTCTTTGTGCTCTTTTCCTGGATTCCAAAATTCCTCCATGTTTTGCCACAAACATCATTCTCCACTTCACGAGGCCCTCTGAAGCTGTAGAAATGGAAGGCAGCTACCATCCACCGAGTACTACTAAGGCCAGACGTTTTCATACCTTCTACCTCATTTTAGTATTAATATCTTCACAGTACCTGCTAAGGAAACTGAGGCTTGAAAAGGAGAAATGACCCACAGGCCCAAGGCCAGGAAATGGAGGCGCCACAACTTGAGCCTGGGTAGGTGGACCCTCCCATCTGTGTTTTTCCTTGTCCCCTTCCCATGCCCATGCCTGCACGCCAGTGTCCTCTGTCACAGAAAGAGGTCCAATTCATCCATACTTGCTTTGTGGCAGCTAGTCATAGAGCGCAGGTCCTGGTCAGGCTTCAAATGGTGAAACTTTGCGCTGACCCGTGTGCAGTTTGTGACCTACACTGGCCTGAGGCTCCATCTCAGCTCTATTTCCCTAAAATTGTGTTATTCTGAAAGCTAAAGCTAGAGTGAACTACAAAAAGGGTGCCCCAAGGACAGAGAACTTAGAAAAGGAGGGAATGCCTTGTGTGTCTCTAGTTATTCAACCCAGCTGAGCGCTGACTGTGTGTCAACCACTGGTAGCCAGTTTCACACACCTTCTTTTGTTTAAATACTGACAATAACCCTTTGGGTGAGGAAGACCACACAATGAGAGGGTAGCATGCCCACTCCTACACCTCAGCCTGGCCTTTCCCCAAGGGAGGAAGGTGATTTTTGCAAGAAGAGTTTCCCCTGTCCCAAAGACCTCGGGTCCAGAAAAAACGCCACGAGCACAGAGAACCTATACGGCAGAGGGCAGGGCTGCCTGGAGCTCGCCCTTGCACTGGCTGTGGGGGTTGCCTGTCTCTCTCCCCATCTGTCTTTCTCATCCTTCCCCACTCCGGTTCTCAGCAGTGAATTTGTGCGAAACCTGGACTAAATTACCACCCATTACCCCAACCTGCCTCGTTCCAAATCCCTGGCATTAATGCAATCAATGGAGGGGGAAGCAGGGCTCCCTTCGGCCGCCTGTCTGGCCCGCCCAGCACTGGCTTCCTGGTGCTGCTAAGCCCCGCACCCCAACCCCTCCTCCTACTTGCACGTGTACAGGCCCCACACACCATTCACACATGTGCCTGTCTCGAAACTAAGCAGGTCCTCTACCCACAGAAAACGCTGTCCTGAAAACTCAATTGAATGAAGACATATACGTGCACATGTGTTCTTTCAGTGAACGTTTATGGGGCACCGACTCTGTGCCAGGCACTGTTTTAAGGCAATGGAGGTACAGCAGTGAACAGCCCCAAAGTCCTTGTTTTCATAGACTTCAGCATGTAGCCAGGGGAAGGGGTGAACAATAAACAAATAAACCATAAATTAACAAGTTAATCCCAGATTGTGGCAGGAGCTATGAAGAAAATAAACCAGGCTTACATAATTATGTTAGAGGGAATTATTTTAGATTGAGTGATTGGGGGAAGGCCTCAGTGAGGAGGTAATGCTTGGGTCGAGACCCAGTTGACAAGAAGGAGCCAGCCACGTGGGAATCTGGGGTAGGGCTTGAGGAAGAAACAGCAGAAAGCATAAAGGTACTGAGGTGGAAATGAACGTGGTGGGGAAAAGGGGTAAAAGCTGAAGTTGGAGAGATAGAAAGGGACCATATCACATAAAGCCTTATAAGTCAGGGTAGAGACTCTGAGTTTTACTCTATGTGTGATGAGGAAGCCATTAAAGGGCTTTAAACATGTTTAAGAGTGTGATTGAATTTGCGTTTTAAGATCACTCTGGCTGCTACAAGGAGTATGGATTATTCAGGGGCAAGAGTGGGAAGCAGGGAGATATATTGTACCAGTCCAGGTGAGAGATGATGGTGGCCTGGCCTAGACTGGTGGCCAGAGAGAAGTGGATATCAAATGGGTGATTAGCTGCAACAGACTTGGTAGAGGTGTCAGACTCTTCCTGATTACCTCCAATGGATAATTCCTCCATATATCCTCTTGGATTGTCTAGTTAGGCGTCTCAAATATTCTTCTGGCTACAAAAGAATGCTTGATTCCCCATTACCACCACCATCAAACCAGGTGGTTCGATATATAAGCATGGAGTTTAGGGCAAAGATCAGGATTGGAGATATAAATCTGGGGAAGTCATTGACATATCGATGGTATTTAAAGCCATGGGGCTTGATGAGACCATCTATAGAGAGAGTATAGGTAGAGGAGATGAGAGCATCTAACACTAAGCTCCAACATTTAGAGGAAGAGCCTGCAAAGAACCAGAGAAGGAACAATCAGAGAAATGAGAGGAAAGCCTGAAACTAGGAGAGCATGGCTCCAGGAGGGAGGGTGGTCGACTACAGCCAATGTTTCTGAGAGGTCCAGAAAGGCAAGAGAGATCATTGGGGTTGGCAATGTTGGGTCATTGGTGACCTTTGACAAGATCAATTTCAGTGGGGATGGAAGTCCGCTGGGGTAGCTAGAGGTGTGAATGGGCTGTGAGGAAGACACATTGAGTGTAGAAATCTGGTGTGAGAGGTCCCACTGGGAAGGAAATCAGAGTGATGGGGCAGAAGTTGGAGGAGTGCATGGATGAGGAAAAACTAGTAGGCAGTGGATTGGAGGCCTAACTGAGGACAGAGCCTTGGTAGGTAAGGGGTACTAGAGGGAATTAGAAGAATAGGAGGTGGGATCAAAAAGTGAGAAGATTGAAATCAAGATTCTTAAACTGATATCATCAATCGTGATGGCAAGGTCAAGGGTATGGCCATAAGAATCAGTGACTGAGATGGGGTGAAGGACCAGATCCTTGGAGGTGTGAGGTACTCCAGGAAGAGAAAAGCCAGGGTGGCAGGTCTATGTTAATGAAGAAGTCCTAGGATGCGGGAGTGAGAGAAGAGACAGTGAGCCACCCTACTGACATCGCCAGTGAATGGAGGGCAGTGACAAAGGCAGTCAAAAGATGGCAGCCTTCAGGAGGGGGTGGGAGACGAGGCAGTCTTTGGAAGAGCTACCGTTTTAGAAGGAGGAAGAAAAGCGAGTGATCCAGACGCAGCCATAGGAAACAAGGAGGCCATCTACCCCATCTCCCTGCCCAGAGGTATGTGGGGTGCGGGAGAAAAATATAGCCCCCCTAAATTTAACAGGAGAGTTGTGACCTTGGGGCATACAAATAAAGGAAACTGTCATAAAAGATTGAGCATATGGGGAAAGGGCAACAGTTGCTGCCAGTAGACCATGGCTCCCAGAAGGCAGAGTGGAAGGGTTTGAGGAGCTTGGAAGGAATTAAGATGAGGCCCAAAGTAGGGACTGTATAGTGCAATGGAGGGAGTGGAGTTTGAGGGGTGATGGAAGGCCGGGAGGCCTGGCTTCTGTGATGAGCAAGGTAAAGAGGAATATGAGTCCTAATGGGATACAGCAGGATTCCTTTGATAAAATGGGGTCATCGGGTCAAGCCAGCAGACCTGGGGAAGCTGAACGACTGCCTGCCTGCCTGCTACTGGCTGGTGGTGCTGAGGCCGAGGGTGAGCTAAGACCTGTAACTAGGGGAAGCTCTGTAGGCCTCCCATATGACCTGCAGGGGGCAGTGTCTCTGTTGAGAGAGAAGACGATTCCAAACAAGCAAGCCAAGGAAACACATGTCCAAGCAGCCACTCATGACTGCATACCCTCAGATACACACTTATATGCACACAGAGACCCTAGCCCAACCCCCCAACGAAGCAGGAAACATGTGAACAAAGTCATATGTATACGCAAATGTACATAAGCAGGCATGTACACTTTTGCATGTACCAATGTACACACACCATGCATACACCCAACACACCATGCACAGCCATATTACCCATACCATCATATACACGCATGCAACACACACCCACGCGCACGCACATGCACGCAGAGGCAACCAAGGCTGGGTTTTCTAAGTCTTGCCAAGTTACAGACAGCAGAAAATCAAGCTGAAGTTGAACAATCCAACCCAGAAAAGGGGGAGGAGATGAAGGGCGTGAGAATGAGGTGTGTGTTGGGGGAGGTCAGGGAAGGGGGGAGCAAGGGAGCCAAGTGCTGAGTTAAAAAAAAAAAAAAAAACTAGACCGTTTGGAAAAGGGAAAGCCTTCAGACAGAGCAGGAATGCAGGCTGTAATTAGAAATCGCTTCAACCGTCTCTAGATTGAGAGAGGATAGCAAACTGGTTACACATGCCGCATGGCGATCCCCAGCCCAGATAATACCAGCAAAGCATGTGCACGTGTGTGCGTGTGCGCATTGGGAGCATGCGAGGGCTGTGGAAAATGCACTTAACCAAACCACATTGGGCCCTGGGGAAGTCAATGTGAGCTGGCCCCCTCCCACTTGCCCCTGCAGCCACTTTCCTTCAGGCTGGACTTTCTCACCAGACTCGGGGCCACCACCAACATGTGTGTGTGCCCGATGGGGGTAGGACTTGCCAAACACCACAGAGCTAACTAAATGGGCCTAGGGAGTGACATGGTGGCGAAGGCACTGGATTGGGAGACAGTATCTCCGAGTTCGAGTCCCAGGTAAGCCACTGACAGGCTGCCTGACTGGGGCCACATTCCTCCCCTGCTCTGGGCCTCTGTAGCCTGAAGGGATATCTTGGGGTCCTTCCAAACCGGCCCTGAGTATTCATCCAGGACTGTTGGTTCCGAGCAGCTAGGAGGAGACAAAGGAAAGAGATTTGTGGGGTGCCCTCAAGATGAAGAGCTGGGCTGGGAGACATGTGAGTGTCTCTGGGTCCCCCAGCCCTGGACAGAGGTTGCAATGAGGGAGAAACTTCACACGCTGGCCTCACTCATGCGCTGTGGGCCCCAGGGACAGAAGCAGGACTAGGGGAGAGGGCCAGGCGGCCACAAACACGATCCCTCCTATCCCCTCTGGCCCTCCCCCTTCCCATCTTCTCACCTTTCTCCTCCAGGCTTTCTGGGAGGCCTGGGGCCAGCTGCTATCATCACTAAAAATAGCTTAGGCAGCTTTGGGGTGTGAAGGAGCCCCTCTTACTTGCAGGGTCCCAGAGGCCTGGCAGGTGGCAGTTGGTATTTATGGCCCCTCCAAGCCTGAGAGATCAGATTATCCTTTTCAAGGAGAAGTCTTTGCAAGCCCCAGTTTCAGCCGAAAGCTTAGGTTGCCCACGCACTGCCCTCTTTCTTCCCCAGTATCCCAGCGACTGCAACTTAGAGCTTCACACAGTGGGTAACCCGGATCCTGGTGCTCAGAGAGCTATAATAATAACGGTTAACACTTACTGAACATTTACTGCATGTCAGGCACTTTGCCAAATTCTTTGCATGTATTAACTCATGACTCTTCACAACAACCGTTTGAGGTAAGTCCTATATCCACATTTTACAGGTGAGCAAACTGAGGCACAGACATCTTAAGTATATTACCCATGGTCACCCAGCTAGCAAGTGGTAGAATGAGAATGCTTTTTATTCTTTTAATCACAGATTCCTCCAGGGAGAGAAAAATCTGGTTGCAGATATAGTAACAGTTAATATTTATTCATCTTCAGCAGCATTTATTGGGCAGCTGGAAAGAGCCTCGAAGCTAAAGGGATGAAGGATTAAATCCTTGGTTTGCCCCTCACTAGCTGTATGACTCTGAGCAGATGCCTTCCCCTTTTCGGAGCTCTTGAGTTTTCTCATCTGTAAAATAGAAATAATCACAACAGCTGGCTCTCAGAGTAGCAAGAGGACTGTAGGAGATGACGTGTGAGGAGGTACTTAGCTCGGAGGAGCTAGCATCGCCCTCTTGCCCCTTCTGAAAGATACCTGGGGCTTCTTTGTCTCATTCTCTCCTGTGGCTGGATGGAGACCACATGAAGTCCTGGCCCAGGCCTGTTCTTTCCATGTGGCACTAAAGGCACAGTACCCAGGGCCTCCAGGCTTTTCAGGGGCCTATGAAAGCATGTGAGCCCCAAGAAAATTTATTGGCTCTAAAATATGAAAAGAAAACAGCAGAAGTTGGAATTAATAAATGTTCTATTATATGTCTACAAAAATGTAATATAATACCAACCTCATTAATTGTTAAATTTAGTACTCCTAAAAACTTCATTACATTCGAAAACAATTTGTTGGTTAGATTTCCTCACTTTGCAAGAATTCCCAAGTATGCACAGTGATTACAAAGAAATCAGAGCCAATTGGGAATGAAACGAGTTACTCATAGGCAAATAATTTTGAAAGCGGAATTATAAAAATCCTTTGAAATATTTTATAGCAAAAATTACATTTAATATGGGATGCGGGACCATTTTCATATATCTGACACACTGTGGGGTGAAGCCTCTAAAAGTGAGAGTGCCTAGGGCCTGTCCCAAGAGAGAGGGAACACACCTGTGAGGCACACATGGGGCGGGGGAAGCGTCCATGCACCATGGCAGGCGCCCACCGCTCTAGTTGTCCCCCTCATCTCCGAAAAAAAAAAAAAAAAACCCACCAACCAAAGAAACCACCCTGGCCACATGCGTATAGGCGCTGGCAGAATGGCCCTCACGGAGCAACCCTTTCATGTACTGCCCTCGGCTCTTATCAAAGCCCCTTTCAAGAAACAGGCATGCCTGTGTGCCTTTCATAATCAGGAAGAGAAATAAACATTATCTCACAAAAATCGAAGAGGAAAACAGCCATGTGTAAACGGTGTCTGTTGGGTTGTCAAGCCATTGCCCAGGACATTGTCCACTGGGGCTGCTCAGTGCCCCCCAGGCAGGGGCCCACATAAGATGTTCCTCTCCCAATTTAGCACCAGCATAAACTTGGGGTCCCTTGAGGACCTGTCAGTTGCTTCCTCTCCAATACCGAAAGCAGCAGAATGCTCTGCTTCTGACGGGCTCACAATGGGAGGCCGCCTCTGTGCAGGCAGGGAGTGGGAAGCACACAGGCCACCACTTACTTCTACGTGACCTGGGCCAGGTCCCTTCCCGCTGAGCCTCATGTGCAACATGGGGGTAAGTCACAGGGTTAGTGTGAGGATGCACTGAGATAATGAACGTAAAGTGGAAAGAACAGGCCCCCGTATAGTTAAGAACACCAGGTTGAAAGTGGATTTGCTCTCAACTGCTGGGACTTGATGACTAGGCCTCCTTCCCCAACATGCCTACCTGCTCCTGCAGGATCTCTGACACCCCAGCTCTGTGCCCAACACATGCCAACAACTTGATGAGGTCAAGCCTCTCCCTTGTCAAATCTGCATGCCCACGAATCACTGATGAACCTGGGAATATTCCACCATGGCTTCCAGCAATCTGGGAGCTAAGATGAGACTTAGTCACCTAGGCGCGAAGTCCCCTCTCCCGCTAGTTAAACTTTTCTGGTTTCTGTCCTCTCCTCTTTACCTCTTCAATGAAAAAACACAGGATCCAGTTGCACCAAGAGCTCTCTGTCCTACTTACTGCTATGGCCAATGCAGGGATGAACGAGCCCAAGCAAGAGGCTGGTGACATAATGCCAGCTCATCAATGGCACACGGCATTGGGGCTAATCACCATCGGCAGCTGGGCCACCCACTCTCCAGGCCAAATACCTTGCTACCAGCTCAGGAAAGGCTCCACCCACTCTTTTGAATGCTGTCTCTCCTCTGCCCCATCCTCTTCTCCCTCAGCCCATCCCCCGCTTCCCTTGCCCTCCATGCCACTAGCCCTCCCTCCTCTGTGCTTTTTTTTTTTTTTTTTTTTTGAGATGGAGTCTTGCTCTGTCACCAGGCTGGAGTGCAGTGGTGCAATCTCGGCTCACTGCAACCTCCGCCTCCTGGGTTCAAGCAATTCTTCTGCCTCAGCCTCCCGAGTAGCTGGGACCACAGGTGCACGCCCACCACGCCCAGCTAATTTTTTTGTGTTGTTGTATTTTTAGTAGAGACGGGGTTTCACCATGTTGGTCAGGATGGTCTCGATCTATTGACCTCGTGATCTGCCCGCCTCGGCCTCCCAAAGTGCTAGGATTACAGGCGTGAGCCACCGCACCTGGCCCTTCTCGTGCTTTACCACACTTTGTATGTGCCTCCATTGTGCTCCTTAGCAGCTCTTAGCTCATGGGGTGTATCTACTGAAGGAACGGGGTTCAGCATAGGTGAAGGGAACAGGGAGAGAAGTAAGAGTGACTGTCCTCTTGGGCTAGTCCTTCTAACTCTGGACCTGGACTCAGAAGATCTGGGCTCAAGTCCTTGACCATTTTTAGCTGTGTGGCCTTAGGCAAGTGACTTCCCTTTCCTGTGAGCCTCACTTTTGAGACCCGAAAATGAGGAGTCCAATCCCTCCCCTGCCTCCTGCATGGGCTGTTGTGGAGATCAAATAAGCAAAATGGTTGAGGAAGTATGTTAGACGTTGTGAACTGCTGAAGTTCCATTCATTTTCCCAGCCTGGGAATCCTCTAGTTCATCCTTATGAGGAGACTTGCAAGCTTCCCGGGAACAAGCGGACTGGCCAACTGCACACACAAACACTTGCCCACTAGACCACTCCATTGCAAGGGAAACCCAATTTGTGTGCTTATCGCATGGTGACTCGCATTTGTACTGTGTGATCCAGTTTACAAACAATATCTAGAGGGCTTTCTGTACTCTTTCATTCCCTTAAGACCTGCTTCCCCCCCCACATGTAGGCAACCTGAGCCCCATTTCACAGTTGACAATGACTAATGACAAAGGCAGCTAGCACTTAGTGAGGACTTACTATAGTTCTGAGTGTTCTGCATTTATTAACTTACTTAACAGGTACTATTATTTTCCGCATTTTTAGAGGTGGAAAAACTGAAGGTCAAAGAAGTTAAGTAACCTGCCCAGAATCATAGAGCTAGTACACAGCAAAGGCGTGAGTTAGCCACTTCACTGTACTACCAGACAAGAAATTGAGGCTCAGAGAGGGGGAAGTGACTTGCCCAAGGTCACACATACAATAGGCTAGTGGCATTGTCTGGATCCTCTAACTCAGATCTTCAACACTTTCTACAACCTGGACTTTTCTGTTAATTAGCTAATGATCTGTAAATAAACATCTGACTGTGCCGTATGGATGGAAGGGAGGTGCAATCCCTGTATGAGGGAAGCAGATCAGAGATATTTCTTGTGTTTACACTTCAACAAACACTTATTCTTGCCCTCAAGGAGACACTAATTCTGATATACAACTGCAGGCACCAGAGTTTCATCCAGTAACTAGCAATGGCTAAACAAAAGAAGGAGTCCTTCACATTTGCACTTGGGCTGAACCTGGGAGGGTGGAAGACCTGGGGAGGTGGGAGTAAACAGGGGGGGCATCTCCAGCAGGGGAACTGCTCGAGCAAAAGCGTGGCTGTGGAGGAAGGCCTGATGTGTTCTGGAAATAGTGCAGGGTCCCAGGCCACTACAAGAGTTTGTGGAAGAGAAGTGGGGGCTTGAATACCAAGCCAAGAAATTGGGACTTCATTTCCACAAGCGATAAGGAATCCACTTACTTTCTGGTTGCAGAGAGAAGCTACACCCAAGAAGTAATTCAAGGGGAATAGACTCAGCGAGTCATGATATGTCCCAGCTAGAAAGGACACTGAGACGTTCCAGAGGTGCCAATGACTTAGACAAGGTCAACCAGTGAGATTGTAGGAATCAGGCCTTAAGTTGGGTCTCAGCAGACCTTAGGAATTTGTACAACTAGACAGAAGGCAGGAAGGAGTACAAGAGTGGGTAGTCCAGGAAAAAGGGAGAAAAGGGACCTGATTGGAGCAGCCCCACATCCCAATCCTTATACCTACCCAGGCTGTCAGGTGTGGCTTTGGGTAACAGGCTCCCTAAAGGGCCAGTCAAGTCCCTGGAGTCTGGCTGGTTGCCCAGAATCCTGGGTCAAGGCCCACATCTGGGTGTGAGGGAGGGATCCCAGAGCCAAGCCACTGGTCTCTTTCTCTGCAGGAAGCCCTCAGGGAAGAGCTTGTCAGGAGAATAGAAGGGCTCGCTGGGCCTGGCTGGTCAGGCAAATGTCCTGTTTTGAGAGAAGCCAGACCTAAGTCAGAGCAGGCAGCCAACCCCAGCTGGCAGGGGAGCCAATTAGAGCCAGGGTTAGGTGGTGTCCTGGCGGCCTCTGCCCCTGGGTCCTCCACTCCCAGCTGGCAATCATTAGGTTTGCTCAGAGGATCCCCTGTCAGGAGAGGTCAACTCTGGGATGGATCAAGGTGAAGGAGAGGCTGGCAGAGAGGACCCCAGTGCCCAGACCGCACACCGAGGGCCTCCCATGGCTGCCGGCCCCCTTGGGCATGTCAAAGAACATTTCAAAGACCTGGTCAGCCCCTTATCAAGGCATGTATGCCCCTATCCTCCCCAGCCCTCACTTGATAAGCACGTGTCCCACTGTCATGGGGAAATATGGGCACTATAAGCTCAAGGGCCTCCCTCTCACAGCAATGGGCCCATTCGTCAAACAAAAGCTGCTAGGGGAGTGCTCCACTCTGGGACTGGAAATATGGGCTCCAGGAAGCTCCAGGATACATAGCCCTGGGGAAAGCATACACAGGGGTTGAAGCCGTGCCCCTCTTCCTCCAACCTTCAGACCCAGTGGCCTGTTCTCCAAAGTCCCAATGTCCTCATCTGTAAAATGGGCATGATTCCTTCCTCACAGGGCTGTTGTGAAGTTGAAACAAGAGACCGGATACAAAGCTCCTAGCACAGTCCCAAGCACAAAGTAAGTAGTAAGTGCGAGGCCAGCCCACCCACTTTTGGTCCCTACAAAGAGGTCAGGAAAAACTGGTGAAAATCCACCAGTCCATGAAGCAACTGCATGTTAGAAGTTGAAGGACCCATATCCTCTGAACTCTGCCTCATCTGTTCTACTGATGCAGCAGTAGAGGCCAAGAGAAGTTAAATGACTTACCCAAGACCATACAGCGCATCAGTAATAGGTCTGGGACTGGAATCCGGGTTGCCTGCATCACAGCACACTGGAGTGCTGCTAGTCTCCCGGCCCTGATTTGGCCCCTGCAGCAACGTTGGGTGGTTTTTTTGCTCCCCTGTTTTGAATAGGATGTGATGAGGACACCTCTAAGTATTGTCCTGGTAGGGCTGGGCCTGCAGACAGGAGGTCCTCTGCTTTTACTCTGTGCTGCAGCAGTGTGGTCCCATGCAGGCAGAAAGAGGGGGAGAGAGAAAGGCTGACTTCGGTGGGCTACCATATCACATTGCAAGCTCATATCTCATTTGCTGTTCACCAGTCCTGGAACCCCTTTCCTTGCTCCTTCCCGGGCAGATATGCATGGTTTGCATTATTCCCCTTCCCCCACCCACCTCCCTCCCCGGATATCTTGGTTCCATATTTTCCACGCTGAGGCTCAGTTTACTCCTGGCTGGGCTCTGGGCCTGCACCTGGGTTCTAAAAGGTCTGGGGGTATGTGAGCGTGTGTGTGTGTGAGCATGTGTGTGTGTGAACGTGTGTGTGTGTGAGTGTGTGTGGTGTGTGTGTGTGTGTGTGTGTATGTGTTGAGTGGGGGAATGCTGCTCTTGTCCAGCCCTTCTCTCTGTCCTGGGTGCAGGCCACCAGAACATCCTCTGAACCCTCTGCCTTTCACTTTCTGCCCCTAAGATGGCAACATTTCTCAAAGTAATGACCACAGACCCCTGCTCCTGAATCACTAGAAATGAGGACTCCCCAGCCCCACCCAGACCTATGGAATTCACATCTCTGGGGCCAGGGCTCAGGATTCTACATTATGATGAGTGTTTCATTCATAAAGATTGTGCTTGATTCTTTGCCTTTAAATCTTCACTGACAAGGGGTTCATTTTGATACCTGACGTTGATCACTCCTGTCCCAAGTTCACTTAATAAATATTCACTGACCACCAACATTTTCTGGGTTTCACTGCTGATTCTCTGGCTACTCTCTCTGTCTCCTTTGCCAGCTCCTCTTCCTCTCCTATTCCTTGAATGCTGGAAGGCCCTGGCGCTCAGTCCCTCCCCCTCTTTTTGTGCTACGCAGCTCCCCTGAGTGAGCTCATCTTCTGTCGGCTTCAGTTCCTATCTGTGTGCTGAGAATCTCCACCCCAGGCTTCCCACCCAGCCCTCTCCCCTGAGCAGATTCAGCCCCATCCCAGCTTGAATGTCCTCCAGGCCCCTCAAATTCAACAGGACCCATACTGAGCTCATCTTCTTCACACACACCCAGTGAACTTTCTGAAGCACACATCCGATGACCTCACTTGGAAACCTTCTGGGACTCTCCTTGGCCCACAAGATCAAGTCCATACTCTGTAGCCAAAAGACACAGCCTGGCCCTATTTACCTCTCCAGCCTACCCTCTCCCCCACTCTCCTCTCCTTGGCCTTTATCTCTGACTGCCCTACTCCAGATCAGATCGGCTGAATGACTCACAGTTCTATAAATGCACCAGGCGCCCCTCACCCCTGGCCCTGCATGTGTTACTTCTACTTCCTGGAACACAGGGGCATAGTGAGAGGAGGGCTAAAGGGGACATCTGTCTTTGAGCACTAGTCTGTGGGGGTGCTTCTGAGATTCTAGTGGTGGTGTCCTTAGCCAGCATGAGGGGACAAAGCGGGCAGACATTTCCTTAGCACCGTTGACCCTAGGCATGCCATTGTTGGCATACCCTTCTCCCCCCAGCTTCACCAGGCCAAATTCCATTTCCTCTAGGAAGCTTCTCTTCACTCTTCCAGTCTGAACTGTCAGTATACTAATGATCAGAGATAAACCTCTCAGAACAGTGCCTGGTACACAATAGGCACTCAGTAAATAGTTGTTAATGATTGAGTGAATGTGTTCCTCTCACTTTTCTCTGTCAACATATTCTATTACGATCCACAATTTCAAGACTATCCCCCCACCCCCACCCTTACCCCATCCCACTCCCACCCCTTCTCCAGACTATGTGCTCACCAAGAGCAAGCAGGGCAGCATCTTCTCTATGTATGCATCCCCAGTGTGCAGCACACAAGAGTAGGTGCTCAACAAATATTCGATGAATGAGCTTATTGAGACCCCTCTCTGCCTGGCACTGAACTATGTCCTGGGGAAGCAAGCAATGATCAAAAGACAGAGTACCGTGTTCCCTGCTCCTGAGACACTGGAAGTTCCAGCTGGTGTACTAAGGGTAGAAGAACGGGCAAGTCGTTTACTTTTTGGACACAGGGTGAGGAGGAGAAGACAGTGGGAAGCTTTCCCACAGGACGCAACTTTTGACTGGTGCCTTGTTGGATGTGGAGGGCTCTTCTAGCCTTTGTCTCTGATTATAAAAATTAAGCTTTTTTAGTCGATTAAAGCAAAGTGCTGCTCATTCAATATCTCAGTTCATCCAGATATCAATCCCCAAAATAGGCATTATCATCAACCCTGGTTTACCAGTGACCAAGAGGAGGTGCCCCGCTCCTTTGTGTCATGAGTAGCAAAGTTGGAACTTGGTCCCAGATTTCCCTGATCGCAGAGTTTGCACGCTTACTACCACATCCTATGCATCCAGTTCCGTAATACTGTAGAACGTTTCAAACACTGTGTTCTGAAAAGAATCCCCAACCTGCCCTATGACGTCAAGTTAGGCACATATGCTTCCAGGCCTTTCCTCTTGGTGTTGCTCTAGACATGAGAGGCAGCAGAGTGTGATGATTGAGAGCACAGACTCTGGGGCAAGGCCACCTGGTGTATGCTCCAGCTCTGCCACTTACTTGCTGTGTGTCACCGAGCAGGAGGCTGTACCTCTCTGGGCCTCTGTTTCTTCATCTGTAAAATGGTAATGATGATAATGATACCTAATTCGTAAAAGAATGAATGTTATGTCCATTGTTTAATGCTCATCTATTGTTATGAAGATTAAATAAGGTGTAAAGCACTTAGAATAGTACCTGGTTAATCTAAAAGAAAAAAAATAGTTCCTGGAACATAGTAAGTGCTCAACAAGTCTAAATCATTATTAAGTACCTTTTCTATAAAAAACAAAGGGAACTCCAACTCCACTAAACATGCAGCTTGCTATCCTACTTCTTCCTGTGAAGCAGGATTATAAAAGAATTCTAAGCCAGTGGTAAGACAAGTACAGAGCATGGAAGTGGGGGAAATATGTGATATGTATTAGGAAGATCAGAGAAGGTGGAGATGTAGATGAAGGCCGGATCCCGAGGGCCTGAAAGGCCCCCTTTACATGACAGGACTGGGAAGAAAGCCCAGGACTCCTCAAGATCCTGCGAGCACTGCCCTCACATCGTAGATCTGACTTCTCAGCCCTCATCTCAACTTCTCTGGCAAACCTTTAGCAGAGTTGCTAGGATAGGACTGGGCTTCCCCAGGCACCAGGGTGTACGCTGTCCAGAGAGCTGTTTATCTCTGTCTGCCCAGGTCCGGCCTCCAGGTCTTGTTCCTACTCAGGCATCTAAAGCATTCTCTTCTCCTCAGAAGAGAGAGCAAGGAGGAGGGGGCTGGCAGGGGCAGGGCCCCTCTGCATCTGGAGGTGCCACATTGGGGTGAGCTCACCTCTGAAAGCCAGGATGGGGGAAGGCAAGGTGAAGGGGCCAGGGCAGCCTGCCAGGGTGGGCTCCCCTTCTCAGCTGAGGCCTAATGGGAGCTGACAAGAGCAGCTGTGGGCCTTTGATCTGCTTTTCAGGTATGTGTCCCAGCTCAGGATAGGGAAGCCAGAATGAGGAATGTTGATAAGGGCGGAGATAAGAAAGGATCAGTCCAACCAGGCAGAAAGTGCCTGGGCCACCAAGCCAGGGCTTAGAAGAAGAGAGAAAAGCCTGTGCTAGAGAAATGCCTGCATAGTCATTAACCAGTGGCCGCCAGGCCCCTTCCTTCCCCACAAAGGCAAAAAAGCCTCCTCTGGACTCAGCCCAGGACCCGCTTGCATGGGTGGGGTTCAACCTGCCATGTGGTCTTCATTTCAGTTCTACACACACACACACACACACACACACACACACACACACACACACTCCACCCTGCCCGCACCTGGGCAGACATAAGGTGGGCTGAGCTTGGGATTGAGTCAGCCTCAGCAGGTGAATCAGGGTGGGGGGCTTCCTGGAGCTGGCAGCCCTGGGATCACAGGTCCAGCCCAGGCCCAATGGGTATCTTTCCAGTTGGCCTTGGCCCAGGAGACACCTGCTTGGCATGGTCTAGACAGATCCTCAAGCCTTCTGATTGCAGATTCTAGGCCTCCACGACTCCCTCAACAGTGCTCTCCCAAGTGGTCAACCAGCATTTTCTCGAAGAGTTCCAGGGACAGGTTGCTCACCACCTCTCCAGGCAGGTCAACTTGTGGACTTACTTTGCCACACGTAGCATCCCTGGTCACACCTACATCCCCCACCGTGGGCTGACTCTGTCTATCTTGCCTTCTGCCTCTTTAAAAGAAATCCTCAGACACTGACCCAGAGAAAAGCATATGAGCCCATGGAAAATCGGGAGCAGAGGGAGGGGGAGTCAGCTGCTTATGTGAAATTCTAGGCTCTCATCATTTGTGTTGCAAGCAGACCCTAGTGGGATCTGAACCCAGGCCTCAGGGAGGGGAGCCAAGCATTAAGGCAATGAGGAAATGGAAGCCCGGAGAGGGGGAGGGAGTTGCCCATGGCACATAGCTCTTTTGGAACCCAGTGGACCGTCGTCATTCTGGGTCCATTTCCCAGGCTGGCAGGAACCCTGAATGCCATCCCATCGCACTCCCACCTAATGCTCTGCCAAAGGACTTCTTGTATACCCCTAGCGTTGGGGTAGGGGGCGGGGGCGTCAGGACCTTTCCCTTCTTGGATCACTCTAGTCAGAAAGTGGTTCCCTATTAAAAGTCTGGGAGTCCAGTCACCTCCCTGGAACTTCCCCCCTTGTGCCTATTCTGCTTTCTAAACTCTCATAGATGGGGAGGGTACTTGGCCAGGGGAACAGGGGATGGAAAGAGCAGTACACTTGAGAGACAGCCTCAACTTTTTCCTCATCTTTGGATGGTCCCTTCCCCCTCCAGGTTACACAGGATGATTTTTATTCAGCGCTATGATTTTTCTTGTCGGTATTCTGCGCTATGACAGTCTTTCCGACTTCTGAGGATGAAGACCACACCTCCTACCCTTTCCCCAGTTTTCTCTTTTCCAGGATCAACAACTCCCTGATTATTCAACTAATCCTTCTAGGGCATGAGTCTGTCTCCTGTCCTCCCAGCCAGCGACCCACCCCTCAGTGACAGGGGAAGCGGGGGATCCAGAGTAACCTAAACTCAGAACAGTGTGCTGAGAGGAAGAAGGAGGGAAGAAAACCAATTTGGACTGTCATCTTCTCTATCTTTATGCAGTCTTCTCCTTGACCTTGTAGTTGCTCCGTCGCCCTTATGCCTAAAGCCCCAAGAAGCAGGACTTGAAGCAACCACGTGACACACTCCTGACGCCTTCTCCCCCTCCTGTCAGGGCCGAAACTACCCAGGAAGCAATCCCCATCCCAGGTTCTAAATCTTATTTGTGACAGTTTCCCTTCCTTCTGGAATCCTCTCTGAAGAAGATCCTCAAAGGTCAGGCCTAGAGATCTCTAATAGAGGCTGGTTTGGGGGAAATGGAATGTGCTTCCATTTAGGAAGTAAGAGCTAGCCACCTTGAGCCTCCGGCCAGCCACTGCTGCAGAAGCATCAGAGGTGAAGCTGAGATTCCAGGCTAAAGCCGGAGGCTGGGCCCAGAACCCCAGGCCCCTGGGACCCTGGCAAGCTCTCCAGGAGATGACAGCACCAGCAGGAGCTCGCAAGTGAATGAAGTAGGCCAGCCTCCTCTCCTGCCTGCTCCTCCTACTCTTCAGGCCGCTGAGGAGTTGGAATGTCGCCCCTTTCTCCCTGGGATGGTCACCTGCTTCCTCCCCACCTGAGCTGTAGAGCTGCTAAGTAGGTGGAGGAGGGTGGGCAAGGGGCTGAGAACACCAGCTAACCTTGGCTTAGAAGAATGTGTGGAATAAGCAGGCCACAGGGCCCCTTTTCCAGCCAAGGGCCCAGTGATAAGGAAAGGGGGAGGGGGCAGCTGGAGGCAGCAGCGGGAGGGGGAGAGGGAGAGTGTAGGAGAATGTGCTGTGTCAGCCAGTTGTGCTCAGGCTTGGCCCTGAACTAACAACTCCTTCCCCCTCCCCCTCACCCTTCTCCCTCCCTTCCTTCCTTTCTCCCTTCCGTCCTTCCCATTGTAGGTCTCCATCAGCCTTTCTTTCTGTCTCCATGTCTCTTGGTTTCTTTCTCTCTTTTATCTCAGCCTCTCTTTCTGCCTGCCTCTGTTTTTCTGGGCTGTCTGTCTGCCTTCGTCTCTCTTTTTCATCTTTGGACCCACTGTCTGTCTGTCTGTCTGGCCCTCCCCCTGGCTCCTTCTCCCTCTGTGTGTGTCTCTGGCTTGACTTCTCTGCCTGGCCCTTTCTCTCTCTCTCTGTTTGCCTTTCTCCAAACCTGTCTTCTTCTCTAGATCTGTCCATCTCTCTGTGTACCTTAGCATGTCTTTATCTTCTCTGGGTCTTCTCTCTCTCTCTCTGTCTCTCTACTGCCCACCTCTGCCATCTCTCCCTTTCCCTCCCCTGAGTGGCTCACAAGAGGCTTTTCAGCAGCTGCAGAAGCAGCAAGTGTGAAGCCTGGCCCCGCGTTAGGCTGGCTGTGCTTCCGAGCAGGGCCAGGCCCACGGCGGTTTTTCCCAGTACACAGAAGGAGCAAAGAGCGGACGGAGGAGGGCACCAACCCCTGCACACAGGATCCTGGGGAAGATTGAAGAAGGAAGGATGCAACCTTTTGTAGCACCTCTGCTGAGCAACCCTTTTTACCGTGTGGTGGAAAGACTCTTATCCCCATTTTTCAGATGAGGACACTTAGTCTCAGAGAGGGAAGTGACTTGTCCAAGGTCACACAGTGAGTCCATGGCAGAGCTGCTGGGATTTGAACCCAGGACTTTCTGCCTTCATTTCCCCCTAGGAGAGTGCCTGTTCTTTGGCTTCCCCGAGGCCATGCTCTCTAAGCCCATGCTGGCCTCTGCCTGACACCTCTCTCTAGGATCCCGGTCTTTGGGCTTTCTTGGTAAGAGATCCAGTTGAAAACCTCCTGGGAAGCAGGGCTGGTGAGATCTGATGCATTGCAGTGATGCCATCCAAAGCTGACCCCCAGGAGAGAAACTCCCAGGGCCTCTTGGGAGACATGACTGAGAAGGTGGTATATGACGGGGTGACACAGTCTGAAAAAGGAACCCTGGGAGCCACGCAGTCCAGCCAGATGGGGAGGTTGAGACCCATGCTTAGAGAGTGAGTCCAGGCCACCTCAAGACACTGCTCTCAGGGGGAGCTGAACGACATAGGAAGAGGAAAATTGTCAGGGACTAGTTCGGTTTGTATAAAAAACATGAAAAGTCTATGTAAGCAAATCCACCTCGCTCACTGCCACCAAGCCATTCATATACCATCTCTGGACAAGGCACCTGGAGAAAAGCCTGGGGCTAGTCCGTGTGCCCAGGCGCTTCTCATCTCCGGGGATGACTGAGGGTAGGGTCAGACTATCTTCTAGGTCTCACGGTCTGTGGCCTCGGGGTTTGCCTGATCCTTACCCCACCAGGGGTGGTGTCGGGGCAATACCAGCTCAAGTGGGCGGTGTAGCTGGTGGGAAAGAGCATTAGTTACTGAGAAGTGAGGGGGCGGGGGAGGGGAAGGGCTTATAGAAAAAAAATGACCAAGAAGAGACAGAGAAGGAGAGGCAGAAGGCGTGAGCAGGCCGGGCCCAGGGCCTGTGCACAGGCCTGGATGGAGTCATCAAAGGACAGCGACTGCCTTGGCAGGTCATAGCAGCACCGGTCCCATCCAAGTGGGACTTGCTGTTTACACACATGATCGAATTTTGCTTCTCACCACAAGCCTGTGACATTGGTGGGTCTGGGATTACTATTGCCCATTTGCCAGAAGAGTAAACCAAGGCCCAGGAAAGCAAAACCCACTTTAAATTCTGGGGCAGTGAGTGAGCTGTTGGCCCGAGCCCTGGAGCAAGCTTCAGGTGGCCTTTGCCACTTTGCCCTCAGTCCTGCTCTGGGAGGCAGTGGCATGTGGGTTCCACTGAAGAATTCTCCAGTGAAGTACAGGCAAAGTAGAGGAGCGGGGAGCCAGACTGGCTGGAGGGCATTTAGAGGGAGAGAGAAAATGATTTAGGCAGAGAGGCATTGGCTGCGAGAGGAAGATGAAAGGAGCCAACAGACAGGGCTTGGCTCAGGGATGAGTCAGGCCTCCCGAGATAGTGATCTACAAATATCTCTGAGGTGTAAACAGCCAAGTAGGCTTCAAGGAGGAGGAGGAGGAGCAGGAAGGCAGCAGGAGCTGGAAGGGGAGGGGAGGGGTGGAGAAGTAGACTGCCTCAGCCAGTCCGTGCAGGGACACCCACCTTGGGAGCTGCGCTGGGGAGAGGTAGGCTGGGCGAGGGAGCAGGGCCCTGATGGACCGCCCTGGTGAGCTACAGAAGACCTCAGTGGGAGCTCCATCCTGCAAGGTGCTGACCTCCCACCCTAGGCCCTCCCATGGAGTGGGCAGGCCACTTCCCATTTTCTGCCCCACTCCCTGGAGCAGGGCTCAGTGCCAGCTTGGGTCTCTTCCATCTCTAATAGGACTGACTCTATGAGCAAACGCTGCATATTCCCAGGTCTGGGCCTGACTGTCCATCCACATGCACTGCCTCAGGGTTCCTTGGCAGCCCAGGGCTGGGAGCAGGAGCCCACCTTCCTAAGCCCGTCCCCTCCTGCCTCCCAGGGGGCCCCAGGTGCCGGGAGACCTGGCCTGCCTGAGCAGGGCTTAGCCCCCTTGCATCAGCTCAGAGAAGAGGCCACACAGAGATGCCACCCACGGAAGGGCAGAGGCCAGAGCCTCAGCCTCACACTCACACACTTTTCGGTGCTCTGCCCAATGTCCTGGTGAGAAAGCCTGGGTGCTGGTCCTGCTTTAAGCAAAGAGGGAAACTGTTCCTGGGTTTGAGTTGAAATGTTGCCTGGAGAAGACAGAGGAAATGAGACAGAAGCCATTTTTCTTGAGGGGTTGGAAATACTGTTCCACCCCACCAACAACCCACATTTACACAAAGCTCGCACAGACGGCCACACACGTGCACAAATGCATGCAGGCATCTCTTCTGTACTCCCCGCTAGGGTAAAATGGAAGGACCTGGACAGGGGCTCAGAGGGAGACCAGAAAGGCCCAGTATATTTCTTGTGTAGTGGCTTTCCACCTAGTCACTGGTGCCTCGCTGCAGCTCTGCAAGGTAGACCTCGTAATGTCCATTTCACAGACAAGGAGACTGAGGCATAAAATGATGAGACGCTCTCACAGCTAGAAAGTAACAAAAAGTGGGGCATGAGACTTGGGTGTGTTTGCGTCTGCCCATGGGCTTGGCTGCCTCCTTGGGGATGGGGGCGGGGTGATGGGGACCCTGCAGCTCCTTCCCTCCCTGTCCCCTTTGGTATTGCAAACCTAGCCTCTCGGGAAGTTATCGTTTGGGTGTCTTCTAAAGCTCCACTTTCTGGGGAAATGAAAGCCTGGCCAGGTCCACTAGCAAGAAGGAGGTGGTCCAGATTCTGCTGTTCTAGCAGGTAAGATGAACCCCTGACTGCTCCTCTTGACTTCCTGCCAGGAAGAGGGGGTGGGAGGGTCTGGGAAGCTCCTTAACAGCAGCTGCGCTGGGCCTTCCCATTTACAGCCCATGATCTGCACGCTGGAGACCCCCTCGCAGAGCCCACAATGGATGCCAAGTAGCAGCGAGGCCCTGGGGAACAAACAAAAGGATGGCGGGGGGGGGGCAGGCAGAGTGAGAAGGATAACTACTGTGTGTGCAGCATGTGTGAGTCTTCAAAGTGCTTCCAGAGGCCCACCACGGAGACCTAGCCCCTATGAGTGAGGGAGGGAGGGAGGAAGGGAGGGATTACCATCTCTATTTTCCACATGAGAAAAACGAGGACAAGAGAGTAGAAGGGGCTTGTTCCAAGGTCCCGTAGCTAGACTAGGACCGATGCTTTGAGTTGCTGTTGTTGATTTTTCATTGCAACTCATGGTTACAAAACCAGCATGCTTACAAAATCAACAATAAGACTATTTATGTGTGTGTATAAAATCATTTTTTACATCAAGACTCAGTACACATATATGTAAAAATACGTAAGTATATATAAAATGAAAACAAAAGTTTCATGAAACTACTTATCCTTACTGCATGGGATGCACTCATTTTTTTTTTTAATTTTTTAGAGACAGAGTCTCACTCTGTCACCCAGGCTAGAGTACAGTGGCGTGATCATGGCTTGAACTCCTGGGCTCAAGCAGTCCTCCTACCTCAGCCTCCTGAGTAGCTAGGAAGACAGGTGTGCACCGTCACACTTGGCTAAGTTTTTAAAATTTTTTTGTAGAGATGGGGTCTTGCTATATTTTCCAAACTGGTCTCAAACTCCTGGCCTCAAGTGATCTTCACACCTCAGCCTCCCAAAGTGCTGTGATTACAGGCATGAGCCACTGCACCTGGCCTGCATGGAATATACTCTATTTCATTTTTTTTAATCCTGATCAAGACTCACAGAATTGATTGTATGACTTCCTAATAAGTTGCAACATGCAGTTTGAAAAAGAGTGTTTTGGGGGCTACAGGCCACAGCCTCAGTTCTCCTGCCTCCAAAGAGAGAGAGGGGCTGTTTGCATGATGATCTGCTACCGCATTTTGAAAGAGAGGGGATGGGACCAGCTTAGTCAAGTGAGGAAATGGAATGGGCATGGTGGCAGAGGATTGGACTGGGTGCTATGGTTAATGGGGCCAGAGGAGGCCTCTTGGTGAGGGGTTCCTGCCCCCCTGAGACAAGCATGGAGCACAGGTAAAGGCCATAGAGATCTCAAAATGCCGGCCCCTGAAGGAACATAGGACCAGGATGCTAATACTGGGGTCTGATGAGGTGAAGCCTGTGACAGAAGGGAAAGGGATCTGACAGAGGGGAGAGATAAGCATCCTGTGAAAGACACGGACTCGGTCGGGCACAGTGGCTCACGCCTATAATACCAACACTTTCAGAGGCCAAGACAGGTGGATCACCTGAGGTCAGGAGTTCAAGACCAGCCGAGACAACATGGTGAAATCCCGTCTCTACTAAAAATACAAAAATTAGCCAGACGCCGTGACACGTATCTGTAATCCCAGCTACTCGGGAGGCTGAGGCAGGGTAATCTCTTGAACCTGGGAGGCGGAGGTTGCAGTGAGCCGAGATCATGCCACTGCATTCCAGCCTGGGCGACAAAGTGAGACTCCATCTCAAACACATGCACACATACCTTCCTTTGCAGCCTCCTCCCTCCCATCCTCAAAATTCCAGTTCATCCCCTCCCTCCTGCATACACACACACACACGCATGCCCCCCATACCCTTCACACCACATACACAGGTTGCTATGGTGTCAGGCCCCCTGCTGCTAGAAGGGAAACGGCTGCCCCTCCTTGGTGGCCCTTGGTGACCATCGGCCTCTTAGAGGGCAGAGGGTGAGAGGGAGGTCAGTGGCTTCTCTGGGCCTAATTCTGTCCCACAAAAAGGACCTGGCTTGGGAGAGAGAAGCTGGGCACCCTAAGAGGAGTGAGAAGGTCTGCTCGGGGCTGTTTCTCACACCAAGAGGGCGTGGACCCTGGGCACCTGGAACTCAGAGTTCAGAGAAGCCAGGGAAAAGATCAGGGGTGGAAGATGAAAGAAGATGATCTCATAGCCTAACACCCTCAAAGGAAGATGGCTCAAAAGCTCAGGAGGCATAGGAGCACCTAGATATTGGACTTGAGTGGTAGAACTGCCTATAATCTAGACAAAATGGGGCAGTTATTGGCAGTAAGAATCACCACAGAAGGATTTTCCAAAGGAACTCAGAAATGGCAAGGTTATACACCAAGGCTATAAAGTAGGGCAGAGAATGACTTATTAGTTAAGAATATGGGTCTTAGAGTCAGACTTGCCACGGTCAAACGCCTGACTGCCACATCCTAGTCATGTGACCCTGGGCAAGTCAGTTAACATTGCTGAGCCTCAGTTTCCCCATGTGTAAAATTAAAATGATCATGGTACCTACTTCACAGGGGGCATGATGATTCCATGATAATGTGTATAAATTGCTTGATACAATTTTCGGCACATAGTAAATATTTAATAAATAGCAGCTATTATGATTACTCCTCATTGTTTATGCTACAGACCTCAAGCCAGATCCCCCTCCTCCATGCCTTCACTTGGGTTCTTCCACCCAGCTAGAAAACCTTTCGCCCTGTTGCCACATATCCAAATCTTGCCCATGCCTTAAGGCCTAGCTCAACTGTGACCTCCTCCACGAAGCCTTCCCTTATCACCTCCCAGCTGCCTCTCAGCTCTTTCTCCTCCAAACCTCTTAACAGTGTATCTGTCCCTATTTTCTGGCAGTTGTCGCCTTCTGTCTTTGATTAGAACTATTTGTTGGCATGGCTTACTTCTTCTACTAGACAGATGGGCAGCTTGCTGAGCAGAGAAATTACATCTTGCTCGGCCCTGGTTTGCCACCGTTCTCAACCCAATGGTGCTGAATGCACTTGTTATCATTGTAAATGACTTCGTCTCCAAGTCCGGGTACTAACAGCAATTGCAGATACAAGGTTAGAACCGTCATTATCCTTCTAAGAACACACGGAGACTGGGAGGTTTATAAGTATAGCATGAATTCACCAAAATAGGGAAAGGTAGACTTTGGCAATATCAAGCCACTTTGCTCAGTCTACAACTTTAACAAAATTCTCGAAAAGAAGTAATAAGTTGCTGGTTGTCAGGAAACCCCTGAAGGAACTGTGAACATAAGGAAGCAGTGCATTCACTAAGAACACGTCAGGGCCCCTTAGGCCTCATTTGATTTTGTGACTATGTTTGTCTTGAGTTCAGCAAAGCTTCTGACAAGGACTCCCACACTGTCCTGGTGAATGAGATAGAGAACTGTGGGCTGGAGAAGGTCAGGTGAGGTGAGTTACTAGCTGAATAGTTGAACTTAAAGTGTCTTGATTGATGTCAACCTAGAAGGAGTTATTTAGCAGCTGCCACAGGGCCATGGGCCTTGATCCCATTCCACACACCAAGGTTATCAGTGATCTGGAGGAGGACACAGAAGGCCTGGTCACCACCAGATCTCTGAAGATCAAGAGCTGCGGGAACAGCTAATATGTTGATTGAAAAAAAAATTTAATTCTTGACAGGCTGGAAGCAGGAGCCAAAACCAGCCAGATAAAATTGAACAGGGGTAGATGTAAAGTCCTGCTTTGAGATTCAAAGCCCAGCTACAGAAGTACAGGCTGGGGAGACAGAGCTTAATAGCTGCATGTGTGAAAAAGACCGAAGGCTTTGAGTTGACCACAAGCTTCACATAAGCCAACAGTGTGACGTGGTGGCTAAAAGCTAATGAAATCTCAGGCTGTATGAATAGAAACACAGTTTTCAGATACAGAGATGTAATAGCTCTACTGTACTCCTGCCTGTCCAGACCATCTGGAACATGGGGCCTGATCGTAGGTCCACATTTGCCAAGGCACATTGATAAACAGCCAGAGAAGGTCACCCAGGTTGGGTAACTGCCACATGTGGGAAGTAAGTGGTAGAAGAAATAGCGGCCATTTCCCCCTCTCCAAGGGTACTCATGAGCCTTGGCCTAAAATAGCAGTGTTCTGCAGAGGCCACTCAGGCTGAGTGCTTACTCTTTGTTAGTCACCATGGTGGAAGGCTTTACTCACATGGAACTCCCAACAACAACCCTAAGGGGAGGTGTTCTCACTCTCATTTGACTCAGGAGGTGTGGAGTAACTCGCACGAGGTCACATACCTAGGAAGTCCCAGAGCCAGCAGCACACCACCCAGATCTGCTTAGTTCCCAAGACTGGACTTCTGCCCAAATAGCTGAAGACCCACATGGGGCAGAGAAAATAAGGGTGGTCTGTATGGTCTGAGAAGGCATATCTGAGATCTGTGGGTGAAAACCACTGGAAAGTATGATTTCAGCTCAATATATAGATGGTGTTTGTGGGTTTTGCTTGGTTTTGTTCTGTTTTGCTTTAACTTTTTATTGTGGAAAATTTCAGATATATGTAAAGTAGACAGAATAGTTTCATGAGTCCCCATGTATGTACCCATCACCCAGTTTCAACAATTACCAACTCATGGCCAGCGTCGTCTCTATCCCACCCCAACCTATTCCTCATCCAAGCATTATTTTAGAGCCACTTCCAGACATCCTACCAGTATGTATACAGACAGTGATTTTTTTTTTTTTTTTGAGATGAGTCTCACTCTGTCGCCCAGGCTGGAGTGCAGTGGCACGATCTTGGCTCACTGCAACCTCCGCCTCCCAGGTTTAGGCAATTCTCCTGCCTCAGCCTCCTGAGTAGCTGGGATTACAGGCGTGTGACACCACGCCCAGCTAATTTTTGTATTTTTAGTAGAGACGAGGTTTCACCATGTTGATCAGGCGGGTCTCAAACTCCTGACCTTGTGATCCACCCGCCTTGGCCTCCCAAAGTGCTGAAATTACAGGCGTGAGCCACCGCTCCCGGCCCAGAGAGTGATTTTACAGTCAGCCCTGAGCTAGAACTGGCATCCAAGAGAAGGAGGAAAGGAGCTCGTTGGCACTGAAGGGCTATGAGTATCCCCGAGGCCATTCTCCATTGTGACTAGTTCCGTGTTCTTTTCAACATAACTGAATTGATGGGATGCAGGTCAAGGAGCAGAGGCTGGTGCTGCCATCAGAGCAGTGAAGACTACTAATGTGCCTTGGGTTTGCAAGGTTTTTCCTCAGCTAGAGAGGTCCCTACTCTCCCCCAGCCTGCAACTGGCACTGTCCTACCCCCCAGTACCCAAGGTTTGCTCAGAGAGAAAGAGGCACATGTCTCCCCATCCCTAAAATACACACACACACACACACACACACACACACACTCTCTCTCTCACTCTCTCTCTCTCAAACACATTCACATACTCACACACCCTATTAGAGTCTTTGGAAGGCATGTCCTAGGCCGCCTCTACACCTTGCCCTGGAGCCCAACATGAGTCACCTCCTCACCATGGACATGCAGGCACAGGTCTTCATGAGAGCCGTGGGGAGCAGGCAAACTTCAAGGCTTCAGGGGCCGCCAACCCCCAGGCCTGAGCTACGCTTCTAGCAGGTGGTTCCTCTCAGCCCTGCCCACCCGCCAAGTGCCCTTTAAGTGTACCCTTTCTTTAGCAGTCCCTTCCCTGGCCTTCAGCAGGGCCTCCAGCCCTAGTGGGGGACAGCTGGATGCAGAGATGTGGTGAGTGCAGTACCCACATCAACCAGGGTAATAGCACGGGATCCGTTTAAGGCCCAAGATGCCCTTGACCTTGGGAGGGTTCTGGCCTTTGACCTTAACAGATGGTCACAAACAGGCAATAGGTCCACAGGTATACACACTGGTTTTGATGGCTTCCAACTGCTTGTGTCTGTGTTAGTTTATCAGCCTTTAACTAGAAGGCCGGGATTGGCTTCCCGCTGTTCCTTCCAGAGACCAGTGGCAATTCAGCCTTTAAATAAGTAAATATATTCCAGAGAAGGTGGTGGAAGAGATAGATAACAACCGTGAGTGGAAATTATGACTGGAAATACTGGTAGTTGCTGATGATAACAGTAGTAGTACAAATAGTTAAAGTTGTTGCAGATGATGACGATGACAGATTTTGTTAAGCTGGTGATAATGGTGAAGGAAGCAGCAGTAGTGACAATGAAGGTAGTCACTTCCCGACTTTGTCTCTTGTGCAAGTCTTTGCGCTCTTCCTACACCTAGTTTTCTCATCTGGAAAATGGGCTAAAAATTCATACTTTGCAGAGGATTGTATGACATATTTCT
Source organism: Ateles fusciceps (assembly GCA_036589455.1). NCBI lineage: Eukaryota > Metazoa > Chordata > Mammalia > Primates > Atelidae > Ateles > Ateles fusciceps. The sequence goes on along the minus strand of JAZHEH010002862.1, from coordinate 45,624 downwards.
ACACTGGGCCTGCTACAATTCCCAGCACATGGTGGGCATTCCACAACTAGTGGTAGTTCGTTTTCCTCCCTTTGCATCTCACCAAGAGACTGTGGTCTTCCCTACCACCTTATCCACGTGGTGCACCAGAACACCCCCCAAGAGGGAGATTAGGTGGCCAAGAGGCTTCTCTTGCTACCACTTGACCCATTCCCCTGGGAAACCTCCAGGTTAGGCCCTAGTCCATAAGGAGATCTCCCAGAATGCCAAAGGGTGATGATAATCTCTTTGTGGCCAGGAGAGAGGAAAATGGCCCTTCCCCGCTGCCTTGAGCAAATGTGGCAGTACTGACCAAGCAGAGGACACTGTGTGGCTTCTCCCTTCTCTGTAGTCTTCTAATAAGTCCCTCCATCTGGCACAGAAAACATGCTGTCTGGAGACGCCTCCTGCATTGTTGTTAAGTCCCTTGTGTTATTTCACTTGCCCTGCATATCTATGTGTGTGTCTAGGTGTGTGCAGTCTCTTCAACTAGAATGCAAAGCCCCCAAGAGCTGGGGGTACCCCTTCATCCATTCTGTCCACTCTTCTCACAAGGGTGGCCACCTGGAAAGTTTTAGTCCAACCTAATTCTTGCTTCTGTGGCTGGGACAGCTGTTAAGGATCCTTCCAAAAAGGGTGAAGATTCCAAATCCTTCCTAAGCTCTAGGTCTCTGGGCTGAGGGGCCTTCCTGGCCCTTCAGAGACTGTCTTTCTGGCTCTGTCTTCCTCTAGGAAAACCTGTACAGGCCTCTGAACCGAGATATCTGGGGTGTATCTCTGTGCCACTGTCTCAGTGAGTGAATGTCTTCCAGTCTCTGGGAAATGAGGGCGGGGCCAATGCAAACATTGCTGCTGAATAGAATCTTTGTGGCCTAATGATTTTGGAAAGCGATTTCCACGGCGGGCTTATTATTCTGAGGATAGGAACCAGCTGTTCCCCCCTCTCCCTGACAGCAGGATAAGAAGGAGCAGATGAAAACTCCAGTTGGAGAGATTGAGGTTTCTGACCTAGAGGGCTCAGTGACGCAGGGACCGGAGGCCCTAGATTTGAGGGTGCAGCATCCTCTCTAGAAAGCTCCAAGAGCAGGCCACCTTCCATTCCAGCTCAATCTAAACAAAGTATTCTTCTCTTTGGAATCAAGGAGTGGACACGACGACCCTAAGAGGCTCAGGGAGCCAGAAGGCACAGGATAGAAAGCACTGCAAGACTTTGGCAAGACCTGGGTCGGAAGCAAGAAGTAAGAGGGTCTTGTGAAGCCCTGGGGTAAAGATCTGAGACTCTGAACTGGGACCTCTGCTAAAAGACTGTGGGATGGCCACAGGGAGATGGTCCCATTCCTCACTGCAAAACCAACTATATAGATCAGGACCTGCCCCTGGTGCTTCTGAATCTATTGACCTCATTCACCCCTAAGGCCAGCCTTTGAAGCAAAGGCATTATTGTGCTCATTTTACTGATGAGGAACCTGAGGCTCATTCAGAAAGGTGAAGTGGTTTGTCCAAGGTCACACACAGACAGCAATGATAGGGCCAGGATTGGAGCCTAGGTCTCGCTCCTTAAGTCAGTGCTCTTTCCACTGTTCCAGATCCTTGATGTCCCAGGGCTGGGCTGAGGGCAGTGTCTGTGCTAGAGCCCTTTCTGGCTCCAAAAAGAATAGGTGTAAGGGCCCTAGGCTCAGAAGTTACCGAGAATAGGTTTGGTCTTATTCAAGGCGAAGCTCCACCAAGGCATCCAGGATTCTTTGCCAGTGCCAAGATAGTGCCCCTTGAGATACAAGGAGGCTGGTCCCACCCCTCACAGAGCTATTGAGAGGTTGAAACAAGGAAATGTATGTGCTAGTGCCCAGAGATGGTGCCATGCATACTGGGTGCTCCATGAAGTGTTAGAATCCACATGGCCAAATGAAGGACAAAATAGTGAGATCTGAGCCTGTGTCAGGGGAGGCAGGCGGAGCTAGAAACCCTTGGGGCCTGTGGCTGGCACACTCCAGAGCCCACTGCTTCCTCGAGGGGGCTTCTGCGTCCTTCCACAAGCCACAGGCAATGGGTTCCAGCTCTCTTCTGCTTCTCAGCCGCCCCACCTGCTCTGCCCCTGAGCACGGAAAAAAAGAGGAGATCGTTCCCAGCATCTCTCCTCCTTCCTGTCTCTGCAACAAATCCACAGCCCTTTTGTGTTTTAAGGACTTTATGGTTACTTGGGATGGAGAAAAAAGTAAAAAGTGGGGGATATCACCAGAATAGGAACCAAGGGGAAGCCTCAAAGGGTCAAGAGAGTAGAGTTTCAGTTGCCTTTGGCATTCATTGAAATGGAAATGGGGCTGGGACAGTCATTCTCATAGGCCTTTCCCAGACTCCTTTTCTTCCATGGTCCCTGGACATCGCTTGTTAACTTCATTCTCTGTTTTATGCCTGAGCCTGGGGCTCCTGTGTGCCCTAGCAAGGTGCCCTCACGATCACCTCCCACCCCCATTCCTCCTCACCATCATTAGAGCTTGGGAGTAGCAGAGACCGTCTTAGGGCAAAATAATAAGCATCGTGATTAACACCATTCACCTCGAGCAGACTCAAGTGGGTCATTTACATGGACCCTCGAATGCTCCTGCTGAGAGGGAGCTTAGGGATCATCTAGGTCATCCCCTCCCCCATTCTTACCCTTTTGGGAACAAAGAAGGAAACTGAGGCCCAGAGAAGGGGAGTCCCTCGAGGTTCTACAGTGAGGGAGAGGCTGAGCCAGAAGCAGAGGCCAAGGTTCCTGAGGGCTCAAAGGTCTTCAGCCATGATTTTTGTTTGCAACCCTGAGGGCTTGCAGCCTGGGCCTCTGAGAATGAGCCTTAGAGGGTGCATCAGAACCAACTTGGGCCTGCTTTACACCGGGAGGGGATCAGAGGAGTTTTCCCTTAGCTAAGGGTGGCTTAGGCAGTCATCTGAGGGGCAAATGAAGGAAATTCCCATCTGCTGCTGGCCTACTATGTGTAAAATACTCCCACACTGGTCATTTAATTCCATCCTCATGGCAATTCTACCTAGGAAGAAGGCAGCATGATTATCCGCACTTTACAGGTGAGGAAACTAGTGTCAGAAATATGAAGAGACTTGCCAAAGGTCATCTAGCTTAGAAAGTGCTGTTCTGGCATTGGAGCCTGTGTCCCATGACCTCCATCCTCTTGCCTCAGAGGGCTCCTCGGAGTTCGTCTCAGCCAGGCCCCAGCCCGGCCCATGCTCCTTCCCCTTCCACCTCCAACTCACCTCCAATTCACCTAGCTTGACCCCAATAGGAGTGGCCAGGTGAGGGATCCACAGCTCAGTGCTCCCGGGGAAAGCAAGGCTTCTGACTCAGCCACTTCTAAGGACTCAGAGGAGTTGGGAGGCAGTTCTCAGCACACTGTGGATCAGACAGGTGTCGGCGACAGGCAGTGTGTACAAGTCTTGTCTAGGTATGGTTCCTTGTGTATGCACATGTGTGCATGCAGGATGACTGGGTGTCTAGTCGATTTGCAATTGTGCAGGAGACCCTAGGTCTGTAATTGTGTCTGACTCCAAGCACTTGCGGGTCTGTTTGCCTGGGTGGAGATAGATGTCTGGATGTGTGTGCCATTGTATACATGTATCTATCCACATGTGCCACTGTGTCTACGGATGTGTATTTCTCTATGTAAATCTGTAACTACAACTATGTGTGTGCAGGGTTGTAAGCACGTGAGATAATCTCTCCAGCATCCAGGTGTGGCTGGGTGTGGACGCAGGTGCCTATACCAGTATCTGTGCCTGTTGACTCAGATTTGTGTGGTGCCCAGGTGTGTATAATATCATGTGTGTAATTTATACGAGTCACTGTGCCTGCAGGAGTATGATCACTAGGGTCTTTGTGCATCTGGAAGGGTGTCTCCACCACACGTGCCTGGGTCTAGGGGTATCTGTAATAGCATATATATGTAGAGCACACACTTGAATATGTCTGCACGTGCATCTGTCTGTGCACACCTGAGTCTCTGAGGGAGCCTGGTACACACAGACCTCTGTGTATTCTCAGACCTGATCTCCAGTCTCCTCCGGAGAGTCTCAGTAGTCCCCCAGCATCCCATGCAGCCTCTGTGACCCTCCCCGCCATGCCAAGGAAGCAAGACCCATCCGGTGCAAGCATCTCTCTCACACCCTGCCAAGTGCACTAATCCCCCTGGGGAAGTGATTACCAACAACCATACACAGCCGGAGTTGCTTAATCACTCTTAAGAAATTTCTTTATAATCTGAGTAAATTACTTTAATTACTTGCAACTACCAATTAGTGTTTGAAGGTTTCCCTTCCAGAGAAACAAGCCTCCCCCTCTGGACTTCCAGCTCCCTCCTCCTCGAGGGTGAGGGGTGCTCACCTGGCTGCCCCTCCTACCAGGCGCCAGACTGCCCCTCCTCCGCCCACAGGGCCCGGGCACAGTGGCCCAGCCCCTGGCTTGGCTTCAGGAGGGCTCAGTTCTCACTGGTGCTCTAAGCCCTCCTTTCAGACCCCAGGGCCCATGCCTCAGGAGGAGGCTGGAGAGACTTGGTGGCTAGAACACCAGCAGGCCTCAGCCCCGACTCACTCGATGCACCCCCATGGGGCCTGGCTCAGCTCTGATCCTGTTCCAGGCTCTGCTGCCAATGGCCAGAACTTCCCCCTCTCTGGGCCTCCCTCCTGCCCTGTCACTGCTTGCCTCTCCTGGTACGCAGGGAAAATGGCTGCTGCCTCTGAGCTTGCACAGACGGGGCAGAGTGGATCTAGGTATCTAAAGGCCAAGCAGTCCTCCAAGTCAGGCTGCTGCCTGCTTCTGCTGAAACCCCAGAAGAGGCACTGCCTCTACCCCCAGCCTAGATAACCCCCTGGAGACTCCCAGAGAAAGGCAGTGTTCTGTAAGAGGGGGAGAGGAACACTGCCTTTGGGTTGGAATCCTGGCTCTGCTTCACCTGCATGCCCTTGCACAGTCACTCCCACTCTAAGCCTCAGTTTCCTTATCTGTGAAATGTGAAAGATGACATTGACTTCACACTTTGGTGTGAAGATTAAACCCCCAGTTCCATGGCAGGATGCCCAGCACAGAGAAGACATAGAGTACATGCTAATTCTCAATGCGCTATGGGCTGTGGACACAGAGAAACAGGACCCTGTTGCTGCCTTCAGGAAGCTTCCGGTCTTGTATGTGGAGAAATAATCAGAACAGAAGAAGAATTGTGGTACTTGTCCTAAGAAAGAGACACATAAAGTATTGGGGATGATCAGAAAAAAGAGTAGGCAAAGTAGGGTTAGTGAAGGAGGTAATTTCATTTGGCATTCAACTCACCACGCAATTCCCGTTTGTCCCTCCCTGTGTTCATTAAGATCCTGGACACCTGGGCAAGAACATCTTTGTGTGGCACAGCCATATAAGAAGTCACAGACCCCCCACAGTCAGATCCAGCTATTTGGGTGCCTTTGTGCACATGCAGATGTGTTTGCATGTCTGTGTACACATATGCACACTCATGTATAGGATGAATGTGTATGTGTGTGTGCACATGTTCATGAGAATCTTGGGGGTGAAAAAGAGTGGGTGAAGACAAAGCAAGAGAAGCAGGTGGCAGGGAGGAAGGCTCCCCTCTCTCCTCTGCCAGCTCCTCTCTCCCTCTTCCTAGTGCTGGGTGGCAGCCCCTGCTTACAGAGCTCAAGGAGCTCGACTACGCACCCACTGCCCCCACTTCAGGCCCCTCTCTGCTACTCGGCACCCCCTTCCATCCCTAATACTCCTGATTTCTTCCAATCCGTATTTGTACACACAGTTCCCAGAGCATTTGCCCCTCCCATGTCCCATTAGATCGGTCTTACAGTTCCGACAACTAGGTGCTATTAATATCCATTTTAAAGATGGGGGAAACTGAGGCACAAAGAGATGATATGACACATCCCTTCCAAAAATTGTGCTTGAAGATAAGCTTCTTAACCCCTAGTCCCCTGGCCTCTACGGGGGGATCCCACCAACTCTTTGAGGGGCAGGGAGGGGGATTGAAAAGGAAAGCTGCTTCTTTTTCTGGGGGCCAGGGATCACTTGGGTTCCAGCTCCACATCCTTTCTTCACACCTCAGTTTCACTGCCTCCCCCTTTTCCTCACCCCACAGAGATGAGGAAACTGGCAGGCTCCTGGGCAGGCGGTAGGGTTGTGGGGGTTAATTAACTATTTCCCAAAAAGCTTTGAAGATGAAGGCTCCTGCAGGAGGCAAGCAGTGCAGGCCAGCTTGCAGGCAGGCAGAACTGCCAATGAGTTGGGGGCGCCAGGTTGTTATTAAGGAAAAATTCCCAGCTTCTGGCCTCCACTCCATCCACCCCCTGCCAGGTGCTCTGCACTCCACAAGCTCTCGGGACTCCATGGCCTATCATGCCTGGGCGAGCTCTTTGGAGGTATACAGCCCTGGTGGAAGGGGGACTGAGGCTCTGGTCTCCTGTGGGCAAATGAGGAAGGAGGGGGAAGGACCCAGGCTGGAGGCAATGCAGGTCCCAGGGCCACACAGAGGGGAAACTGGAGGTACTGCCCAAACATCCTGCCTGTGAGCCTGTCTCAGCTCGATTTGGCTCTGGCCTTAGCTCAAACACACCAGGTTAGCACGGCACACTCCTTTGCCGTGTGCCTAAGTGTGGGTGTGATCCAGAGGGGCAGAAAGATGGCTCTTGATTCAGTCAGTGCCTTGGGTCCTCAAAAGGCCACAACTGGGATCTGAGATGTTTTTTCTCCGGGAAAACCAGGTGAAAAATAAACTTGTTCCCACCTACAAGCCAGAAAGTTTCCATAACTGCTTCCTTATCCTCTTCGTTGCTTCCTTCCCTCTCTCCTGGTGCTGCAGATGTAGAAATGGCAATACCCTGACCCTGGACTCCTGGAACTCACAGTCTAGTTGGAGTGACAGAATTGTTAGATAAAATACAGTCATTAACCCAGGCTTCCTCTTCTAGGAACCATCCTATCTCATGCATGGGAAATTGTACACAACCTAAACAGCCGTCATTAGGGAGCTGGTTTTAAAAGCTATTCGATACTATGGAATACAGTGCAGTTGGTCAAAAGGCTAAGATAGATTAACACATGCAGAATAGAAAGATGCCCTACACATACCACTGTTTATTTTTATTTTATTTTATTTTGAGACAGAATTTCATTATGTTGCCAAGACTGGATTCCAACTCCTGGGTTCAAGTGATCCTCCCACCTCAGCCTCCTGAGTAGCTGGGACTATAGGCGTGCAGTACCACACCTGGCTACCATTAAGTTTAAAAAGCTGTAAAACACTGGGTACACGTGGAACAGGATCCCACTGGTGAAAAGTGAAACCAGGCGAGGCGCAGTGGCTCATGCCTGTAATCCCAGCACTTTGAGAGGCCGAGGTGGGCGGATCACCTGAGGTCAGGAGTTCAAGATTAGCCTGGCCAATATGGTGAAACCCCATCTCTACTGAAAAAATACAAAATTAGCCAGGCGTGGTGGCAGGCGCCTGTAATCCCAGCTACTTGGGAGGCTAAGGCAGGAGAATTGTTTGAACCGGGGAGGTGGAGGTTGCAGTGAGCAGAGATTGCACCACTGTACCCCAGCCTGGGTGACAGAGCAAGACTCCTTCTCAAAAAAGGAAAAAAAAAAGTGAAACCAATTCTACATCTCTATCTGTACTTATTCATGTATGTGTGCAGATGCACAGAACAAAGTATCAGCTTTCACTCGCCTCCTGGACTGCTCCACTACCCTGGTCCCACACTTCTTCACTGATCTTCTTAGTCCCACAGTGGCACAACTACAAGACAAGAACTAACAAGAAGTAAGCGAATGCCCGCTCCAGGCCAGGTCCTTGCTAGGACTGAATATGTGTTTGTCGAGGGAATCTAAGTCTCAGCTGAGGCTGGCCAGCACCTCCGGAAGGCATTCCATTGTGACCCCCTGCCTCCACGCCAGATGGCTTCTTCCCACACCAGTCAAACCAGGGTCTCCCTAATCTCTGGCAATGCATGTCTCCCTTTCTCCAGGTCAGCGGTCAGGGGTCAGCAAATCAGTGTGTGCTCTGTGGCCCATGCTAAACCCTGGGAGGGGAGATGAGGAGCCAGAGGAAAGTGTATCTGCCCCCCCACAGTCTGCTAGGAATGGGAAAGAGGTAGGGTTCTGATGGCACGCATAGAAACCAAACTCCAGTCAACTTGAGCTACAAAGGGACTCATGGAAGGGGGTACTCACGGAACTCATGGGAACCAAAGAGCCAGACGTGAGAGCCAGTGGAAGCCAAGGTTCAAGAAACAGGATGCGCAGTGCCTGTCTTGTAACCAGCACTGCCTGATCAGGATGCTGTCATGGCCACACAGCCCTCATGGCCAATACCCACCACTACATTGTGTCCCTTGCTCTCATGGCCAGCCCCCTCAACCACCTTAAGTTAAAGCAGCTATCTTAGATTACCCCACAGTAAGACCATAACATACGGGGAGGTAATCCCTTAAAAAGAAATCAGGTTGCCAGGCACGGTGGCTCACGCCTGAAATCACAGCACTTAGGGAGGCCAAGGCAGGCAGATCGCTTGAGCCCAGGAGTTCGAGACCGGCCTGGACAACATGGTGAAACCCCATCTCTACAAAAATAAAAAAAAAAATTTAAAATATCTGGGTGTGGTGGCACGTGCCTGTAGTCCCAGTTACTCAGGAGGTTGAGGTGGGAGGATTGCTTGAATCCCAGAGGTGGAGGTTGCAGTGAGCTGAGATCACGCCACTATCACTACCACTGCGCTCCAGCCTGGGCAACAGAGCCAGACCCTGTCTCAAAAAATTTAAAAGAAAAAAAGAAAAGAAATCAGGGGCATGGGATGGGAAATGGGCAGCTTCCAAATGGCAAGTGTCCAGGGCAAGGGATGCTAGGACACAGGAATCAGACAGAGCAACCCTAGACCAAGAAAGCCTCCTGTGCTGAGGGTGTCCTGAGGTCCAGGAAGGAACGGGGTGGGGGAAGAGGGGGAGGAGGGTGGCCTCACAGTCACTGTGGAAGGTGCGCTTCAGCCTGAGCCCTGTGCCCCACACTTTGGCTCAGCACTCCCACCACCTACACTCCCCCAGGGGGCCGCAAAGTGCCTGGGTGTTGGCTCCGGGCAGAAAACCACCCTGGAACAAGTCCCGTATTGGCCACTATTTGCTGTGTGACCTTGGGTAAGGCTCTCCCCCTCTCTAGCTTCCCATTACAACCCCTAGGTCACAGAATTGCTACAGGCTCAAACGAGTCAATGGTTATAAACAAACTTTGTAACACAAATAATTTATTGAGTGCTCACTGAGTGCCAGGCACTATTCTAAGCACTTTCTAGTATTAACTCATTTAAGTCTCACAGCAACCCTGTGACTTAGGGACTTATGGTTATCACGATTATACAGGTGGATTGGGGGAGACCTACAGCACACAGAGAGTGTGTAACTCACCCTACGACACAGAGCTACTAAGTAGTGAACCAGGAGTTAAGCCCAGGAGACTGGATTCCAAACATTTCCCCTTAAACACTATGCTACTTAGACAGTCCCCAACTTACCATGGTTCGACTTAGAATTTTTTGACTTTACAATGGTGCAAAAGCAATAAGCATTCAGTAGAAACTGTAATTCGAGTATCCATGCAACCACTGTTTTCACTTTCGATACAGTATTCAATAAATTACATGAGATATTCAACACTTCATTATAAAATAGGCTTCGTGTTAGATGAGTTTGCCCAACTGTAGGCTAATGTAAGTGTTCTGAGCACGTTTGAGGCAGACTAGGCTAAGCTAAGGTGTTCAGTAGGTTAGGTGTATTTAATGAATGTTCGACTTACGATATTTTTCCACTTACGATGGATTTATCTGGACATAGCCGTACCTTAAGTTAAGATGCATCTGCACTACTAAAGGCTGCACATGCCTCAGTATTATTTTTAAATATCTGCCTCTAATTAAGGCTGGTTGTGGTGTTCTTTAGAGAGGAGGCTCAAGGGACAGCAAATGATGATTTGGAGAGGAAAAAACAAGTAAGCGTCTGCTTTTTGAAGCTGGTGGAGGTATGCACAGGTCAGCTTGTGTCTGCCCTGGCTAGGAGCCTGGGGCCCCTTGGATTTGGGGGAGCCTCTGGGCGGCTCCCGTCTGCTCTGGCTGCGGGAGCAGGTCGGTGGGACAGGAGCAGCTGGTGAGCCGCTAATCAGAAGCAGCGGGCCTGCCCGGGCTGCGCCCCGACCGCTTGGCTCGCTCCTACGCAGCAGTGAGCGCCTGCTGAAAGGCCTCTGCTCCACCCCGGAGCTACCGGCGTGGCGGCGGCGGCAGCGGAGACGGCGGCGGTGGTGGCGGCGGCAGTGGTGCGGCGGCGGCGGGGCGATGATGGAGAGCCCGAGAAGCTCCTCCCCAGGGGCAGGCTGCCCGCCACTTTGCTTTGATAGCCTGGTCTGGGAGGCAAGTCCGCAGTCCGGCAGCTCCTCCGGGGCTGCACGCATTCTTCTTGGCCAAGAAGGAACGCGGCAAGCTAACGGGATCCAGATGTGGGACTCCTCTGGGCTTGAACCCCAAATACCCCAAATACCAGCCAGGCCACTGGGAGACCCGGGGACGTGCAGGAGGGGTGCTGGGGACTCCTGGCTTCATCAAGGGCCTGGACCGCAGCCTCAAGCCCCCTCCAGTTGTGCTCCAGGGGGCTGGGCCCCAAAGCCTCTCCCTGTCTCTTGATTCTGTGCTTGGTTCTGTGCTCAGCCTGCTAGGCTCCCCAGCTCTCCCCATGGGAGATGAGGAGCCTGGTGGGCAGCTCTGAAGCCCACGGAAGGGGTTATGTGCTCCTGTTGGACTCAGAAGCCCTGTTCTCTGACACTGCCACACTTGGTTCTGTCCCTAGCCTGAGCTGGCCCTCTTTGTCCAGAGGGGACTTTGGGCAGCCATGAGGTGCAAGGATCACAAGACTTGAGTGACAAGTCTTGGGTGCATGTCACTTCAGTTTTCCAGGGCTCAGTTATCACATCCCTAGAATGGGAGCATGTGTGGGCAGTTCTGCAACTGAGGAAAAATGGATCCCAGCCCTGAAGGCTGAACCTGGCACCTGGTGGCTCAGAGGGAAAGGACAATTCTCCAGAGACCTCAACTTGGTGCCATGGCCCCCATTCTTACATGCTTGCTTCTTCTCCCACAGGACCCAGCCATACTAAGCAGAAGGAAAGGGACTGACAATGTGTGTTTGGGTCCCTATTGGAACTAGGGGCTGGGAGGAAAGTTTGGGCAGGCAAATCTGGGTGCCTCCTTGGACATATTCCTTTAAGAGCAGTGCCATTTAACCTATGGCAGTACACTGCGATCCCAGACCAACAGACATTACTGAGTATGTGGCAACACAGGGTATTGGATAAACGGTATGTAATATAATATAATGGACTCTTAAAAGTTCCCCCCATCCTCAAGCTCTTTTTCAGTCTCCAACAAGCCCAGAGAGCCTGAAATTACACCATTAGCACTTTACAGCAAGTTATTATTTGCCATTGACACCACAGTGTGAATTAGTTGATTAGCTTGCCAGAGGACCAGGAATGATGGGGGGTGGGGAGAGATCATTTCAGAGCCTGGAAGGATAGATCTGGGCCTGACTCAGGTGCAGAGGGAAGAATGCCAGCTCCCCAAGGAGCTGGCACAGGGGATCTGCACCTTCCAGAGTACTGGACTGAGAAACAGAAACCCCAGGTTCAAGTTCTGCCATTGTCACTGACCAAGCTGTATGCCCACAGTCAGGTCATGTCCCCTTTCGGAGCCTCAGTGTTCTCATCTCTGCAGTAGGTAGAGCCTGCCCTGGATGAGGACAAAGAAGGTAGAGTGGTCTCTAAGTGCCATCTTAAGGACAACATTCAAAGATTTTAACGTCCAAGCAAAGCTCTGAGCTGGGCCCAGCCCAGGGTCTCTATGGTCTTGAGAAAGTGGAGGAAACAGGTCTTGAGAGGAGAAATTCTGGGCCATAGGAGCGGACAGTAGGGGGTTCCTGCTTTGTGGGAGACCCAAAAAGGTAGATAAAGAGGGGGAGGAAAGAAGAGGGAGAGGGCTAACTCCAGCCTGTCCCCCTCACTGCATTCACTTTTAAAATAAAACCCATTTATATATAAATGTTGGCCTGATGCCCAGTCTCTGTAGAAAAGCTTTTCTGTATTAAACGCTACAATGAATTAAATTAACCATAATGATTTCTTTGTGAATGGAAACCTCTCTCTCCTCTCTCTCTCTTTCTCTCTCCTCTCTCTCTCTCTGTCCGCACCCTTTCCCTCCTCCTTTGTGACATGGTTTTGATCAGGTTTTCCCCTCTTCTTCAACTCCAACACCCCCCACCCCATCTCCCACCCTCCACCCTTCTACCCCTACCACCACCCCTGCCAGCAGCACCGACCTCCCACCAGTGACTAGTTCTATGGGCCCTTCCCACGTTAAACTGATGCCTTCTGGCTTCCAGTGGGGAGTAGAAATCAGCCAGCCTAGGGGGACTCGTGTGCACAAATGTTGCTGAGGGCATGCCCTGAGAAAGCATGTGCCCACCGTGGCTTCCATGTAAGGTTTTCCAGCTGTACACCACCTCTCTGAGTCTCACTTCCTCCGTAAACTGGAGTGAGTGGTACTGAGGTCAACAAACGAATGTGGGGGAAAGTGGAAGAGGGCTATTCCTGTGGGCATGTGTGTATACCGGCTGTGCGCAGGAAAAGAGTAGATGGGGGTCCTTTGTGGGGCGTGCTTGAGAACACACCTACCCATAGGGCCATCTTCAAATGTGGGTACCTGGACTGTTGTCCTTGCTCATACATTCAGCCATATGTGTGTGCATGGCAGGAACATGAATGCGTCTGACTGGATCTTCTGGGGAACCCCCTCCCACGGCTCTGCAGAGAGAGAATCAGACATGGGCTCTGCCTTCGAGGCACTCACAGATGCTGTGCAAGGAGAAATGACCGGAAGAGAGGCTCCGACTTCCAGCTGGAAAGAACCAAGGAAGTCTTCCTGAGGGTGATAGCTCTTAACCTGGGGGCCAGAAAGGGTGGGTCAAGTAACAACAACCTTTCCCATAGACACAGAGCTTTACATGTCCAAGGCCCTTTTATAGATATTATGTCATTTCTCCCACACACCAAGCCTATAAAGTATGTGTTATTATCCCCATTTTAGAGATGAGAAGACAGGATTTCAAGCCTCCGATACCAATTTATTCTACAGACATAGCCTGGCCCCAGCCCATCACACATTTGATCTCCACCAGGCCAAGCCACCCGATGCAGTGACTTCAATCCTCAAGCTGTGACTCACACAGCCTTCCCCCTCCTTTTGCACCATTACCTCACAAATACATCCTTTCCATACCTCAGTGTCTCCATCTGGACTATGAGGAGTGCCTCCAGAGCCCAGTCCACAGCCCTCAAAAATGCCAGGCCCTTGTATACCTCTGAGTCTCTTCCCGTGCTCCATCCTCTGCCTCCTTGTCCACCTGCTTACCTTTCAAGTCTCCCAACACCCCTCAGTACAATGTAGTGACTGCCTCTGCCCCTCTCTCCCTCCCTTCCTACACTCTGAACAATCTCCCAGCAGGACACCCAAATAAGACATTTGAATGTCTCTGTGGACATGTCTGTGCCTCCCACCAGATGGTGAGCTCGGAAAGGGTGGGAGTGATCTCTGATGCATTTCTGTTTCTCTGGGGCCCAACACAGAACAAATCACTGAGATGTTTGTGGAAGGGGTGAGGTGTGGGGAGCTGGGGGAGAGGGCCAGATGGTCTTTTCAATGCAGAGTCTACTGAGGTATTTGTGGCCTTCATTCAATCAGAAACTATTTGGATAAATGAACATTTATGATAGTTCTAGGATATATCAATTTTGAGATGGTGAGGGCAAAGCCAGGGGGCTGCCGTCCGTGGACAGCAAGCTGGAAACAGGAAAGACGAGTGTACTAAGGTTGGGAGTAGTGACATGAGATGGATGACTCCCCAGGGCTATGAAGCCTTCCTACTGAGGCTAAAAAGCCTTTGGAAAAATAAGTCCCAACAGCCACAGGGCACAGCAGGCAGATGCTGCAGGCCCAAAAGAACAAACCTATCATCACACAAAGGCAGATTTCTTTCTAGAGGCTGGAATCCACTAAAGGCTTGGTGGAGAGGGAGAGATGCGGAACCCGGTTAAGGGGCAACCTCTTGAATCACATAGGCTTCAACGGCAGGGGCGTGGAAGGGGAGCCTGCCCCTGTCCTTTCTGTTTCACTCGCCTGGCCTAAAACGTGGGCACTGGCCCAGCCCCAGGGCTTGGAGGGCTGTACCTGGCTCCGAAATGCATAGATAGCCATATCCTACAGAGGCCAGAGATGTTCACGAGGCCATTCCCCAGCCTCTATGCCTTTGGAGGTCCCTCAGTAGATGGCAGTCATAGGGGTCACATAGGACAGAGACCAGGCTATGGGGCTGGCCCAGAAGAGTTTGGCAGGGTGCCAGCAGGCCTGCCCTGGCACAGAGATATGAACGCATGGCCGTTGCAACTGGTCTAATTGCTGTCTCATCAGCAATCCCAGGGGGCTCATTCCAGAGCCAAGCAAAGGGAGATTTCTGCTGTGAGACTTGAGGGAGCCTGAAGAGAGGTGGAGGGCCCGGCACTTTGAAAGGCACTGACAAACCCCAGCATGCCCAGGGCAGAGACCCAAGTCTGGGGGGTGTGGGGGGTAGAGGCAGGGAGCAAAACAGCCAGGAGGGAAGGGACCGACTTTCCCATTGGCTGCTCTTGGCTCCCCCCTTGACCCTGTGTCTCTCCCTAGTTAATGTTCCATATCTCCTTTCCCAGGGTCCCACTGGGCTGTCCCCACTTCCCCACCTGCCCTTGACACCTCAGACCACTGCTGTCAGCTTCCCATCCAGGACCTCAAAGATCTAATTACAAGAAGTCAGTGGACACTTTTCATCCTTAGCTCGTGGAACCTCTCAGCCACATTTGATATTTGTGACTACTCCCTGCTATGTGACAATCACACTCCCTAATCCTCTACTCTCTATTCAGACATGGCTTTCCCAGTTCTCCTCCGACTTCTTTGACTATTCTTTCTCAGTCTCTTTCCCAGATCCCTCTTCTCCAGTATGCCTCTTAAATGTTGGAACACCTCCCTTGCAGATGCTCTTCCTGGCTCTCTCAGTCCCTCCTGAGGCTTCCAGCATCTAGATCCTCTCGGCAAATGAATTCCATGTCACCTGAACTTGGGCTACTCCCCAAAGCATAGCCAGTACATACGTTTTCCCAGTGGTCATCTCCAAAGACACTTCCAACCCACTTGCCCCAAACAGATTTATCTCCCAGACCACACCTCATTTCTCCAGACCCCACACCACACTTCATTTCAGCTTTATTTCCCAAGGGGTAGCCCCACCACCCCAGCCAGGTTCCCCACTAGAAACCTTTGCCCCTCCCTCTCCCTTGCTCCTCACATCTAATTAGTTACTGTGACCTGTCAATTTTACCTCCTTAATAGCTCTGGAATCCATCCCAAGCATTCCATCCCTGCAAACACAGCCGGAATCCAGGCCTTTGTCATTTCTCTGCCACCAGAGTGCGTCTTCCTCGGACCAGCCTCCACACTACAGCCACAGACCTTTTCTGCAGACACAATCGAGCATGTAATTCTCAAACTCAAATCTGCCAGTGACTCCCCACTGCCCCCAGAGGAGAGTCTCAGTTCCTGAGCCTGGCACACAGGCCCTTCAGATCCAGCCCCTGCTTGCCTATCCCACTTCCCAGCCCTGGAAGGGATCATGCTTTCATGCTATTCTCTATAGTCTCACCTTACTCTTCTGCTGGCAAGCTTCTACTCACACAGGCAGCCTGGTGGAGTGGTTGAGAGTGTGGGCTCAGGGTCCCGACTGCCTAGCCAGGAAAGTCACTTATCCTCTCTGGGCCTCAGTTTCCCTATCTGTAAAAATGGGGGTGAAGACTGTTTTTACCTCTTAAGTTTGTATTTCTCTTATAAGGGAATAAATTCGATCCTGCACGTAAAGCACTTAGAACAGTGCCTGACACACGTAAAGCACTATACAGTGTTAACCACTGTGTATTATCCCCCCTTCAAGAACCAGTGCAGACATTACCGTATCTGTGAAGCCACACCCTCCTCTGACACTACATGCTCCTCTTCTGGTCCCTTCTGGGACTCTAGAGCCCTGGCTAACTTCTGTCACAGCACTCGAGACCATTTGCTGCTGCTTGGCCTTTCTCCTTTGCTTCTTGATATCAAGGACTGAAGTCTACCTATCTTTGCATCTCTAGCACCTAGCCCATGACTTTTCATATGGGCCTCGGACCAGCTTGAGACCAACCAGTACTATAATATTATCATGCCCGTTTTGCAGCTGAAGAAACTGAAGCTCAGAGAGGTAAAGGCAATTTTCCAAGATTGCACAGCTAAAAATTAGCAAAAGGTGGGTTTAAACCCAGGTCTGCAGGATTCTGAGCCCCATGATCTTTCTACTTTATCTAACTCCTTGGGGGAGGGGATTCCTGAAATCTTGTCCTAGAAGGAAGGATTAAAGAACTAGCGGATGCTCTGCCTAGAGGAGAGACCACTGAGAAGCAAGGACAATCTCCTCCCTTCCCACCCATCTGTTTGAAGCCTACTGGAGCTGGTATGTGTGTTTCAATGTTGATGCCATCGCATGTGTTGGACACATGTGCAGTGAGGTCATGTCAGAATGCTAGAGAAGGAAACCTTCATCTCGAAGCCCCTGCTCACCTTTCTGTAGTTCTCCAGAGTTTACAAAATGCTTTTGCATCTCATCTCATCATTTGATCAGCCTCATGCACCTGGGATGAGGTAGTCATGCCCCAGACAAGGCAGTGACCTGCCGCAAGTCACCCAGAAGTGGCAGAGCTGGGACTCCAACATTTAGTCAATGCATAAATTCTGCAGCAAGTCCCTTCCTTCTAGCAGGAAGCCTGAGGGTCCAGACTGTAGCTGGGGAAGTTATTCCTTCAAAGAGAAGGGGATGTGAATGCTGAGTGTGGCTCAACCTAGAGAGAAGAGCCAAGAGAGAAGGTATCTCAGACTCAGGATTCCCATCTGCAAACGGAATAACACCCCCACCCTCACATGGTAGGTGTAAGTCTCAAAAAGAGATGATATATGGCAAATGAAACAAATGCCTGGTGTGTCTTAGGCACCCAACAGATACAACACTGAACCTTAGTTCACGGAAAGCTTGTTTGTAACAGTGGCAAAGGTGTTCAAGGAAAGTCTATCTTTCAAGAATTAGGGGAGAGCTGGGTTTTGAAATGCCATCTTTGCCCCTTACCAACTGTAGCATCTTGAGAGAGTCACATAAACCCTCCAACTTTTTGCTGCCTCATTTGTAGGATGGAGACGATCAAGTCAACCTGACAGAATCATTGTGAGTGGCGCATGTGCCAGCTCCTGTGTCAGGCCATGTTCTCACAGATTCGATGGCAGAGCCAGTGATGAAGACTCTGTAGCTATACTACCTGAGTTCTAAGCCCAGCTTTATCCACTAGCTGTGTGACCCTCAGCAAGTCACTTCACTTCTCTGCGTCTTGTTTTCTTCAGCACACAGATGGCTGGGATTAAGTAAGTGACTACATGTCAAATGCTTCTGGTACAGGGTACATGCTTTGAGTGTCGGTGAGCATTGTTATTACCAGGCAAAGGCCTGAGAGGCATCAAATAGTGTCCCTCTTCTCCCAAGGCATCCCATCCCCTTCATCAACAAAGACATTAGCTGAGGCCAGTTGGAACAGATTAATGGGGTTCCCTTCATTCAGCTTCCTAAAGGCATAAAATGACCCCTCCAGAGCTGGGGCCCTGCTTGTAAGGATTGCTGTGCGCAAGCCAGGCTTCAGCCAAGATGCCCCAGGCTCTCCCCACATTCAGCCAGGAACTGTCCAGAGTCGTTGCAAAGAGCTTTGTTGGGCTTGGAGAGCTCAGAAACCATTACCTGCTATCCCTCTCCCTTCTAGGGAGGCCAGAGGTGCTCGTTTAGGGAATGGATCCACTGCTCGCACACCTAACTCTGGCCCCCCATGGCTGTGGACGGCAGGGGCTTGGCTACGTGGGCCCAGCAGCAGCAGGAGGGCCGGGCAGGGCAGGGCAGGGCAGGGCAGGGCAGAGTTTGGGGCGAACACCTGGGGTCCAGACCCAGACGGTGGAGGCCCGACAATGCTCCCTGAAGTTCCTGTTCTGGCTCCATTTACAACAGGCTTCCTGGAGTCACGGTGCATTTTCCCAGGCGCCTGCTCTAGGCTTTCATAGCTGCCTCCCACCACCCAGACCCAGCTAGGCCGGCCTTCGGGCACCCGGAAGGAAGCAGGAGCCCAAGTCCCAGCTCAGTTGGGTCAGTGCTTGGGCTGGCTCTCCGGGGCTTTCACACACAAAGCTGCAGGCTCGAGGAGATGACCCCTCCCCTCCCCCCCCCCTCCCCAGGCCAGCCCGGCCGCGCCCCACCCCCAGTGCCGCGTGGAGGGAGAATCAGGAGAAGCCGAGGAATTGTTTGTAATTAGTGTGTTTTTAAACGCTTTTCCGTGAGCCTTCAGCCAATTTCGGGGGAGGGCAGCTTGCCCAGGGAGCATTGAAATGGAAATCCTGTGTTCTAGCTGGGACCCTCTTGGAAGGAGATTCTTCCCAGAGAAAAGACCAGAAGCCCCGCCCCGTCCCCGGGTCCCCGCTGTGGTCATGGCGGGCTCAGCGATGTGTGGCGGCTTTGTGGAACGGCATTCCTGGCCAACGGGCTTCAGCTCTGCCTTGGGACCCCGCCGTTCAGCCCCCGAATGAAAGGCCTATGCCCAGGCCCGCAGCTCCCACTCTCCCCCCCACCCCAAGGACGCACCCATTCACCTCCCCTCCTTCACCGCATCTCCCTTCCCCACTTTTCCCAAACGGGAGGCGCTGGCCCTAGAACATGGCACATCCAGAGTTACCTCCTCCCAAGTTACCCAGAGGTCATGTGTACAAGCAGCAATTCTTAAGAACAGTCCCTCAGGCGTGAGCAGCATTTTACAGTTTGCAATGCCTTTGCACATCCACCAGGCCAGTTATTCCTCGTAGCAACCCCGCGAGGAGCTTCTGTCTATTATTATTAGTTCTCAAATGGGGCTAGGGGAGGGGAATGCCTTTGCCCAAGACCCCTGGGCTAGCAACTCACAGAGCTGGGCCTAACCCAGGGGTCTGCAGGATGTCTCCTTCCACCCCCACCCCAGGCTGCCTCTCCCACACGCTGGCTGACACGCAGGCAGGACTGTTCTGGTGCAATCCCTGGGCCTTGTGGTCTGGGATCATTTCCTGTGGCCTAAAGTACTTATTTGCAAGTTGTAAGGACTGCCCGGTTTCTGGAAGCCTCGCTGAATGCTTCCAGCTGGGAATTTAACCTTCTCAGACCCAGCTACAGATCTTGAGAGCTCTCTTAGTTCCCACCCATTTTCCTGGAGCCCCTGAGATAAATTAGTGCGTCTGGGTGGGGACAATGGAGGAGTACTGGACTGGGATCCAGAAGACCTGGCCTGGGCCTGGCTCTGCCACCCACTTGCTCTGTGACCTTGGACAAGTCCCTCACCTCTCTGATCGCAAATCAAGGCTTAGAAAGTGTCCTTCCCTGCCTGAGTTTGCAAGCCCAGCCTCTTGTTTTCACTGGAATACGAATGGAACTGACCTTCCCGTCCACAGCTCCTCCACAGCTGAAGGTCTTGTGAGAACCTTGAAATTGTTGCACATGAGAGCTGATTAGGCAGGCCCCTGAAGATAGCGGAGACCACCCCCCCATCCTCCAGCATTAGACAGATGGGCAAACTGAGGTGCAAGAAAGGTGAGCCAGTTGCTCAAGGTCATCCAGGGAAGCCAGTAGTAAGGTCAGGAATTAATATCCAGATCAACAGTGGTGATACTAAGGGTGGCGTGAGAGATTTTAGTTTCCTATATTTTTCCACCACTTCCCCAAGCCTTCCTTTTATTCGCATTTTTCACATTATTAATTATAATATATTAATTATAATATTAAAAATAATAATAAATGCGTAGTTAAAATCCTGTGTAAAATGTGAATAAAAGTATCTTCAGAAAACTTGCCTCTTTTTTATGTATCTGTAACACACATCCTCTGAGTGTATACAGTGTTTGCTCTGCACATGCAGCCTCAAGGGACAGCCAACACCCCACCAGATCGCTGCTGCCTTCAAGGCCGTCCTATAGAGAAATGGGCCCTTGCACTCTTACCAGAAGCCACCTCTTTATGTTTGGGAATACACAGCACCCATGGGTATGCTCTTTTGGCCCAGGCCCCACCCCCTCCTTAACTAGGGAAGGTTTCTCAGACAGAGCCCCACCCTCCACCTCTGCCCTTACATTGGTTCTAGGAAGACAAAAATACAAGGAGAAAAATCCAAGATTTACAAAGGAATAAAGAAAGTTTCATGGATGTTTCAGAGGTGGCTTTGCCTGCCTTTCCCTCATGGCCTCCTCCTTCATAAAGGAAGCATTTTTTTTTTTTTTTTTTTTTTTTGAGAGGGAGTCTCACTCTGTCACCCAGGCTGGAGTGCAGTGGTGCAATCTCGGCTCACTACAACCTTCACCTCCCAGGTTCAAGTGATTCTCCTGCCTCATCCTCCCGAGTAGCTGGGGTTACAGGCGCCTGCTGCCATGCCCGGCTAATTTTTGTATTTTTAGTAGAGATAGGGTTTCACCATGTTGGCCAGGCTGGTCTTGAACTCAGTTGATCCACCCGCCTTGGCCTCCCAAAGTGCTGGGATTACAGCGTGAGCCACTGCACCCGGCCCTAAAGGAAGCGTTTCTGAGCCTTCCCTAGTCCACAGAACATCAAGGAACTAGAGCACGCTAGAGCTGCGATAAGCCCTTCGACATCTCCAATTCAACTGTCTCAGGTTACAGATGAAGAAACTGAGGGCCCAGAGAGGGGCAGGGACTAAGAAACCTGGCATAAGAGTGAAGACCAGAAACCCCTTCTGCCTCCCCCAGTCAATATTTTCCCACCATCCCCTGTACCTGCTGTCTCCTGCATACACGTGCAGACTCACCCATGTGTGCGCTAATGCAGGTTGACGGCTGCTGGGAGGGTCACACATGGAGCCACACACCGGCCCATTCACTCTGACATATACCCCAGCTGGCCGTCCCCAGATACACACTCCACCATCCCCCACTCGCCCGCACCTACCCACTCCATCCCCTCCCCGCCATCCCCTCACACAGGCGCACCCACACTGATTCACAGGCCCCTCTCCGATGGCTGCCCTAGGTCTCCCTTTTTTGATATGACTACCCACAGCGGCACAGAGAAGGCGCTGGGGCAGGGGAGACAGGGAGGGGGTGGGGGAGGGTTGGGGGACTTGTATGAATGTAGACTAGATCCAGAAGGCTGGGAGAAGTGGGGCTCAGCCACACCTTGGCTACAGCAAAGCAAGGGGAAGACTCTCAGTGTTTGGAGAGGGAACAGGAGAAGGAGACAAAGGCTAAATAGCCCAAGCAAGGGAGGCTCAGGAGTGGAGGGGCTGGAGCCCCATTCTGACAAAGGTGGGAATGGTCCTGGAGGAGTAGCCTGACAGCCATCCAAAAAGTGTCAGCTCAGGGGCCGCTGGACATTAGTCTAGACTGGAGGTAGGCGAAAGATGGAAGTGAGGGGCAGCCTCTCTAGAGCTTGGGGGAGAAACTGCTGAGCTGGAGAGAGGCCAGGCCGAGGTATGAATTTGATAAGTCCCTTGGGCTTCATGAGATTGGACAGTGCCTGACACCCTGTGGGTGGCAATCTATGATTATTAGATAAATGAGTGAATGAGCTGTGTCATCCTTTGCCATTGTCATCACAATGGCCTGGGCCTGAGCCCACCACACAGCTGGGGTTGGCTTGGTGTGGCTGGCTGCGTGGGGGAAGAGTTCAAGAACAGTGCCTTGACAAAAAGAAACTGAGCCCTTGGGCACCACCAGTAGGATCGGGAGGCCTGGCATAGTGGGGCACAGCAAGTGGGGCCCTGGGTCATCATCAGCCGGAGCTGGCAGGTCCCCTCCTAGTCATTTTTTTTTTTTTTTTTTTTTTTTGAGACAGTCTCGCTCTGTTGCCCAGGCTGAAGTGCAGAGGTGCAATCTCAGCTCACTGCAAACTCCGTCTCACAGGTTCAGGCAATTCTCCTGTCTCAGCCTCCCGAGTAGCTGGGACTACAGTCACACACCACCACACATGGCTAATCTTTATATTTTTAGTAGAGATGGGGTTTCACCATATTGGTCGGCTGGTCTCAAACTCCTGACCTCAGGTGATCCACCCACCTCGGCCTCCCAAAGTGCTGGGATTACAGGCACAAGCCACCAAGCCCGTCCCCCTCCTAGTCATCTAATCTAACCTCTCCCCCAACTCTCTTAGGTGGGGAACCTAGAATCAGACTGGGAATGAATTTCCAAAATCCTGCAACCCACTGGTGACGGCTCAGCCTGAGGCTTGCCTTGCTCACCCAGTTCAGGCAGCTTACTGCTTCCCCGAGCTCCCACCCCCCAAGCTGCCTCAACCACAGCACTCTCAGCTGCTAAAGTGTGCAAACAGACGCTTGGGAGCCTTGACCCAGTGGCTTCTGGGCCCGGGGAGAGACGTGAGGAAACTAGGGAGGATAGAGAACGTATAAAGAAGAGGAAAGATGAGCTTCTCTGGGGGAGCAGAGGAGGAACTACTGGACCATGAGTAAAGCTGTGCATCTAGGAGACAGATGTCCATTCCAGCCCTCTTGTGCCACTCTGACGCCACCTGAGGTCGAGCCAGTTGTCCCTCACTCACAAAAAGTCCACAGGGCAAGGTTTGTGTTCCACATACACCGCACCGTTTGCACCCGTATGCACACACACACAGATGCACATGCACAGAGCCCTAGGGGGGGATCTGTCCCATTATGTGACAGAGGCGATGGTTATAAAGACAGACTTCGTCCCTCCATCTCACAGTACAGCCTAGCATTGCAGTTAGAAGGGAAGTACTGGGTGGCTTGGGGGACAAAGGCCCTTGGATTCCACACACCCCCGATGGAGATTTTCTTGTTAACACACAATGCTGCTTGCATAACTGGAACCGGCTAGACACTGTGAGAAATGTTTAGGGCTTGAGAAAAAGCAGGAGGAGGAATAAGCAGCCACAAAGCCACAGGGTCCCAGGGGCTGCTTTCCCAAAGATGGCCTGCTCCCCCACCCGCCCACATTCCCATGAATGAGGTTCTGGAAAGGAGGCTGGAAGGAGGGAGCAACGCTCCTCTCTCTGCCACTCCAAATGGCCCACTGGGTATGCAGGGCTTGCCTCTTTGCTCAGAACCCAAGGCTCTCCATGGCCTCTCATCTTTTGCCCAGCTGACCTAGCAGCACCCTCTGGGTCTGGATTCTGGTCAGATCCAGTCTCTAGGCTGGGTCCAGGCTGGATGAGCAGCAGTTGGACAACTGTCAGGGCCCGGGCCAAAGGGACGTCTCCACATGCCTAATCAAGTCTACGTAGAAAAACCAGTTGCTTCTATTCAACCCAGGCCCCAGTCTTGGCCCTCATTCCAGCAATAAAGCGATCCCTAGATAGTAAGCAGTGGCTTAAGGATGTGGGAAGATGAGGGGGAGATGATCAAGAAAACTGATTTTATCAGATGATTTGGGAAAACCTCTTGGGCCAAAATGTGGCCAACTCCTTGTCCCCTCAGCTGGCCCCCTTAGCATCATCAAATGCTTAGGCCTTATCTTTAAATACAGGGCTAGTATCAAAAGACAAGGGAAAATGGGCCCAGATGCCTCAACCCAAGTGTGCAAGGAGATGCGTATGGGTACGTGTGCAAGGTCAGTGAGCAAAGATGGCATGATTCCCGTCCTCAGCCGCCAGGACCAAGCCATAGGAAAGCCACCTTCTTGATGTTTACCTGGAGTGAGCAGGCCCAAGGGTAAATAGTCCCTGGAAATTGACATTCTCTCACTGGAGGCTTTGGGCTGGGGAGGGTGAGAAACATTGTATCCCCTGCCCCTGCTCCTCTCCTCAGTTCTTTTGCAGACAGAAGGTCCTGTTGCCATACCCTTAAGCCTTTTCTGGAGGCAAGATGTCCCAGAACTTCATTTTCTTCATGCCCACCTCTGCTTTTTCCATCCCCAGAAAATTCCCATTACCTTTTGGGAGGTGGACTCCTTAAAAGAGGCCGTGCTAGGCCCCAAGCATCCCATTCCAATTCTCATTTTGCCTGCCCCCTGGAAAATGGGTAAGGGGGATCTGGTGACTGGCACCCCTAGGTCCTTAAATGAGAAGCATGTTTGTTTACAGCCAGAAGAAATTCATCCCCCACTCCCCACCCCCCTCCCCCTGGCCACCTCTGTGTATATGTCTCAGAAGTCCCTGCCATGGCCTCTGCACCAAGCTGGCTGGGGAGGTGGGGTCCCTCCTCCCACTTCTCCCAACCTTCCCACCCCTGGATCCCCCGAGAGGCGGGGCTGACGCAGCTGCCACATTCGGCGTGGCAGAGCCGCTAGCTCAGTACAAATCAGAAACACATTGGAGGCATGCAGGCCGGGCAGGGAGCAGACAGGCCAGGGCTGGGGCCCATTAAGGCCGGAGCCCGGCCGCACTGTTTACCGTCTCAGCACAAGGTTTCAGGTTTGCCTCCTGATTGTTTGTTTGTTTCAGAGATGAGAGAGGCCAAGAAGGCAGCTGACAAGGACCATGGGGGGCATGGAGGGGAAGGGGCAGGGAGGCCCTGGCTCTCACAGGTTCTCCCCACCCTGCAACTCACAAGTGTAGGAGAAGCAAGCTGCCTCTTTTCCCTACCCCCACCCCCCAAATTCCAACCAGATGTGCAGTCAGATTCTTCCTCTCTTGGTTGGGGGAAACAAAAGAAATTAAAAATGGGACCCTAGAGACACCACTTTCAAAAGAACCCTAATATAAAGAAAGGATGAAAGGGCGACACAGGAAGGACTTCCGGAGGTGCAGGTGAAATGGGAGAGGTGAGGGGGCAGCTCACCCCTTCCCCGAAAGACAAGTTCCTAAAGATTCCTGTCTGGTGGTGGATGGCTGCAGGGGGTGGTGCTGCCCGAAGGATGATTGCTCTGGGAGGTCCCACTGAGTCTCAGATGTGAAGGATTCAAAGATGTCCGCAGACATGAATAGAGTCTATATATCTTGATTCAGTGAGTCCTGACTTAATCAGGACTGGCAGTAGAGATCCCAGAGCCCAGCCCTTCAGTGAGAGACAGAGACTCTGAGGCCCAGGGAGGGGAAGGCATTGCTCAGGATAGCACAGCAGATCAGGTCGTGGACAAAGCCTAAATCGGAGGCCTGCTGGTTCCCGGTCCAGTGCTCTTTTCAGTTTGTGCTGCTCCCCTTGCTTAGGTGTTGTGATGTTGTAGGAAAGCAGATTCTGGGCTTCTCTCACCCAGTCTCTCCCCAGCTCAAACCTAGGGTCTGGGTGTTCTCTTCAGGGGATCTCTGCAAAGTCTGAAAGTTCTCTCTGGATTTGCTCTGCAACCGCAGCTGCCTGTGAGAGGGTTTCTACTAGTGCCTGCCTCTTCACCCACGCCAATCTCAAATGCCCACAGTTGGTTGTAAGCAGTGTTGCCAAATGCTGAGCACCTGGGTTTAGGTGACTGGGCCCGTGACCTTGTTTCTGGCAGCAGAGCTTCCATCCTGCTACTGGCTGGAACGCAGGCTACCAAGAGTCTCATGCCCAGCGCTGTTCAGTCCCTACTCAGCTCCTCCCACATCTCAGATCTGTCTGCCTCCTCGCCAAGTCTGTTGTAATCCTGGTCTCCTTCCATGCCCACCAGAGGCCAGGATGAGGGAGCTGAGACCCTCTGGTCTAGTCTGTAGCAGACCCCAAGGCTGTCTCTGGATGCTCTCCCAGTTCCTGGAGGGGACCTGGAAAGAGATGGTCCCTACAACGTATACATACTTGCACACACGCACCATTTGCAGAAGCATCTGGTGACAGCTGTTCTTCCACTTGTGCCTAGGGGACTGGCCAAGCCTCACCTACTGTTAAAACTACTAGCCTTGCAGTAACCCATGGCCCATTGTATACTTGAAGCCCTTGCCCCAGGGGGGTTTGAAAACTCCTGTGTTGGTGTCCACGCCAGCACTGCTAAGGATCAATGCTAAAGAACAGGTTTGGGGGAGATGGTGACCAAGGAGATTAGATTCTCTTTCAATGAACCCTCCTCTCTCTCTCTCTCTCTCTCTCTCTCTCTCTCACACACACACACACACACGTGCACTCACATGCACAAACATCCTCCTCATTCCTTTCGCTCTCTTTCCCCCTCAATCCCCATTTCTCTTTTTTCCTTGCAGTAAATTTTAAACAGATGGGCAAGTCTTCTCCCCCCACTTCTGAAGTTGAGAGGGAATATCAGCCATGGGGGAACAAGAAATCACTCCCTTCCTCAGACTGGATCATCCCAGCCTCTCTGGAACTCCCTTTCCAGTGTCTCATGCCTCAGTGGATTAGGCCAGATATTACAAAGTATTTCCTTAGTCCTTTTTGTTCTGTGTCTACTATTGACACTTGTGCTTTCCTTGCTGCAGGGCCTTAAACATAGTGGGGGGGCGAGGAGGAGGGAAGGGGGAGGACACACTTTCTAGGACTCAGCTATCTGAAGGGCTAGACCCAGGCGGCAACCCTATTATCATGGGGGAAGAAAAGCTAAACTCCTGGGCATGACTGAGAATATCAATCGAGTGTCTGTTGTGTTGCCTACACAAGCTCTCTAAGCCTAGAGACAAGCACAAGCAGAAACAGCAGCATTTGGAGCAGTCAAGTGCTGCTTCTTGCTTTGCAGCAAGAGCTGGGTCTTGTTATTTGAGCTATAGACAGAGGGATTTCTGCGTCTCCATGTGATTTTCCCTCTCAGCGCCAAGGCCCAGAATCCCTATGCACAGGCAGGGCTGGGACAAAGCCTCTCATATCTTGAAGATTTTCCCAGAATGAGCACAGGGGGCTGAGTTGGGCTGAGCTACCTGGTTTCTTCGGCTTGCAGACCCTTATGGCCACAGCTGTGGCCACAGAGCCAGCACCCTGGCCCCTGGGGTTGACCTTTAAACTCAGCTGAAGCTTCACCTGGACTCTTAGACCCCTAGCTTGGGTGTCATCATCACCTGCAACTGGTTTCACAGCAACCTGTGCCTCTGCCTTGCACCGCAGATCCAGCAGCTAGCCCCCCAAGCTTATCTGTCTGGGCCCATCATAGGACTACGGAAGGATACCGTAAGGGGCACAATTGCTACTTGCTTCTCTGACAAGTAATATCAATGATGATAACTAACATCTTTTGAATGCCTACTATGAGCCAGGCACTGTTCCAAGAGCTTTATGTGTGTACCATGTATGCTATGACACAGGAACTCAGCATTACTCTCATTTGACATGAGGGACCTGAGGCACAGAGAGGTTGAGTAACTTGTCCAAGGTCACACAGCTAGCATGTGTAAGAAGTGGGATTCAGCCCAGTATAAAGACAATGCCCTCAAGCACACAATCACTGCCTTCCAGGGCTGCTGCACGTCTTCCCAGTCCTCTCGGGATTGCAGTCAGGCCTCCAAACCCCATTCCCTGTGGCAATGCTTCGATTGGCTGCCTATCAGAGTCTCCCTTACCAGATGCCACCTACCTGCCTGATGCCTGCCCAGCCCTCTGCCCTAGGCTAGCTGGCCCTCCTGCCTGCCTTGGCTTCTTGCCATCAGCTGAGACCTTCCCCCATTACCTACCCTGCTCTGTCTAGGGCATCTCTTCAGAACTGACTGCACTGCTACCTCTGCTGGAGATTTAGCACAGTGCTGTCCAATAGAAATATAATGTGAATCACATATGGAATTTTCTAGTAGCTTGGTTCAAAAAGTTTTTAAAAAAACAGGTGAAATTAATTTTAGTAATATATTTTATTTCACTCAGTATATCCAAACTATTATCATTTTCAACATGTAATCAATATAAAAATTCTTAATGAGATGTTTTACTTGTGATCTTCCACAGTAAATCTTCAAAGTCCAGTGTGTATTTCAGCTTCCAGTGCATGTCAGCTCCAACTAGGCACAGGTCAAGTGCTGACTAGCCACAGGTGGCGAGTGGCTACTGTATTGAACAGCACAGATCTAGAGACAGAGTGTGGACCTGGAGGGGCCCAGAGCACAGAAGATAACTAGAATAACGCAGAGGCAGGGTCGGTACACTGTGCAAGGGAAGCAGGAAGCAAGAAGGATATTGACATGGGAGCTAAGAGACCTGGGTTCTCACTTCGGTGCTGATGCTACAAGCTTGAATAAATACTTCACCTTTTCTAGATATTATAATTATATTACAATGAGAGGATTGGCCTGAAGACCCTTCCAGCTTGAACATTCAACCGTCACCATCTGTCTCCCCCACACACCGAAGATATCGCGTTATTAGTAAACACAGAGAAGTCCAGTAAGTGACAAAGTTCTCAGGAAGCAAGATGAGCAGTGGGGGAGCCCCATTTCTCCAGACCATAAAACTGTGGCCTTTTCTGGAAATAGCCCTGGTTTTGTGGAACTTGGCCCCTCATTCTTCACAACCAATGGACACTGAAACTTGGCCTCAGGGCTCTCACAGATAGACACTTAAATCGATGCAGAGTCAGGTCACCTTTCCAACAACGAGAGCAGTTTAAGCAGAAGTCAGCCCAGCGGTATATCAGGCAGTCTGTTCTCACCCTTTTGAGAACCCTGCTGGCTCAGTGTTTCTCAATCTTCATTCATGCACATCCGCCTCCACATTCTGTGTATCCCACATCAACCAAAAAGGTTTTGATACAAGCTTGACTTTCTGGGGGTCAGACCACAGGGAAGAAAATAGGTATCTTGAATCTGTAAAACTACACATGCCCTGGGGAATTCTGTAATCCACCTCCACCACATCCCTACCTCCTGACCAAGCTCGGAGTCACTGGCCTAAATGAAAACACTTCTTCCATTAGAGAAGTGTTTTTAGTAGTGTTCTAATCCTGAGATTTGAGAAGACAAGGGAGTTTTCCAGTGATTTGGGCTAGTTATAATCCACTTGGGAGCAATGTTGGCCTATTAGAATTATTCTTCTAAAGAAAATATAGCCACTTAAAGTTACTGGAGTAGCCTTATCAACAAGGTCAAATGTTGTAAAATTAAAATAAGTATTCTACTTCCAGTTCATAAAAAGAAGTAATTGTTCTTTTTGTTTTATTATTATTATTTTGAGACAGAGTCTCAGTCTATCACCCAGGCTGGAGTGCAGTGGTGTGACCACAACTCACTGCAACCTGGACCTCCCAGGCTCAAGAGGTCCTCCTGCCTCAGCCTTCTGAGTAGCTGGGACTACAGGTGTGTGCCACCATACCCAGCTAATTTTTAAAAACTTTTTGTAAATACAGGGTCTCGCCATGTTTCCCCAGGCTGGGCTCAAACTCCTGGTCTCAGGCAGTCCTCCTACCTCAACCTCCCAAAGTGCTGGGATTACAGGTGTGAGTCACCACGCCCCCACTGGAAGTCATTTTTCTCTGGTGACTTAAGACTTTGTTTATGAAGGTGGGATGGGCCAGTGTATATATCGATGGGGAGAAATTTTGCCGAATGTGGACCAGGACACAGAAAAAATGGACATTTTGCTTGAGAGAATTATTTACCCCTAGAGACCCTTTTCAAGAGCTTGGTTCAGCTTTTGGCTATGGGACCGTGGGCAAGTTTCTTCCCTTCTCTGAGACTTGGCGCCCCATGTGTAAGGTGGGGATCAGACAGAAGCCAGCCCACCTGAGTACCAGAGTTGTTGCGGAGGAGGAACCCATGAGATAACATGCAAACAGACCTTGTAGACTTCAAAGTGTTGAGCCCATGTGAAGGGTTATCTCCCACCCAGAGGGAGAACAGGGGGTACAAACACCGGAGGAGACTATGTCTTTTGGCTATCTTCTGCACTTTCAGTGTCAGATGAAGAGGCTCAGAAAATGTTTTGTCTACTGTGGTTCAAGGGTAGATTGGGCACTGGGAAGCAACCAGCACCCAGGAGGGGGGTGGAAGGCATCTCTGAGTCAAAGGTGAGAATGCAAGAGGCAAAGGATGTAAAGATCTTGAGTAGAGTCTTGAACAAAGTTAATAATAATTTTTAAAGCTTACAGTTCGTAGCATTCTACTTTGGAGAAAACACTTGTGCAAATATTAACCTTCATAAATTGAGAAGTGGAGACTATTATTATCTCCACTGTACGGCTGAGGCCCAAGAGAGTGTAAGTAGTTATCCAAAGACAAGGCTGGTAAAATGACAGAGCCAGGATTTGAAACCTAGGCCATCTGATGACAAAGTTATCCTCCATTCACACCATGCTGCCCCTGACCCCAAGAGAACTGTGGACAGCACACAATAATACTAACAGACTCATGGCGCTGTCCAGGCACTGTTCTATGTCCCTGATGCATATTATCTCATTTAATCCTCATTACACCCCTATCAGGTAGGTATCACGATTATCCTCCTCACTACATAGGCAACACTGAGGCACAGAGACATTAAGTCTACCATCGAAAAGCTACCCAGCTGCCAAGTGGCAGAGCTGAGATGTGAAGCTGGTCATTTAGTTCCGAGAGTCCTAAGCACTTCCTCATGTGGCGTTGTAGGCCAAGCTGTCTTGCCCAGGCTACAGCCTGAAGGAGGCACCATCTATGAGCCTGTCAGTTAGTGGTAGCAGGGGAAGCAACCCAGGCCTTCCTCTGCAGGATGGATCCAGCATGCCCTCCCCAGGAGTAGCCAGCCACCATGCCCACCATTTTTTTTTTTTTTTTTTTGAGATGGAGTCTCATTCTGTCACCCAGGCTGGAGTGCAGTGGCACAATCTCATCTCAATGCAACCTCCACCTCCTGGGTTCAAGCGACTCTCCTGCCTAGCCTGGGTAGCTGGGACTACAGGTGCGCTCCACCATGCCTGGTTAATTTTTTGTATTTTTCTAGTAGAGATGGGGTTTCACCATGTTGGCCAGGCTGGTCTCAAACTCTTGACCTCAGGTGATCCACCCACCCTGGCCTCCCAAAGTGCTGGGATTACAGGCGTGAGCCACCGCGCCCGGCCATGTCCACCTTTAAAGCTGGGCCAAGAGCAGAAGCGAGCTCAGCCTGACAGAGAGGCAAGATGGCGTAGTGGAAAGAATGTGGCCTCTAGCATCAGACAAACCTGAGTTGAAATTTTGGCTTTGAAAATTTCTTTTGTGACCTTGGGCAGCTCACTGAACTTAGCGCGAATGTCAGTGTCCCACACCACTAAGGGCCGCTGTGAGAAGTAAATGAAACGGCTATATAGAAAAGTGAATTATATACTCTAAAGTGCTCTTGAAGGTTAGTTATAATTGTTAGTTGTTCTATATGGGCTAACTCCTCGGCCCAGGCTTGGCCACAGCGGCGACCCAGAGAAGGGGCCTTTGGAAAATGCTAATACCATGCTTGAGTGACAGTGTGAGGACAATGGAGGAGGGCGCTGTGAATGGGGCAGCCAAGGCCTGGGAGCCCGGGCTCCCACGTGGGGAGCCGGGTTGGGGAGGGGGCGGGGGGGGAGAAGCCCAGTCCAGCCTGGAGGCTCGAGCCTGGGCTAATTGGAAGGGGCTGCCGCTCCGGGGGCAGGAGGAGGGGAGGGGATTACCTGCAGGTGGGCCAGGGAGGGGCGGGGCTCCGAGGAAGTGGGGGGCCCTCCGGCACGCGGAGGGGGGGGGCGCCGGAAGAGCCTTGGACCCACTGACCTGGAGACCCAGAGAAACTAGTGGGGAGGCCGGGAAAAAGGGCTCTGGGCCTAGGCCGGCTGGGGTGGAAACTGGGCAGAGGTTTTGGGATGGGCACTCTAGGTCCAAGCCTCTCCTGGATGTAGGAAAGAGCATGACAGCTAGTTCCAAACTCAGCTCGGGTCCTGACCACCTTGGGTTGACTTGGGAATGGGCCAGAGAGAGAGAGAGAGAGAAGAAAGAAGAGAGAGAGAGAGAGAGAGAGAGAGTGTACAGGTGGATGTGATGGGCCGGAGGGTGGGAGGAGGCAGGGCTGGGTTCTTACCTCCTTCTTTTCTTCCCCTCCTCCTCACCCCATGTCTTCCCTCTCTTCCTCTTCCCTCGGCCCTTCTCCCTTTGCCCTCCCCTCCCCTCCCCCTCCACCATGAAGGCTGTTTTGTTCCTCCTCCTGGCCTAGCCCCTGAGGTGTGCAAACAGGAAGGACCTCTCCCCGGGCAGTGAGTAAGGAGGGAAAATGAGGTGTTGAAAAGATGACAAGTCGCCCTGTCAGAGCTCACCTTGGCAGGGAGCAGGCGCAGGGGCCTGCGGGTGGTGGGGGGAGGTCGGCCCTGGAGCCAGCCTACATGTGCCCAGAGCCAAGCAAGCTGATACGCAACAAGCAGGCACTGTGTATGCGTTTGTTGGTTTAGAAAAGTCTAGCCCCTCCATTCCCACCATCAAAGATTCCTTCCTTTCCTTCCCCGTAGGAAGAGTACAAGCCGCTGGGCCAGCGGTTTAGTGTGTGATTGAAGGGGGAGGGGCAGTGGGAGGGGGCTGGGCAGGAGACCCAAATCTGTCTTCTAAACTCCAAGCCTTGGATCCCAAAGCCTCCTGGACATCCCTTGCATGTTTCAAAGGCACCTCGCACTCGACATATCCTAACCTGAATTAATCATTGCCACTTCCACACCCGTGCATTCAGTGTCTCCTATATGGTTCCTATCTCAGTAAATGACCTTATCCTTCAGTCACCCAAGCCAAAATCTTGGGAGTCATCCAAGACTTCCTCATATTCCCATTTGGATTGGCTCTCCCAATCTGGTCAGTTCCCTCTTACCTCTCAAATCTGTCTCATCTCTCGTCCCCGTGGCCACCGCCCTATTTCAGTTTCCTTCATTCATTTATTCATTTAGCGAGTTTATTAAGCCCTTCCCATGTGCCGGGCACTGTGCTAGCCACTGAAGATTTGGCTGTGAATAAATCCAATCTGGTTCACACTCCCATGGAGTTTTGTGTCAGGCTCAGCTGGGCTCACTGCAGTGGGGATGGAGCCGACAAGACAAACCAGAACATGATGGTTAAAAGCAGAGATTCAGACCAGGTGCGGTGGCTCACCCCTGTAGTCCCAGCACTTTGGGAGGCAGAGGCAGGTGGATCACCTGAGGTCAGGAGTTCGAGACCAGCCTGGCCAACATGGTAAAACTCCATCTCTACTAAAAATACAAAAATTAGCCGGCCTGGTGGCATGTATGTGTAATCTCAGCTACTCGGGAGACTGAGGCAGGAGAATCACTTGAACGAGGGAGGCGGAGGTTGCAGTGAGCCAAGATTGTGCCACTGCACTCCAGCCTGGGAGACAGAGTGAGATTCCGTCAAAAAAAAAAAAAAAAAAAAAATGGAAAGCAGGGATTCTGGGAGCCAGTCTGCCTGGGTTCGGATTCTGGCTCTACCACTTCTAACTGTGTGGCCTTGGATGAGTCACTTAATCTCCCTGTGCTTCAGTTTCTTGGGTGGAAGATGCAGGTCATGATAGCACCTACCTCAAAGGGCTGATCTCAGGGTTGACTGCACTGATATTTTAAAGTGCCAGCTAGCACAGTGTTCTATTCGCATTGTTAATTTTATTATTTAAAATACGCAGTGAGGCAAGGCCTGACCATAAACCAAGTTCCAGGAGTCCAGAAGGAGGCCAGCCTGGGCTGGGAAGCAGTGAGTCGGATTGCAAGAAATATGGCAGCAGGAGCTTGCCATGGTCCTGTCAAGAAGTCAGCATGGGGAAATCCACCTGAGTTCTCATTAGCTGGCAGAGGCCCGTCATAGGCCCTCCAGGTACAGCATCCCAAAGATCCAAAGGATAGGAAGCAAAGGGTAGCATAACAGTTACTGCCAAGAAGGCTGGAGTAGCAGCTCCAGCTCTGCTGCTTCCTAGCTGTGTGACCCTAAACAGGTCATTTCCCCTTCTGAGCTTCAGTTTCCTAAGGATGGTAGTTAGCAAGTGCCGAGTGCTTACTATGTGTCAGGCACTGTCCTACACACCTGCTCCCTGCAAAGGGAGCGACTTATTGTTTAACTCCCATTTTACAGATGAGAAAACTGAGGCACAGAGCGCTCTCAGGCTCTTGTCCGAGGTCACAGAGCAAGTAAAATGCAAAACAAAGACCTGAAGGCAGGTATCTTTGAGACTAGTGATCAGAGCACCTTCCTTTTAGAGCTGCTGTGAAAATTCCCTGAGATGATACTTAGGGAAGTGTTTAGTAGGCTGGCAGGCTGCCCAGGAAGGACTGTCTTCAGACTGTGGGCTTGCCACTGGGCTGAGGCTACAAAGGCTAGACCAGCAAGAGGAAGCCCCGAGCCTTAGGCATCAAACAGGTCCTGAGGTAGCACCAGCAACCCCAGGGGGACCGGGCCAGAATTCCACTGGCAGAGCCAGGGCTCAAGGTCAAGCCTGGGCTAGTGGTAAGGGAACTCGAACCGATAAGACCGAGGGCAGGACCATTTTGTCACATTTGGATTCCCCAGTGCTCCACCAAAGGAAGTACTTAATAAATATAGGAAGGAAATGGCACTCTAGAGTGCCTCCTGTGTACAGCCGCTGAAACTAGTCCCTCAGGTCCTCTTCGAAGCAGTCCTGTGAGGTTATTATCCCCCTTTAACTGACAAGGAAACTGAGGCTCAGGAAGGTGGAGTGTCTCACTGAGGGCCCAGAGCTGATAAGTAGTCAAGCGACTCTTTGAACCTACAGAAGAAAAAAAAAAAAAGGACAAAGAACCCCTCCCATTCATGGCAGGGGGAGGAAGGTGCATTTTAACACTGAAATTGACAATACTCTGGTGAACGTGGACCTTACCACCTCTGCCTCACACTACCCATCTGCAGCCAATGGACCAGCTCTACCTCGCTGGCCCAAAAACTTGGTGCTGTGGGACTTTTTCACATGAGAACAAAGAGACCAGCAGGAATTTCCCCACTCCCACAGCCCTAGGATAAGATCCCAGGTCAGCTACCCTTTTAGCTGAGAGGACACTGGGCAAGCTTTGGACCTTTCTTTCCCCAGTCCCCAGCCTGGGAGGGAGGGGGAGTCAATGTGGCAGCCATGTCTAATCAGGCGGGGCCCCATGACACAGAAGCTCCTTCATCTAGGCCTGAGGAGGGGTCAGACTGGGGCTCTGGGAGGGGCCAGAGGAGACACAGAGCCCATCCAGCCTGGACCAGCCCACATTCCTCAGCGGGCCTGGATGGGGTGGGCACGCGCAACAGGAAGCCAAGCCCTTCACCAAGACAGGCTCAGCCGCCATCTGTGCATGCAGACAGCAGTGAGCAAAGGGCCTCGGCCAGCAGAGTCAATTGCACAGAAACAAAATAGCAAACATTTTGCTTCGCCCCCCACCACCCCCACCCACCATCGTGCAACACTCCGCTTCCAAAGGGAATGTTGGACTCCTGCTAACTATTTTTCTCCAGACTATGGGGCCGGGCATCCGGAGTCAGTCTTGCTAAGTTGCTGAAAGAACGATGGGGTGAGGGGATTCTTCTACCCAGGGAGTAGTTTTTTTTTCTTCTGAACCTTGGGCTTCAACGGCTCCAGTCCACAAAAAAAGAGCGAGGAAAAATAACAACAAACAGCAACGGTCCCATTCAGATGGTATAGTATATTTTTTGTCTATCCATCATTTCATTTGCTCATTCCCCACCACACTATGGGATAGGGATTTTTGGGTCTCATTTTATAAATAAGCAAACCAAAGCTGAGAGAGGGCATATGCTTGCTCAAGACTCACAGCTAATTAGCACTAAAACGGTTTCAGACCCAAGTCTGACTCCAAATGCTGTGGTCGTTCCACTAAGCGACACTGCCTGGGTGCAAAGCCTCTTCGCACCTCCAACAAAGGACCAGGGTGGCCAACGAGGGCCCGCTTGACTTCCCTCAGGAAGATTCTTGGCTTTAGTTTAAGTCAGTGGTCGAGCAACATTTTAATAGTCTTTTAATTGTTTCTCCTCAATCACCTGCTTGTTGAAGAGAAGTTACGAAATGCACTTAGAAAGGAAAGACAATTAAAATTACCTACATCCCACCAGGGAGAGAGAACCACTATTAGCTAACTTCATGGTAGGTTTCCTCAGCATCATTTTACTATGCACATATACAATGTGGAGATCTCTTTTACATACCTGAGATCATGGTGGACCTGCTTTGAGTGCTGGGCCACCTTCCACCCCCACACCGTATCTTCATGAGGCCAGCGCCAGCTCAGCTGCGTTCCTCTACTCCCTTGGAGACCTGCTGGAGCCAAAATTTCTGATTCCCCACTGGGGGCCTCGCCTTATAGCTGAAAGTCCTGACTGGCATTTTCCCATTTATATCCTGACAATAGACTCCCCACCTCATTACTACATTACTAGATGTCACGTGGGAAGGTCTTTCTTTCACAACTCAGCGTCTCTCTCTCTCTCTCTCTCTCTCTCTCACACACACACACACACACACACACACCACGGTACTGTTTCATACCTCCAGGACTTTGTTCACTCAGTCTCCTTTGCGTGAGTTTTCTGCCCTTTTTCTCCCTCCCTCCCTCTTTCTCTGTCTCTGTCATGTATGCACATGTTAAAAAAAAAAAGAAAAGAAAACGAACAAAAATAAAACCAAAATCAAATTAACATAACAAAAACTCCAAAAGGGAAAAAGAGCACACAGTGAGAAGTGAGGCGCCTCTTGTCCCTGACCCAGCCCCTGTTTCTTATGTATCATCTGTCCTAGATATTCTGTATATTGGTAAGTACAAATGAATATGTATCTTTTGTGAAAGGTAAATGATAATAACTGCCCACTGTTGGACGCCTTGCTTTTGTAAGTTCGTGATTTTTTGATACTGTTGCATGGCAGTAACTGTGGATGTGCCTCATGCTGGGTACAGGCTGTCTCTCGAAGTATCTGACGGCTGTGCCATAATTTATTAAAGCAATCCCCTAGTCACGGACATTTAAATGTCTTTCTGTCTCTTGCTACTGCAAAAAATGCAACAGTAAAGATACTCGTACAAAACACCTTGTGCTTTTGCGCGTGTAGCATACATTCCCACTAGTGGAATTGCTGGGTCAGAGAATATGTGGATTTTAAATGTTAATACATTTTACTAAAGGGCCCGTCAAACAAATGGTACCAATTGACACCCCCACCGTCAAAGACAACCCGACAAAGAAAACGTAGAAAGGGCGCTCATCCTATACTCCCTTTCCTTATCTTGGCTGTTGCCTCTGAGGCCCAGCCCCCTCCCAGGTGGGCCAGCCAGGCTCTTTGCTCTCAGGTCACCCTGTGCCTGCCTCCACATCGCCCTTCACAAAGAAGATGGCAAACGTCTGTTGTCTGTCTCCCACCTGGACTATGAACTTTTTGAGGGAAAGACTAAGCCCTACTCATCTCTTGCAGGCCCCAGTTGAACACACCACAGGCAGAAGCTCAATCAATATTTGTTGAACTAATCAGCTCTGAGCCACCGTCTTTGAGTGCAAGAGTGGGCAGAAATGTGTTTGCTGAATGCAACGTGCGCATGGTCCTGACTGAGCAGCGCCTTGGACTTGGTTCCCTGGGTCCCTGCAGATCTGTTTCCATGTGTTTGGTGGCCCCGTCCCTGATTCCCTCTCAGGCTGGCTCCCAGGCCCTGCTTTAGTCACACACCTCTGACTCTGAGCAGACACTGTCTGCTAGTCCTTAGCTCCCATGGAAGAACCCTTCTATGTATGTGTCTTGTTTCTCCTCTTCCTCCTACCCAAGTGCCTGGTTTCTATTGTCTGGGTGCCCGTGGGCTGCTCTTGCCCTGATTCCACAGTGTTCTGCTTGGAGGCAGGTGGCACACAGTGCTTCTGACCAGAGTGCCTGAATGGGGGTCTAGCTGCAGCCAGTTGGGGCTTCTATACTGACGTCCAGATCCCCGCACGTTCCCCAACGCTGGGACAAGGATGGATGGGGAGAAAGCATCTTTGCTGCTCTCCCCCCACCAAGCAAACATGCTCTTGCTTTGTCTTCAGGATGCCATCACCTTTCTGCATGTTGCTCTCCTTACCACTCACCTGGGGTTGATGGCAGGGTCCAGTGAAATCAGAGAATGCAAAGGAGTCTGAGGAAATCTTAACCAAATGTGAGAGATTGTGAAGTCTCAGCCATGTTTTACCTCCCTTCTTGGGATAGTGAAGTCCGCAGGGAGGAAACGGGAGGAAGTAAGGCCTGCAGGGGTCAGCAAAACCCACAGCAATAGGCCTAGCCACTAACTAAGTCCCAGGTTGCAGGGGCAAGTGCCAAGGCAGGCTGAAAGGGTTGCCCAGGGGTCCCAGAACCTGGCTTGCTCCACGCCAGACCTTATGCAAGGCTGGGACCATGTCGGCAAGCACCCTATCAGCTTCATGTTTGTCAGAGGTTCAATCCAGGCGAAAGAGGGGTGTGCTGAGGCTGGTTGCCATGTATTTCTCTATCTGCAGATAAACACCACCTTCTCTCCACAGGCCTTGGGCCTGAGAACAGCCTCTGAAACACTGGGGATTCCACAGGACAAACAGAAAATGGGATAGAGGTTGAGAGTTAAGAGGGTGGCAGGAGGGGAGGGAGCGCCAGGGCCTTCAGAGGCTAGGGGTGGGAGTGAGGCTAAGCTTGGTCCAAGCCCCATGACTCCTACTAGGTTCTCTGAATACAGCCCCTGCCTGAGCCTACCTTGGGAGAAGAATCTATTCACCCTGTCACCAAGTGTTGCTGGACACTTTTGTGCCAAGCAGTGCATGCCAGGACTGTAGAAATGGCTCACATAGCTCTTGACCTCAAGAACTTTAGAGATGGGAGGTACAGAGAGGGAAGGAGCTAGGAGGTACTGAATTTTTTTCTCAGGAGCTGGCAAATGAACTTTTTAAAGGATGAATAGAAGTTAAACAGAGCTGGAAAGGGCATTTCAGCTCAGAGGTCCCTAGGCACTTCCGTGGTAGGGTTTCACTAGAACAAAGGGCTAAGAGAAGGGTAGGGCCTTAGGGCACAGAAGGAGGTTCTGATGGTTCAGCTGCAGTACCAGCTGTGGAGACCACCTCAGGAAGTTACAGTGCTCTCTTGCAAGACGTAGTGCTTTATGCTTCGAATGATTGACCAGATCCGAGGCTGTTTATTTCACAGCCAGAAAACAAGACCAGAAACCCAGAAGTAAAGTGTGGTGGGTGATACCTTCAATGAAAATCCAAACAACTTACTCTCCTATATGACTGCTTCATGTCTGGCGGCCCCTGAGGCCTGCTGTTCTAAAACCATGACTCTGCGTGCCAATGACAGGTCCATTGCATCATAAACAGAAATTGCCTGATCCTTGGCCACGTGGAATGTCTCGAATGATGAGGAAAACAGGCACAAACGTGGGCTACGGTGTTGGCAAGTGTGCCACTTGGGGTTCCTAGTTACAAACAACAGAAACCAATGTTAGTTTAATAGAATCAGGAAAGTTTTATTGGAAAGCTATAGAAGAGCTTGGGGGAACTGTCAGAGAGGCTGGAGAATCAGAAACTGGCAGGAGCAAAGGAACCAGGCAGCCAAGGACACGGGCACATTCTGCCACAGGAACTACTGGCCACCAGCACTGTCAGCACGGGACTCACACCACTGTCGCCCTGTACCACTGCTGCTGCTGCCCCTGCTGCCACCACCATCATCACCACAGCAGTGTGAGGACAAATGCTTTAGGACCCCTGCTCCTCTGACTTCTCCCTCCAGCCTTGAAGTACTGGGCACGAGTGTATGATGGGCTTAGTTGATATCCCAGGTTCAAGTCGCAGCTGCTCAGGGCCCCAGGAGCACAGGTCTTGGGTCTGTGGCTTTCCTGGTAGAGCTCGCTTCAAGTCCACGGAGACAGTGCAGTGGTATGTTGCTCCAACACCAGCAGGGGGCTTTGGATGCCGAGTAAGTATCCTTTTCCGTGCTTAGACTAATTCTGACTGAAAGGCAAATTAGGATCGCTGCTATGCAATAGCAACAGAAAGGAAGATCATTAGGACCCAAGCGTGCTCCTAAAAGACCTCCTTACGTGGTGCCAGTCTGAGCACAGCAAAAGTTAATGACAAACCTCCAAAACCCCACCCTAAAAGGGCTCTCCAAGGACTCAGACTCCTGAGCCTCCAAAACCAGCTGAGGTGCTGGCTGAAGGCCAAGGGGAAACCTAGAATGACTTGTGAGGGATGAAGTCATAAATATCAGCTTGACCAGTTGCAGAAAAAGAGCTGCGGTTTTGATCCACATTTCTGTGCTTGCAGTGAGAGAAGAAGAATGACATCTTGCTTTTCTTTTTCTTTTTTTTTTTTTGAGACAGAGTCTCACTCTGTCGCCAGGCTGGAGTGCAGTGGCCCGATCTCGGCTCACTGCAACCTCCACCTCCCAGTTTTAAGCAATTCTCCTGCCTCAGCCTCCCAAGTAGCTGGGACTACAGGCGCGTGCCACCACACCCAGCTAATTTTTGTATTTTTAGTAGAGGTGGGGTTTCACCATGTTGGCCAGGATGGTCTTGATCTCTTGACCTTGTGATCTACCCACATTGGCCTCCCAAAGTGCTAGGATTACAGGCATGTGCCACCACGCCCGGCCTTGCTTTTTCTAAATTGGAAAATTCTTTGGTTTTGCTTGATATAATAATGTTCATGAAAATGCACTGACACTGTAAAAAATATCAAGCAAATTCAGTATTTCAGGTGAAAAACAAAAGCGTCCTTCCTCACTGCTTTCCCCCAATCCTCTGTCCCTCCCCCAGAGGGGACCTCTGCCATCAGTTAGGCATGTCGCCTTCCAGACATTCGTAGCCATTTTCATATTAAGTTTGGTTTTGTAAGGTTTTATTTTACACAGACACTGTACATGTTACTCTACGCTATGCTTTCTTTATTTAACACTGTCTTGGAGACCTTTTCATATCAGCACCTCCAACTTTTAACTGCTGCATAGTTTTAATTCCATACTAGCAAAGAACCCAGGTTGGGGTGAAGGACATGTGCCACTTGAATATGTTGATAGATAGCTACTACCCAAACTATTTTCCAAAAAGGCCGCTATAGTTTGTATGCACACCAACTGCATGAGTCTTCTCATTTCATCTCTTCCTAGCCCAAACTAGATATTATCATGAGGAAAATTATTGCTTTGTAGGCCGAGTGTGGTGGCTCACTCCTGTAATCCCAGCACTTTGGGAGGCTGAGGCAGGCAGATCACCTGAGGATGGGAGCTCAAGACCAGCCTGACCAACACAAAGAAACCCTGTTTCTACTAAAAAAAAAAAAAAAAAAATACAACATTAGTCTGGGCGTGGCGGTGCCTGCCTGTAATCCCAGCTACTTGGGAGGCTGAGGCAGGAGAGAAACACTTGAACCTGGAAGGCGGGAGGTTGCGGTGAGCCGAGATCGTGCCTTGCACTCCAGCCTGGGCAACAAAAGCGAAACTCCATCTCAAAATTAAAAAAAAAAAAGAAAGAAAAACTATTGCTTTCTGATAAGATGTAATATATTTCATTGGTGTGTTAATTTACATGTCACAGATTATGAGTCAGGTTGAATGTGAACAATATCCAGGGTGTTGGAGATATGGGAAAATAGCACTCAGAGACTGTTAGTAGGAGCCTGGATGACTATAGTCACTTTGAAAAGCAATTTGGCAATATCTAGTCGGGTGAAGACGCTGCTTAAACCCTAGGACCCCAGAAATTTCATTTCCATATACTTACCTCTAGAGAACCTCACACATGTGCACAAAAGTACATCTTTTACTATGTTCATTGCTGCAAAATGCTGGGAAGAACCTAAATGTCCACCAGTAGGGAAATGGATAAATAAAGTGTGGTAATTCACACAATTAAATATTTTGTATACAGCAGTTAAAATGCATGAATTAGATCCACATATATTGAAATGGCTAAGTCTCGAAAACATTGTTGAGTGTAAAATTCGAGTTGCAAAATGATATATACAGTCTATCAATTAAATCCATTTAAAAACATTAATACTCTATTTGATTATGGATATTTACATACACACATATACATATATACACACACTCATATATATGTCTAAAGACATAGAGCAGAAGTAAACACACCATTTTCTAGATAGTGCTTACCTCTGGGGAGGAAAGAAGTTAAGTATTGATTGGTGAGGAACTTCACCTGTGCCTAAAAAGTTTTATTTATTGGAAAGAGAGAGACAAGGGGGGGAGAGAGAGAGACAGAGACAGAGAGAGAGAAAAAGAGACAGAGAGAGAG
The DNA here is from genome assembly GCA_036589455.1 of Ateles fusciceps. Taxonomy (NCBI): domain Eukaryota; kingdom Metazoa; phylum Chordata; class Mammalia; order Primates; family Atelidae; genus Ateles; species Ateles fusciceps. The sequence goes on along the minus strand of JAZHEH010002862.1, from coordinate 3,376 downwards.
AAAGACAGACAGGAGAGAGAGAGAGAGAGAGAGAGAGAGAGAGAACTGAAAGCAAATATAGCCAAATGCTAAACCCTGTTCACTCCGTGTAGGTGAGTCCTGTATTTTCCTGTAGCACTTGTGTGGCATATTTTTTTTTTTCTATTCCTATCTGTGTCACTGTGTTAAACTATAAAATTGGCATAAAGCCTTATTTTTTTGACCCATTCCCTCTGAGAGTTTCTATTTTCTCAAAGGTGATTTTAACTCATTCATCCCTACATTAGGTTTGGACTTAATCCTACCATTGTTTTGCATCTATACCACGCTTTCTTATTGTTTCTTTCTTCCTTCTTTTTATTCCTTCTTCATCTCTCCTTGACCTTTTCCCCTACAGCAGTTGTATAATCATAGACTTTATTCCTGCTATTAAAGTCACTGCCCCCCCCTTTTGTTTTTTTTTTACAACTAGTTGAAGTCAGCATTTCCAGTGAAACTAAAGTTTTTGATGCAAATTCGAAGGGATCAGTTAAAAAGTCATTCAGTACCACTGCTTCAGACAAAGCCAAAAAATTCCATTATACCATGTAAAAATCAAAAGAAAAACTTTAATAAGCTTTTACGGCACTGCAATTACAGGAACATTTACCCATAACATGCAACAAAAATGATTTTGCCCCTTTTGGACATATTTAACAGATAAACTTGACATTACAAGTAACAGCAACACATTCTACTGAAGAGAAACAAATGCGATTTATTGTAACTTTCAGGTTAGAAAATGTTCTTACTGCAATCTCAAGTAGCATTTGGAAAGTTGAGTTTTCCCTTTCTAGCCCTCTAAAAGATGACATGATTTTTAATGCAATCATACGCAAGTGTTTTCACATTGGAAATAATCACGAGGAATTAACAAGTTTAGGCTAACTGACTGATTGGTTTTGTTTCCATTGTTAATTTCAAGAGGGCTCCTGCGGTATTGTGGATTTCAGATGGGAGAAAATAACCAGACCAGGAGTAAACAGCCTTGGTCTTTAGAGTGAGGGAGGGAACATGCAGCGGCACACGGGGCAGGTGCCTGACTTCTGAAGCCAGATGGACACACAGGGCTTGTGGAAATAGTGGTGACAAGGCAGCTCAGTTGCCACCTCCCCCTTCACATATTCGCTACAGCAGATGGGGCAGCACATCTCCTGACCAACTGCGCCATGATCTTCAGTGACCAGGATCTCAGGAAGAGTGTCAATGCTCTCCTTGCTTGCTGGTGCATTTGGCCACCTCTACATCCACTGCTAGAGACTCTAAGTGAGCAAGGGCAGTTTCCATTGCCTGGGCCAGGCGTTCTTCAAGTGCCATGTAGGTGAGGAACTGAGGATCCACGTAGGATATGGCTTCAGCCACACCTAACCCATCTGCAAATCCATCAAAGAGGCTCCAATCCACTTTTAGGTCTTCACTCACACTGGAGTCATCTTCAAGGTTGTTGTTTCCATCCAGCATGAATACCCCGGGTTGCATCAACTCGTGACCAGAATCATTATCCCCCTCACTGCTACTCTCATTCTCATTGTACTGGAGCCAAGGAATTTCTCCTTCTTCCAGGGATGCCTGCTCTTCCTGAGAGATGGTTCTCGAACTTCTTCAAGGTAATTGCTGCCATTGCTGCCAGCACTGGCCCCGGCACCAGCCCCGGTGCTGGCACTAGCACCAGGGCCAGGGCCGGGGCTGGCACTCACCCTAGCCTGCGGAGGTTCCTGCTCTTCTTTCCCCGGCAGAGTCTCCCCAGCTTCGCCACTATGGAGGACAGGGTTTGCTCTCTGGCTTCGATACTTCCGACGCAGAGCAGCAATACCACTCTTTGTCACTGTCAGAGTCTTCGTCGCAGTATTTGTAGTAATCATCACTGTATGCCCAGAAGTTAGGGTCGGCCATGGTGCGTCGTCGTCTTGGCACCTTTTCTGGTTTCGACTTGATCACTCCTGGCTCCCCCGCTTGTCCTTAGGGTACTTTGGCTCGGAATAGCCACTTGAACTCTCGCCTCTGCCTCTTCTTTGCCAGGCCATGAATGGCCTTCGTTGTTGGTGGTGGTATCCCTCCACCTCGAAGTACTGTGTGGTATATCATCATCATCATCAGTATCAAAAAAATTTTTGGTTTCACGCAGTTTGGACTTGCCAGGTTTCTGATTTTGGGGCCTGACCACAGATTCCTCTGCACTCTTTGGGGTGTTTCTTCCCACCACCACAAATACCTCACAGGAGCCCTGCTGGACCGTGCAGGTAAATGCTCTGCCCTCCTCTCCCTCTCCAAGCTGTCACCTTTTGTAGCCACCTTGCCTTCAGCAGAAGAAGACTGTGAGGCCGCAACTACTTTGTGGCAGGAAGTGAGCTCCTGCTAGCTGAGCATCTTGCTGCAGGGACTGGGTCTAACTTGTCTTGCTCCTCTTTCACATCACGGCTAAAACTAGAGCGCTGCGGGAGATGGCCCAGCCAAGACCTTGCCCCTTTCTCTGGGTCATACAGCTTATCAGTCTCTAAGAGCTTGCCCAGGTTTTCCCTCTCACTTGGTGGTCGCTCAACAGGCCCAGCCCCCTCCTCCTCACTGTCATCTGCCCCGTAAAGAGTCAAGATATCTCCATAGGTCATTCCCTTCTGCTACCCCGAAGGCCTATACTCTCTTGGCGGATACCTGTAATAGTCTCCTCATTATTAATATTCAGGGGTGGTTCCCGAACTCTCACCGTCGTCCCAACTACGACGAGTGGTGGAAAATGGCGATCGGCTTCTGGTGTGATTTGACTTGGGGGCTGTTCTGTGCATTGGGACTTTGGAGTTCGTCTTCTCTGGCTGGCAACTCCTTTCCCGCTGGCTTGTGGATGGCCTGAAACTGACATAAGCATGCCTTCTTCCATACCTCCTACCTGTACTGGACTCATACCCTCCTGTTGGTTCGGGCCATACAGGCTGCTAGATTCCTGACCCATCACTCTGACTTTGGAAGGTGTTTCCCAATACAGCTGGCCCTTGGGTAGGAAGGCTCCTGCTCCCTAGCACACGTTTTTGAGATGGGAAATTAAAAATCAGTTTACAATAAAGGAGCAGGAGAATTACTTTCACTTGCAGCAGGCAGGTAACAGAAAGAATAAGGGCCTTTAAAATTAGTTTCACTTTCTTCTAAGGCCTGGAGTAGCATTCCAGTGACTGTCAGGTGTAGACCTGGAACACAGTTTTAATGTTGGCAAAATGATTACAAAGGTAAGGTTTGCAGGAAAGCCAGACTTAGGGAGAATCGACGGAAGGTGGGGGGAGTGACCGGATGCTTGGAAGGTGGCGAAGTACTGGAGTTCACAACAAGCAATGGTGCTGTGTCCCTATTCGTTCAGTTGGTATTGCTGGTG
>JAZHEH010000286.1:0-31146 GCA_036589455.1 Ateles fusciceps | reverse complement strand
CTTAGAGGAATCATATGCCATATTTTAAAGTTTGGTTCGATCTCAGCTCACTGCACCGTCTGCCTCCTGGGTTCAAGCGATTCTCCTGCCTCAGCCTCCCGTATAGCTGGGATTACAGGCATGCGCCACCACACCTGGCTTTGTATTTTTTAGTAGAGATGGGGTTTCTCCATGTTGGTCAGGTTGGTCTTAAGAACTCCTGACCTCAGGTGATCTGCCCGCCTCAGTCTCCCAAAGTGCTGGGATAATAGGCATGAGCCACTGTGCCCAGCGGAGTTGCTTATGTTTTAAGAAAATAATCACAATTACAACCTCAAAGCAGCTCTGTTTCCCAGGAATAATCTGTGTAGAGGAATAATCTATTAACAAATGAGCTAGCACAAAATCTCACTCTTAATCCTAGGAGCCTATGTGGGTAAAAGCAAAGATAATTTAACACTCAGCTGTTCGATGCTAAGCGACTCTATAAATGCTTTTCTGTCTTTTTTGACATTCCCAATCTACCCTCCTCACAAATTAAGAAATCATAGCCAGCCGGGCGTGGTGGCTCACGCCTGTAATCCCAGCACTTTGGGAGGCCGAGGCGGGTGGATCACGAGGTCAAGAAGATCGAGACCATCCTGGTCAACATGGTGAAACCTCGTCTCTACTAAAAATACAAAAAAAAAATTAGCTGGGTGTGGTGGCGCGCGCCTGTAGTCCCAGCTACTTGGGAGGCTGAGGCAGGAGAATTGCTTGAACCCCGGGAGGCAGAGGTTGCAGTGAGCCGAGGTTGCACCACTGCACTCCAGCCTGGCGCCTGGTGACGGAGTGAGACTCTGTCTCAAAAAAAAAAAAAAAAAAAGAAAGAAATCATGGCAATCCACCCACACCACGGCTTCCTTATTTATTTACTATCCTGCCTTTTACCTCAGTGGCCTGGGTGTTTTGAAAATCACCATCTGCACAGGGCCAAATAAGCATGAAGAGGGCAAGCAAGGAAAAAGTTTTCCTACTTTGCTTTCCTAACAACAAAACACCAGAGAGGAAAACCAGGAAAGCCAGGAGTGTCGCTTCCCCACACCCTCTACCCATCTAACAAGTAAAATAATACAGATGCCTCAGGTATGCTTTTTCCCTAAGTGTCTCTAGAGATACTTACTCAGTGCTAACTCCATTTGGCTCATCACCATCAGAGGAAGAGGACTGGGAAGAGTCTGGTCCCAAGGGAGGTGATGCTTTAGAAGGCAGAGGATGGTGGGAAACTGGGATACAGAAGAGTCGTAAGAGACAGCCCAATTGGCAAAGGGGCTGTTCTGCAGCATGGGAATCCTCAGAAGTGCATGGGATTCCCCGAAAGTATGGGAGGAGAGGGGAAGAGATGAGTTAGGTCCCGCATTGGGAATGGTGATGGATATTTCACTTTCTGGGACACTTGGTGAAAAACTGCAGGATAAAACAGACCAGAAAAGCGATTTAACATTTTGCAAGGCTCCAAGATGGCTCCCTGTGAAGTTGTGAGTGACACAGTGGATGATGCCAGGAGCACAGGGTGATGAGATACAAAGTACCTAGTGAGAATAATGAGAAATGATTCTAACAGTGACGTGGGAACAGAAGGCTCCACAGGCAGGACAATGAACAGTTGAGGACTCCTAGAACTATTCTCTGGTATTAGCTCATCTGCTTGCCAGCGACTATTGAGGTACTGATTTGGATGCTTTTTTACATAGTCTTCCCAGCCTTAAGTTGAGGAAGGTAATATGGGGGTATGTAAGCGCTTGACAGTCTAGTAACACTGGTTAAAGCTAACTCCTCAGATTATAAAAATCAGGAGAAGCAACCTGAGTCTAATGCTAATAAATGGTCTCAGGCTAAAGGATGCTTACCATTGGCTTTCCAGTAGAAATGGCGCCCACCTGATTTTGTGGAGGGGGAGGATTTCTAAGCCTATTATTCCGAAAACCATGAAGCCAAGAGAGAAGAGATATACTTCAGTCTCAATTTCCCAATAATTCTTCAGTCAAATTATGATAATTCTACCATGTTATATTCAGCCAACCCTATATCACCAGGAAAAATTATTAATAAGGTTACAATTGATTGAATAGCTACTATGTGCCATGCTGCAAACCTGGCATAAAATTATTTCATCTGGTAAGAATCTTATAAAGTAGGTATCATGAGCCACATTTCAACAAATGTGACTTGCCAAGGTTAAATTTTTAGTAATTAGCAGAGATGGAATTCCAACTTAGGCCAGACCCCAAAAACGGGCTATTTTAAGTATACTAGGCCAGAATTGGGGTTGGCATCAGAAAACGCCCAAGCTAAGGAAACGGCATTGCACCTCATCTGTAAATTTGAGAAAGCAGGGCCCCCCTTTTTTTTTTTTTTTAGATGGAGCTTCACTCTTGTTGCCCAGGCTGGAGTGCAATGACATGATCTCAGCTCAGTGCAACCTCTGCCTCCTGGGTTCAGGGGATTCTCCTGCCTCAGCTTCCCGAGTAGCTGGGATTACAGGCACCTGTCATCATGCTTGGCTAATTTTTGGTATTTTTCTTTTAGAGACAGGGTCTCCTCATGTTGGCCAGCCTGGACATGAACTCCTGACCTCAGGTGTTCCGCTGACCTTGGCCTCCTAAAGTGCCAGGATTACAGGTGTGAGCCACCACCCTGGCCAGGGCCCTTCTTATGTCTCTTATGAGACATAAGAGACAGTATGACATAGAAATCAAAAAGGGAAAGCCTACCAAACAGGGGTAAGGGATGACTTGTAGGAGGATACAACATCAACAAGGGATTCCACTCTGGCTCTGGAGTTCCTGAGGGACCAACTCAGTTTCCCCTATGAACAGAGCAGCTTAGGGTCGGATGGAGCCTTACCTAGAAAGGAGGGACCCACTGGCAGCGAAGAGAGTTTGGTTGTGACTGATTAGTACTCAACTGCTTTCTTGAATCGCTCTATTATATCTTCTGTCCTGGACTGGATGTTGGAACATCAGTTTTTCAGAAGAAGAACAACATGAGAGTGTTTTTTTAATACAATTTATAATTTGGGAGTTAAAATAATGATCGGAAATCAAATATTTAAAGAAACCTAAGACAGCAAATTTTCACTTGGCAGAAAAGATTAGGCAAGGAGAAAGCATTATAAAACATAAAATATCACATAGTATGACCATCCAAAGATATTTTGGTATCTTCCCTTACAGTGTGTTTTAATTTTATTGTTTTATTATTATTATTTTTTGAGACGGAGTCTTGCTCTGTCACCCAGGCTGGAGTTCAACGGTGCCGTCTTGGCTCACTGCAACCTCCACCTCCCGGGTTCAAGCAATTCTCCTGCCTCAGCCTCCCAAGTAGCTGGGATTACAGGTGTGTGCCACCACTCCCGGCTAATTTTTGTGTTTTTAGTAGAGACGGGGTTTACTACGTTGGCCAGGCTGGTCCTTGAACTCCTGACCTCAGGAGATCCACCCGCCATGGCCTCCCAAAGTGCTGGGATTACAGGCATAAGCCACCGTGCCCAGCCAATCTTTTTATTTTTGCTCAGGCTGGTTTCAAACTCTTGGCCTCAAGCAACCTACCTACCTCAGCTTCCCAAAGTCCTGGGATAACAGGCATAAATCACTGTGCCTGGCTTACAGCATTATTTTATATAATTTTTTTTTGTTGCTGTATAGCTGGTCTATTATGTACAATTTTGTATCTTGCTTTTATTATGATAATGTTCTAATCTAAGTAATCTAGAATGGCTGCATATTTTGTCATTATGAATGTGTCATAAATTACGTAACCTCTTCCCTAATATCCAACAGTTAGGTAATTTTTTCACATTTGGCTTTTATAAGATATACAGCAAAGAGTATATATTGTCTGTATAATTTTTTTTTTCTGGATTTCAGATTATGCTTTTAGGAAAATATCCTAAAAATAAAATGATTGGTTCAAGAGTTATCAACATTAAAACCAAAGGCACTTAAACATATAAAACCACAATGACACCACCACATATCCACCAGAATGGATAAAATAAAGGACTATCAATATCAAACACTGGCAAGGATATGAAATAACTGAACTCCAGTACATTGATGGTGGGAGCGTACATTGGTACAGTTTAGAAAACAATTTGGCAGTTTCTAATACAATTAAATTATACTTACCATATGATACAGCAATCCTACTTCTAAGTATTTATCCAAGAGAAAGGGGTACATATATCCACCAAAAGACATGAACAAGAATGTTAACTGCTTTATTCATAATAGCCTCAAACTGGAAACAACTATCTCTATATATCAATAGAAGAATAAATAAATTGTGGTATATTCATACAATGGAATACTATATAGTAATAAAAAGAACAAAGTAGTGATATACACAATAATATGTGTAAGTCTCAAAGATATTATACTGACTGAAGAAGGGAGACACAAAAGAGTACATATAAGCTGGGTGTGGTGGCTCACACCTGTAATCCCAGCACTTTGGGAGGCTGAGGCAGGCAGATCACTTCCACCCAGGATTTCAGACCAGCTTGAGTAACATGGCAGAACCCCATCTTTACAAAAAATACAAAAATTAGCTGGGTGTGGTGGCGTGTGCCTGTAGTCCCAGGTACTTGGGAGGCTGAGGTGGGAGGACTGCTTGAGCCTGGGAGGTCAAGGCTGCAGTGAGCTGAAATTGTGCCACTGCACTCCAGCCTGGGCGATAGAGGTGAAACCTTGTGAAAGAAAGAAAGAAGAAAGGAAGGAAGGAGGGAGAAGAAGAAGGGAAGGGAGGGAGGGAGGAAGGAAGGAAGGAACGAAGGAAGGAAGGAAGGAACGAAGGAAGGAAGGAAGGAGCAAAGAAAAAAAAGGAGTAGATATAAAGTTCAGGTAAAGGAGGGGCTGGGCACAGTGGCTCACACCTGTAATGTCAGCGCTCCGGGAGGCCAAGGCGGGGCTCACCTGAGGCCAGGAGTTCAAGACCAACCTGGCCAACATGGTGAAACCCTGTCTCTACTAAAGATACAAAAATTGCCAGGCATGGTGGCTCACGCCTGTAATCCAAGAACTTTGGGAGGCCAAGGCAGGCGGATCACCTGAGGTCGGGAGTTCAAGACCAGCCTGACCAACATGGTGAAACCTCATCTTTAAAAAAAAAAAAAAAAAAAAAAAAAAAAATTATTAGCTGGGCATAGTGGCAGATGCCTGTAATCCCAGCTACTTGGGAGACTGAAGCAGGAGAATTGCTTGAACCTGGGTGGCAGAGGTTGCAGTGAGCCGAGATCACGCCATTGCACTCCAGCCTGGGCAACAAGAGCGATACTCCATTTAAAAAAAAAAAGTCATTTTTAATTTTTCATTATAAAAATGTTCTTGGGCGGGACACAGTGGCTCACATCTGTAATCCCAAAAAGTTTGGGAGGCCGAGGCAGGTGGATCACGAGGTCGGGAATTCAAGACCAGCCTGGCCAAGATGGTGAAACCCTCTCTACTAAAAATACAAAAATTGGCTGGGCGTGGTGGTGCATGCCTGTAATCCCAGCTACTCAGGAGGCTGAGGCAGAGAATCGCTTGAACCCGGGAGGCGGAGGCTGCAGTGAGCCAAGATCACACCACTGCACTCCAGCCAGGGCAACAGAGTGAGTCTCTGTTTCAAAAATAAATAAATAAATAAAGCTCTCATGCAGGCATATTTTTATGTACGTCTCCTGGGTTATTTCACAGGGCAAATTTTTAGAAGTGTAGTTACTAGGTTAAGGGTGTGATCATTTTCACAAACTCTTGACACGATACTAAATCTCTTTCCAAAACAGATGCCTCAAGTTATACTATCACCATCAATGTATGAGAGTGTCTCATTGACCACACAGTCCTAGTGTTGAGTATTCTCTACGAATAAAATTCATTTACTAACTATAACAAACAATATTTCTTATAGGAAGTCAGAATATATACCAAATAAGAAAACTGTAAAACATGTACAATGTGCTGCTCTCTCATAGACTGTGATTTTTTTTTGCTTTTATTTTTAAAATTTTTTATTTATTTATGTTTTTGAGACAGGGTCTCCTCTGTTGACCATGCTGGAGTGCAGTGGCGTGATGATAGCTCACTGCAGCCTTGAACTCCTGGGCTCAAGTGATCCTCTTGCCTCAGCCTCCTGAGTAGCTGGACTACAGGTGTGTGCCACCATGCCTGGCTAGATTGTGACTGTTAACACTCCAGGATCTATACAGCATTCTAGACCTCTTTTTTTTTTTTTTTTTCCAAGAGACGGGGTTTCACCATGTTGGCCACGCGGATCGCGAACTCCTGACCTCAAGTGATCCACCCGCCTCGGCCTCCCAAAGTGCTGGGATTACAGGCGTCAGCCACCGCGCCCGGCCTCTCTAGTCCTCTTTATTTGCATGCATGCATGTACACAAACACAAGAGTCGAGGTCTCCAGGTCCTCCAGCCTAACTTAAAAACAAAACGGGGCCGGGCACGGTGGCTCAAGCCTGTAATCCCAGCACTTTGGGAGGCTGAGGCGGGCGGATCACGAGGTCAAGAGATCGAGACCAACCTGGCCAACATGGTGAAACCCCGTCTCTACTAAAAATACAAAAATTAGCTCGGCGTGGTGGCGTGCACCTGTAGTCCCAGCTACTCGGGAGGCTGAGGCAGGAGAATTGCTTGAACCCGGGAGGCAGAGGTTGCAGTGAGCCAAGATTGTGCCACTGCACTCCAGCCTGGCGCCTGGCGACAGAGTGAGACTCTATTTCAAAAAAAAAAAAAAAAAAAAAAAAAGGCTCTGCTTTTTCCAGGAAGCTGAATTTTATATAACTGTTTGAAAGAAGGGTTACTGGCTGGCCCTGGTGGCTACCGTCTGTAATCCCAGCAGTTTGGGAGGCTGAGGCGGGCAGATCACTTGAGGTAAGGAGTTCAAGACTAGCCTGGCCAACATTGTGAAACCCCGTCTCCACTAAGAATACAAAAAATTAGCCGGGTGTGGCGGCGTACATCTGTAGTCCCAGCTACTCAGTAGGCTGAGGCACAAGAATCGCTTGAACCTGGGAGGTGGAGGTTGCAGTGAGCTGAGATCATGTCACTGCACTCCAGCATGAACAACAGAGTGAGACTCAGCCTCCAAAAAAAAAGAAATGAAAAGAAAAGAAAGGGTTCTCGGGGGCAGGAGTGAAAGAAAAGAAAAAAGGATGCCAAAAACACAAACCATATGTAGAGTCCCCCTCAGTAGCTCCACCTCTCCACCCACTCCCCCCCTCTCCAGAAGTGAATGATGTTACCAGTTTGGTACATGTACTTTCATCAATGTTATGTGTTTATGCACACATATATATGGACACCAATATGGCTTTGTTTTTTCCATAAGTGAAACTGTATCATCATGTTATTTTCATCTTGCTTTTTGTACTTAACATGTCTTACAGATTATTCAATGTCAGTATGTAGAGATCTGTGACCCTATCCCCTGATATACTGAATTACATGTACTTCCCTTAATGTACCACTATGCCCTGTGCCCCCGACAGGCAAATACTTACTCTTCCTTCAAGGGGTATCACTTCTATGAAACCCTTCTGGACTGCCCTCTCCTCCTCTGTGTTTTCTCTTTACTGCACTTACTTATGTGCTTCTGCCTCCCCATTTAACTTCAAGTTCTATGAGGACACAGAATGGTTCCCTCACATTTATATCCTAGTGTCTACCACAGGACCTTACACATAAAAGAACTATCTCAGTATTTGCTGCTCCATGATGATATATAATCAAGTCCTACCCCCTTTATTTTTGAGACAGAGTTTCGCTCTTGTCGCCCAGGCTGGAATGCAATGGCGCGATCTCTGCTCACTGCAACCTCCGCCTCCCAGGTTCAAGCGATTCTCCTACCTCAGCCTCCCGAGTAGCTGGGATTACAGGCATGAACCACCACGCCCGGCTAATTTTGTATTTTTAGTAGACATGGGGTTTCACCATGTTGGCCAGGCTTGTCTCGAACTCCTGACCTCAGGTGATCCGCCTGCCTCGGCCTTCCAAAGTGCTGGGATTATAGGCATGAGCCACTGTGCCTGGCAAGTCATATCCTTTCTTTTAGAGATCCACAGGGGCACAGGTAGCAAGGTAGAATCCCTAACCTTGCATTATTATCTAAGAGTTCTTATATGTTTGTTTAGGAGAGCTCTCCTCATCATTCTGTGACTATCAAAAATGATTTGGTAAAAATTATACAGCAACAATGAAAAATGCTGGGTCCGAATCCCCGGGGGGCAAAAAATTAAAAAAAAAATAAGAAAAAAAGAAAAAAAAATGGTGTTTTTTATATATATGTACATATATATTTTTTTCTTTTCAGATGGAGTTTTGCTCTTGTTGCCCAGGCTGGAGTGCAATGGTGCAATCTTGGCTCACTGCAACCGCTGCCTCCTGGGTTCAAGCAATTCTCCTGCCTCAGCTTCCCAAGTAGCTGGGATTACAGGCAAACGCCACCACGCCTGGCTAATTTTGTATTTTTAGTAGAGACAGGGTTTCTCCATGTTGGTCAGGCTGGTCTTGAACTCCTGACCTCAGGTGAGCCGCCCACCTCGGCCTTCCGAAGTGTTGGGATTACAGGCGTAAGCCACTGTGCCTCTGGCTAAGATACATTATTAAGTGAATAAAGGTTAAATTTTTTTACAGAGAGACAGCTACCTTATCAAAACATACATATAAAGAAGACTAGAATGGAATTAGGATTGACATCTCTATTTTCCAATTTTTGGGGTCTTTTTAGTTAAAAGGGGGTCCTCATAATTAAAAATGATCATTATCCAAATACCAAAATTTATGACGCTGTAAGCCAAAAATATTCACTACTTACACAGCATGACTTGCTAACATCTCTCTCTACTAACATCTCTCCCCTACCAAAGAAGTTACCACGAGAAAGTTATTTCTTTGTGGGTCAGTCCCCTCCTAACCGTCTGATGCAAACAGTTGAAAGGATAATGCAAATCAAAGTAAATTAGCAAATCTGTCATAAGGGTCAGGATTTTCTAAAGTCAAGGAAAATGATGGAGGACTGTTTACTTCATGCTAGAAGCCACAGACAAATGAGGATCTGGTAGAGTTTTAACAGTGCAAGAGAGAATTACAAAAGATAATGGCAAGAAAGGCATTTGAAAAAGAGAACGATTTGAATATCAAAACAATGTAATCCCTTGGAAAAAATAAAGTCTAAGTGTACTTTCTCTAAAAAAAAACCCACCCCTCTTTATGATTGTGCTAGCAAGTTTTATGTGAAGTAACAGATGTTAGATTGTACTATCGCAATTTTTTTTTTTTTTTTTTTTTTTGAGACAGTCTCACTCTGTCACCCAGGCTGGAGTACCATGGCACGATCTCAGCTCACTGTAACCTCTGTCTCTCGGGTTCAAGGGGATTCTCCTGCCTCAGCCCGCCCGACTAGCTGGGACTACAGGCGCCTGCCACCACACCTGGCTAATTTTTTGCATTTTTGGTAGAGACGGGGTTTCACCACGTTGGCCAGGCTATTCTCAAACTCCTGACCTCAAGTGATCTGCCTGCCTCAGCCTCCCAAAGTGCTGGGATGATAGGCCTGAGTCACCGTGCCCTGTCCCGTCACAAAATTTTGCTGGAAAATTATGCCCCCAATACTTTGATTTTACGCTTTATTCATTTAAAAAATTCATAGAGGTTCAGTTCTCGATAAAATTGAAGTAAGCACACTTCAGCAGGGATAGAACCAATTACTAAAGGTAATTCACAAAAACCAGGGCCAGCTATTTGAGGACTCTAAAAATAACCAGTGCCAGGCAGATTAGGGAAGAAGACCAGATTCGAAGTACCACTGAACTAATAGTGAATTCAGCATTCCTTTTTCTTCTAATATCCCCTAGAGAGGTCACATGTATCCTATAATCCACAAGTATCCACTGATGTGGACAGCGAGAGCTCCCAGGAGAAACCAGTTTTGTTCTGGCCTGAGGAGTAGGAGAGAGAGGTCTCCAAACTCAGAGTGTGTATAGGAAATCTCCCACTTTCCTTCCTTTTTTTTTGTTTTCTTACATGCCAGCTGAGAAGCAAACTTTTAGTGGCGGCAGTGGCAATGGGAAAATAGCAGGAAACTGGAAACTGTGAATGACAGGAACCTTCCTCTCCAATCAGAGGAGCAGTAGTCTCAAGAGGGTGGGGTTAGTCCCCAATGCTTTTTTTTCCTCTCTGTCCTCCTACCGCTCGGCCCCTAGCCTTGGGCTCAGTCACAAAAAAGTGCATAGCGGAGTTGGGCAATTAAAACCCTGACTCTGGCAGAGCGCGGTGGCTCACACCTATAATCCCAGCACGTCAGGAGGCCAAGTGGATCGCTTGAGCCAGGAGTGCAAGACCAGCTTGGCCAACATGGCGAAACCCCATCTCTACTAAAAATACAAGAATTAGCCAGGCACGGTGATGCGTGCCTGTAGTCCCAGCGACTCTGGAGGCTGAGGCGGGAGAATTGCTTGCCACCAGGAGTTTTGGGCTGTAGTGTGCTATGCCTAGAGGGGTGTCCACAAGAAGCTCGGCATCAATATGGTCACTTCCTGGAAGCGAGGGACCACCAGGTTGCCTAAGGAGGGATGAACCCGCCTAGGTCGGAAACAGAGCAGGTCAAAATTCCTGTGCTAATCAGTGGATGGGATTGCATCTGTGAAGAGCCACTGCACTCTGCCTGAGCAAGAGACGAGGCCCTATCTCTTAAAAATAAAAATTAAAAAAAGAAAGAAAACCCTGACTTTAGGGCAGAAGGACTGAAAAGGGGGTGGTCCAATAACCAGAAGTACTGAAGAGATCACAGAGAGGGGCAGTTAAAGAAGTGACCCTATAAAGTTGTTTATGAACTCTTGCGCTCACCCACGAGCTACACATGCAAGATCTGATACTAAACAGCAGCCTACAGAACCTGAGATCTGAATTAAGAGATAGACCATGGCCCAAGTCTCAGACTGGCCACTAGGTGGTATACACACAGGATGGATCCAAATAAATTGACATTGAAACTACAGCTCACAGAAAAAATGGTGAGAACTGGTGGCCTAAACCTAAATGGGTTGATGGTCTCCTAAAAACTAAACTACGGGTTGAATTTTCCTAATCTGAAAACCTTAAAACCAAAGTGCTCCAAAATCCAAAACTTCTCAAGCACCAACACGATGCTCAAAAGAAATGCCCAGTGGAGTATTTTGGATTTCAGATTTGGGGATCAGGAATGTTCAACCAATAAGGACAAGACAAATATTCCAAAAATTTAAAAAACAAAAATCCAAAACACTTTTGGTCCCAAGCATTTTGGATAATGGATACTGAACCTGTATCAATATTCCCCATAATACTGAAACAAGAGCAAGGGTCTCAGAAAATAACAATCCAAATGTCCAAGATATAATCCAGAAATACTTGATATAGGCAGAACCAGCAAAAATTTTATGTTTTACAGAAAAAGACAATCAACAGATGCCAATACGTAAATGACGTCTATGTTGAGATTATCTAACAAAGACTTTAAAAAAGCTATTATAAAAATGGTTGAAAATAATCATAACACTTTTGAAAAAACAAAGATACAAAGTCTCAGCCGGCTGCCCAGTGGCTCTTGCCTTTGGGAGGCCGAGGCGGGTGGATCACTTGAGGTCAGGAGTTTGAGACCAACCTGGCCGACATAACACAACCCTGTCTTTACTAAAAATACCAAAAAATAGAAGTCGGGCATGGTGGCCCACACCTGTAATCCCAGCTACTTGGGAGGCTGAGGCATGAGGATTACTCGAAACTGGGAGGCGGAGGTTGCAGTGAGTCAAGATCACACCACTGCACTCCAGCCTGGGTGACAGAGCAAGACTCTGTCTCAAAAAAAAAAAAAGAAGAAAAGAAAAGAAATAATAGCAGCCGGGCATGGTATCTCACACTTGCAATCCCAGCACTTTGGGAAGCCAAGGCGGGTAGATCACCTGAGGTCAGGAGTTCAAGACCAGCTGGTCAATATGGTGATACCCTTCTCTACTAAAAATACAAAAAAATTAGCCAGGTGTGGTGGCAGGTGCCTATAATCCCAGCTACTCGGGAGTCTGAGGCAGGAGAATCCCTTGAACCTGGGAGGCGGAGGTTGTAGTGAGCTGAGATCACGCCGTTGCACTCTGGCCTGGGTAATAAGAGTGAAACTCCATCTTAAAAAAAGAAAAGAAAGAAAGGGAAGGAAGGAAGGAGGAAGGGAGGGAGGGAAGGGAGGGAGGGAAGGAGGAAGGGAGGGAGGGAGGGGGTGGGGGGAGAGGGGGAGAGAGAGAGAGAGAGAGAGAGAGAGAGAGAGAGAGAAAAGCTGGCCAGGCTCAGTGGCTCATGTTTATAATCCCAGCACTTTGCGAGGCGGAGGCAGGCAGATCACTCAAGATCAGCCTGGCCAACATGATGAAACCGTGTCTACCAAAAATAAAAAATTAGCCGGGTGTGGTAGCAGGTGCCTGTAGTCCCAGCTACTTGGGAGGCTGAGGCAGGAGAATCCCTTGATCCCGAGAGGCAGAGGTTGCAGTGAGCTGCGATTGTGTCACTGCACTCCAGCCTGGGTGACAGAGTGAGACTACATCTCAAATAAACAAACAAATAAATAAAAAGAAATAATAGCTAAAACTCCCCCAAATTTCGTGAAAGACAAACAGAGATGCAAGAAGCTTTAAACACGAGTAAATTCAAAGAAATCCATGCCAGACACATCACTGGCAAATTCTACAAAACAATTAAAGAAGAAATAACACCAGAGTTCTTTCCTCTTCTATTTTAAGGAAAGAGATTTCACGCAAATCTCTTCCAAATATAGAAGAGGAAAGAACTCTTGCCAACTCATTTAATTAAGTCTGGCATTACCTTGACAATAAAACCAGATCATGGACAGCAAAAAAAAATTATAAACCAGTATCTCTCATGAAAATAAATGTAAGAATACTCAATGAAACACCAGCCATTCAAATCCAGCATTACAAAAAGGGACTAATATACCACAACCACATCCTAGGAACATAAGGATGATTCAATATTGAAAAATCAATCAAAATATTAATGGACTAAAGAAAGAAATACAACATGATCCTATCAATATATGTGGAAAAATGCAATTGGCAAAATACACCATCCGTTCATTATCAAAACATCGAGGAAACCAGGAACAGAAGGTAACTTCCCCTCAACCTGACAATATACGATGCAAGAACTACAGCTAATATCCTACTGAAAGAAGACTGAATCCCTCCTCTAAAGATCAGAACAAGAGAAGAATACATATTCTTAGCATTTGTATTCATATCATTTGGAAATCATAGACAAGTGCAGATAAGTCAAGAAGAGAAAAGGCATATAGATGGGAAAATAAAAAAAATGGTCCCTATTCATAGACAATATGATCACTTACACAGAAAATCCCAAGAAATCTACCAAATAACTCCTAGAACGAACAAGTGAGTTTAGAGGAATCATAGAATACAAGGTCAACATATTAAAATCAACTCACATTTCTATATTAGCAAAGAACAATTAGAAATTTAAAAAACAAAATATCCTTTATAATAGGTGTCTCAAAATAAAATACTTAAGTATAAATATATATATATATATTTTTTGGGACAGAGTCTCACTCTGTCGCCGAGACTGGAGTGTAGTGGAGCGATCTCGGCTCACTGTAACCTCTGCCTCCCGGGTTCAAGCGATTCTCCTGCCTCAGCCTCCTCAGTAGCTGGGATTACAGGTATCGTGCCACCACACCTGGCTAATTTTTGTATTTTTACTAGAGACAGGGTTTCACCATGTTGGCCAGGCTGGTCTCGAACTGCTGACCTTGTGATCCGCCGGCCTCAGCCTCCCAAAGTGCTGGGATTACAGGCGTGAGCCACTACGCCTGACCAGTATAAATATTTTTATATGTACAGAGTTGTATGCTAAAAACTATAAAACTTTTAGCTGATGGAAAAAAAATCAAAGAAGACCTAAATAAATAGGCAAATAATATTCATAGGTTTAAAGGCTCACTAAATTCATCCATATATATATATATATATATATATATTTTTTTTTTTTTTTTTTTAAGACGGGGTTTCACCATGTTGGTCAGGCTGGTCTTGAACTCCCGACCTCAGGTGATCTGCCCACCTTGGCCTCCAAAGTGCTTGGATTACAGGCGTGAGCCACCACACCCGGCCTCATCCATACATCCTAATGTAATTCCAATAAAAATCACAGCGGGATTTCTTGCCTGGGTAACATAGTGGGACCCTATCTCTACAAAATATTTGAAAATTAGCCAGACATGGTGACACACACCTGTAGTACTAGCTACTTGGGAGGGTGAAGCAGCAGAATCACTTGAGCCCAGGAGGTTGAGGCTGCAGTGAGTCATGTCTGTGCCACTGCACTCCAGCCTGGGCAACAGAGTGACACTCTGTCTCTAAATAAATAAATAAATGTGATGGAATCACTAACCAATTTTAAGACTTATTATAAAGCTACAGTAATCAAGATAGTGTATTACTGGTAAAGGATAGACATATAGATCAACTGAACAGAACAGTGCCCAGAAATAGACCCACAACAACATGGCCAATTGATTTGTAACAAAAGCGCAAAGGCTGATTCAATGAGGAAAAAGATAGACTTTTCAGCAAACTGTGCTGAAACAATTTGACATCCATATGAAAAACAAACAAAACCTCTCATACTTTATACAGAAAATATGGATGATTTGTCTCTAAAATCGTGAAGTGTAGAACTATGTAATTAAAAAAGAAAAACAGGTCAGGCGTGGTCGCTCACGCCTGTAATCCTAGCACTTTGGGATGCCAAGGTAGGCGGATCCTCTTGAGGTCAGGAGCTTGAGACCGGCCTTGCCAACAATGGGAAACCCCGTGTCTACGAAAAATTAAAAAAGTCTAGTCGGGTGTGGTGGCGCACGCCTGTAATCCCAGCTACCCAGGCGGCTGAGGCATGAGAATCGCTTGAACCTGGGAGTTGAAGGTTAAAGTGAGCCGAGATAGTGCCAACTGCACTCCAGCCTGGGTGACAGAGTAAGACCTCATCTCAAAAAAATAAGTAAATACGTAGTTATTAACCAGTAAACCACACACATGCCCACTCTGTCACTTAGAGGCCTTTAGTGCAGTTGGCACTATCTCGGCCGACTTGAACCTTCACACTCGTCCAGAACTTTAAGCGATTCTCAGGCCTCAGCCGCGCCAAGTAGCTGGGACGACAGGCGGGCGCCCACCACACCCGACTCATTTTTTAGTCTTTGGGAGACACGGGGCTTTACCATTGTTGGCAAGGCTAGTCGTGAGCTCCTGACCTCAGAGGGATCCGCCTACCTTGGCATCCCAAAGTGCTAACAGTTATTATAGGCGCTAGCCACCACGCCTGGCCTGGGGGCTTAATTACATAGTTTTACACTTCACGTTTTTAGAACAAATCATCCATATTTTCTGTATAAAATATTGAGAGGTTTTGTTTGTTTTTCATATGGATGTCAAATTGTTTCAGCACAGTTTGCTGAAAAGTCTTAGCTTTTCCTCTATTGAATCGCCTTTGCGCTTTTGTTAACAAATCAATTGGCCATGTTGTTGGGGGTCCATTTCTGGGCACTCTTGTTCTGTTCGAGCTCCATCTACGTGTCTATCCTTTTACCAAAATACACCATCTCTATTACCGTAGCTTTATAATAAAGGGGCAATTGCTTAGCGATACCATCACATTTATTTATTTTATTTAGGCCAGAGTGTCACTCCGTTGCCCAGGTCAGCTAGCAGTGGTTTGGCACAGACATTACTCAATTCAGCCTTAACCTCCTGGGCTTAAGTGATTCTGCGGCCTCACCCTCCCAAGTGGCTAGTACTACAGGTGTGTGTCCACCATGTCTGGCTGTGGTTTTCAAAGATTTCGTAGAGATAGGGTCCCACCATGTTACCCAGGCAAGAAGTCCCGCTGTGAATTCCATTGGAATTGTATTAAATATATGGATGAGGCCGGGTGTGGTGGCTCACGCCTGTAATCCCAGCACTTGGGAGGCCAAGGTGGGCAGATCACCTCAGGTCGGGAGTTCAATACCAAGCCTGACCAACATGGTGAAACCCCGTCTTAAAAAAAAAAAAAAAAAATATATATATATATATATATATATGAATGACTTGGCTAGCCTTTAAACCTATGAGGATTATTTGCCTATTTATTTAGGCTGCTTCATTCTTTTTCCATCAGCTAAAAGTTTTACAAGTTTTTAGCATACAACTTCTGTACATATAAAAATATTTATAATGGTTAGGCGCAGTGGCTCACGCCAGTCTTCCCAGCACTTTGGGAGGCTGAGGCCGGCGGATTACAAGGTCAGCAGTTCGAGACCAGCCTGGCCAACATGGTGAAACCCTGTCTCTAGTAATAATAAAAAAATTAGCCAGGCGTGCGAGCAGATTACTTGCACTCCCAGCTACTGAGGAGGCTGAGGCAGGAGAATCGCTTGAACCGGGGAGGGAGAGGTTACAGTGAGCCGACACCGCTCCACTACACTCCAGTCTCCGGCGAGGAGCCTGAGACTCTGTCCCAAAAAATATATATATATATTTATACTTAAGTATTTTATATTTGAGAACACCTATTATAAAGCATATTTTGTTTTTTAAATTTCTAATTGTTCATTGCTAGTATAGAAATGTGGTCTATTTTTGCGTGTCTGACCTTGTATGCTACGATTCTCTAAATTCACTTGTCCGTTTTAGGGAGTTATTTGGTGTATTTCTGGGATTTCGCTCCCAAGGATCATGTTGACCAGGTAAAGGCACCATTTTTTTTTATTTTCCCATCTATATGCCTTTTTCTTTTTGACTTACTGCACTGTCTACGATTTCCAAATCATACCAATACAAATGCTAGACAGTGAATTCTTCTCTTGTTCCTGATCTTTAGAGAAAGGATTCAAGTCTTCATTAAGAGGATATTAGCTGTAGTTCTGGCACCGGACTGTTATCAGGTTGAGGAAGTTACCTTCTGTTCCTGGCTTCCTGGGATGTTTTGACAACCAACGGATGGTGTATTTTGCCAATTGTATTTTTCCACATATATTGATAGGATCGTGTTGTAATTTCTTCTTTAGTCCATTAATATTTTGGATTGATTTTTCAATATTGAATCATCCTTATGTTCCTAGGATGTGGTTGTAGT
Source organism: Ateles fusciceps (assembly GCA_036589455.1). Taxonomy (NCBI): domain Eukaryota; kingdom Metazoa; phylum Chordata; class Mammalia; order Primates; family Atelidae; genus Ateles; species Ateles fusciceps. The sequence continues at coordinate 13,961 of JAZHEH010000286.1, read as the reverse complement.
ATATTAGTCCCTTTTTGTGTTGCTGGATTTGAATGGCTGGTGTTTCATTGAGTATTTTTACATTTATTTTCATGAGAGATACTGGTTTATAATTTTTTTGTGCTGTCCATGATCTGGTTTTATTATCAAGGTAATGCTAGACTTAAATAAATGAGTTGGCAAGAGTTCTTTCCTCTTCTATATTTGGAAGATATTTTGCAGAAATCTCTTCCAAAATAGAAGAGGAAAGAGACTCTTTTGGTGTTATTTCTTTCTTTAATTGTTTTGTAAAATTTGCCAGTGATGTGTCTGGCATGGATTTCTTTGAATTTATCGTGTTCAAAGCTTCTTGCATCTCCTGTTTGTCTTTCATGAGAATTTGGGGAGTTTTTAGCTATTATTTCTTTTTATTTATTTGTTTGTTTATTTGAGATGTAGTCTCACTCTGTCACCCAGGCTGGAGTGCAGTGACACAATCGCAGCTCACTGCAACCTCTGCCTCTCGGGATCAAGGGATTCTCCTGCCTCAGCCTCCCAAGTAGCTGGGACTACAGGCACCTGCTACCACACCTGGCTAATTTTTTATTTTTGGTAGACACGGTTTCATCATGTTGGCCAGGCTGATCTTAAGTGATCTGCCTGCCTCCGCCTCGCAAAGTGCTGGGATTATAAACATGAGCCACTGAGCCTGGCCAGCTTCTCTCTCTCTCTCTCTCTCTCTCTCTCTCTCTCTCTCCCTCCCCCCCCACCCCCCCCTCCCTCCCCCCTCCTTCCCTCCCTCCTCCCTTCCCTCCCTCCTTCCTTCTCTTCCTTCCCTTTCTTTCTTTTCTTTTTTTAAAGATGGAGTTTCACTCTTATTGCCCAGGCCAGAGTGCAACGGCGTGATCTCAGCTCACTACAACCTCCGCCTCCCAGGTTCAAGGGATTCTCCTGCCTCAGACTCCCGAGTAGCTGGGATTATAGGCACCTGCCACCACACCTGGCTAATTTTTTGTATTTTTAGTAGAGAGGGTATCACCATATTGACCAGCTGGTCTTGAACTCCTGACCTCAGGTGATCTACCCGCCTTGGCTTCCCAAAGTGCTGGGATTGCAAGTGTGAGATACCATGCCCGGCTGCTATTATTTCTTTTCTTTTCTTCTTTTTTTTTTTTTGAGACAGAGTCTTGCTCTGTCACCCAGGCTAGAGTGCAGTGGTGTGATCTTGACTCACTGCAACCTCCGCCTCCCAGTTTCGAGTAATCCTCATGCCTCAGCCTCCCAAGTAGCTGGGATTACAGGTGTGCGCTACCATGCCCGACTTATGTTTTTTGGTATTTTTAGTAAAGACAGGGTTGTGTTATGTCGGCCAGGTTGGTCTCAAACTCCTGACCTCAAGTGATCCACCCGCCTCGGCCTCCCAAAGGCAAGAGCCACTGGGCAGCCGGCTGAGACTTTGTATCTTGTTTTTTCAAAAGTGTTATGATTATTTTCAACCATTTTTATAATAGCTTTTTTAAAGTCTTTGTTAGATAATCTCAACATAGACGTCATATAGGTATTGGCATCTGTTGATTGTCTTTTTCTGTAAAACATAAAATTTTTGCTGGTTCTGCCTATATCAAGTATTTCTGGATTATATCTTGGACATTTGGATTATTATTTTCTGAGACCCTTGCTCTTGTTTCAGTATTATGGGGAATATTGATACAGGTTCAGTATCCATTATCCAAATGCTTGGGACCAAAAGTGTTTTGGATTTTTGTTTTTTAAATTTTGGAATATTTGTCTTGTCCTTATTGGTTGAACATCTCCTGATCCCCAAATCTGAAATCCAAAATACTCCACTGGGCATTTCTTTTGAGCATCGTGTTGGTGCTTGAGAAGTTTTGGATTTTGGAGCACTTTGGTTTTCAAGGTTTTCAGATTAGGAAAATTCAACCCGTAGTTTAGTTTTTAGGAGACCATCAACCCATTTAGGTTTAGGCCACCAGTTCTCACCATTTTTCTGTGAGCTGTAGTTTCAATGTCAATTTATTTGGATCCATCCTGTGTGTATACCACCTAGTGGCCAGTCTGAGACTTGGGCCATGGTCTATCTCTTAATTCAGATCTCAGGTTCTGGAGGCTGCTGTTTAGTATCAGATCTATGTATGTGTAGCTCGTGGGTGAGCGCAAGAGTTCATAAACAACTTTATAGGGTCACTTCTTTAACTACCCCCTCTCTCGTGATCTCTTCAGTACTTCTGGTTATTGGACCACCCCCTTTTCAGTCCTTCTGCCCTAAAGTCAGGGTTTTCTTTCTTTTTTTAATTTTTATTTTTAAGAGATAGGGCCTCGCTCTGTTGCTCAGGCAGAGTGCAGTGGCTATTCACAGATGCAATCCTACTACTCATTAGCACAGGAATTTTGACCTGCTCTGTTTCCGACCTGGTCGGGTTCATCCCTCCTTAGGCAACCTGGTGGTCCCTCGCTTCCAGGAAGTGACCATATTGATGCCGAGCTTCTTGTGGACACCCTCTAGGCATAGCACACTACAGCCCAAAACTCCTGGTGGCAAGCAATTCTCCCGCCTCAGCCTCCAGAGTCGCTGGGACTACAGGCACGCATCACCGTGCCTGGCTAATTTTTGTATTTTTAGTAGAGATGGGGTTTCGCCATGTTGGCCAAGCTGGTCTTGCACTCCTGGCTCAAGCGATCCACTTGGCCTCCTGACGTGCTGGGATTATAGGTGCGAGCCACCGCGCTCTGCCAGAGTCAGGGTTTTAATTGCCCAACTCCGCTATGCACTTTTTGTGACTGAGCCCAAGGCTAGGGGCCAAGCAGTAGGAGGACAGAGAGGAAAAAAAAGCATTGGGGACTAACCCCACCCTCTTGAGACTACTGCTCCTCTGATTGGAGAGGAAGGTTCCTGTCATTCACAGTTTCAGTTTCCTGCTATTTTCCCATTGCCACTGCCGCCACTAAAAGTTTGCTTTCAGCTGGCATGTAAGAAAACAGAAAAAAAAGGAAGGAAAGTGGGAGATTTCCATACACACTCTGAGTTTTTGGAGACCTCTCTCCTACTCCTCAGGCCAGAACAAAACTGGTTTCTCCTGGAGCTCTCCGCTGTCCACATCAGTGGATACTTGTGGATTTTAGGATACATGTGACCTCTCTAGGGGATATTAGAAGAAAAAGAAATGCTGAATTCACTATTAGTTCAGTGGTACTTCGAATCCTGGTCTTCTTCCCTAATCTGCCTGGCACTGGTTATTTTTTAGAGTCCTCCAAATAGCTAGCCCTGGTTTTTAGAATTACCTTTAGTAATTGGTTCTATCCCTGCTGAAGTGTGCTTACTTCAATTTATCGAGAACTGAACCTCTATGAATTTTTTAAATGAATAAAGCGTAAAATCAAGTATTGGGGGCATAATTTTCCAGCAAAATTTTGTGACGGGACAGGGCACGGTGACTCAGGCCTATCATCCCAGCACTTTGGGAGGCTGAGGCAGGCAGATCACTTGAGGTCAGGAGTTTGAGAATAGCCTGGCCAACGTGGTGAAACCCCGTCTCTACCAAAAATGCAAAAATTAGCCAGGTGTGGTGGCAGGCGCCTGTAGTCCCAGCTAGTCAGGCGGCTGAGGCAGGAGAATTCCTTGAACCCGAGAGACAGAGGTTACAGTGAGCTGAGATCGTGCCATGGTACTCCAGCCTGGGTGACAGAGTGAGACTGTCTCAAAAAAAAAAAAAAAAAAAAAATTGCGATAGTACAATCTAACATCTGTTACTTCACATAAAACTTGCTAGCACAATCATAAAGAGGGGTGGGTTTTTTTTTTAGAGAAAGTACACTTAGACTTTATTTTTTCCAAGGGATTACATTGTTTTGATATTCAAATCGTTCTCTTTTCAAATGCCTTTCTTGCCATTATCTTTTGTAATTCTCTCTTGTACTGTTAAAACTCTACCAGATCCTCATTTGTCTGTGGCTTCTAGCATGAAGTAAACAGTCCTCCATCATTTTCCTTGACTTTAGAAAATCCTGACCCTTATGACAGATTTGCTAATTTACTTTGATTTGCATTATCCTTTCAACTGTTTGCATCAGACGGTTAGGAAGGGACTGACCCACAAAGAAATAACTTTCTCGTGGTAACTTCTTTGGTAGGGAGAGATGTTAGTAGAGAGAGATGTTAGCAAGTCATGCTGTGTAAGTAGTGAATATTTTTGGCTTACAGCGTCATAAATTTTGGTATTTGGATAATGATCATTCTTAATTATGAGGACCCCCTTTTAACTAAAAAGACCCCAAAAATTGGAAAATAGAGATGTCAATCCTAATTCCATTTCTAGTCTTCTTTATATGTATGTTTTGATAAGGTAGCTGTCTCTCTGTAAAAAAAATTTAACCTTTATTCACTTAATAATGTATCTTAGCCAGAGGCACAGTGGCTTACGCCTGTAATCCCAACACTTCGGAAGGCCGAGGTGGGCGGCTCACCTGAGGTCAGGAGTTCAAGACCAGCCTGACCAACATGGAGAAACCCTGTCTCTACTAAAAATACAAAATTAGCCAGGCGTGGTGGCGCTTGCCTGTAATCCCAGCTACTTGGGAAGCTGAGGCAGGAGAATTGCTTGAACCCAGGAGGCAGCGGTTGCAGTGAGCCAAGATTGCACCATTGCACTCCAGCCTGGGCAACAAGAGCAAAACTCCATCTGAAAAGAAAAAATATATATGTACATATATATAAAAACACCATTTTTTTTTCTTTTTTTCTTATTTTTTTTTTTTATATTTTTTGCCCCCCGGGGATTCGGACCCAGCATTTTTCATTGTTGCTGTATAATTTTTACCAAATCATTTTTGATAGTCACAGAATGATGAGGAGAGCTCTCCTAAACAAACATATAAGAACTCTTAGATAATAATGCAAGGTTAGGGATTCTACCTTGCTACCTGTGCCCCTGTGGATCTCTAAAAGAAAGGATATGACTTGCCAGGCACAGTGGCTCATGCCTATAATCCCAGCACTTTGGAAGGCCGAGGCAGGCGGATCACCTGAGGTCAGGAGTTCGAGACAAGCCTGGCCAACATGGTGAAACCCCATGTCTACTAAAAATACAAAATTAGCCGGGCGTGGTGGTTCATGCCTGTAATCCCAGCTACTCGGGAGGCTGAGGTAGGAGAATCGCTTGAACCTGGGAGGCGGAGGTTGCAGTGAGCAGAGATCGCGCCATTGCATTCCAGCCTGGGCGACAAGAGCGAAACTCTGTCTCAAAAATAAAGGGGGTAGGACTTGATTATATATCATCATGGAGCAGCAAATACTGAGATAGTTCTTTTATGTGTAAGGTCCTGTGGTAGACACTAGGATATAAATGTGAGGGAACCATTCTGTGTCCTCATAGAACTTGAAGTTAAATGGGGAGGCAGAAGCACATAAGTAAGTGCAGTAAAGAGAAAACACAGAGGAGGAGAGGGCAGTCCAGAAGGGTTTCATAGAAGTGATACCCCTTGAAGGAAGAGTAAGTATTTGCCTGTCGGGGCACAGGGCATAGTGGTACATTAAGGGAAGTACATGTAATTCAGTATATCAGGGGATAGGGTCACAGATCTCTACATACTGACATTGAATAATCTGTAAGACATGTTAAGTACAAAAAGCAAGATGAAAATAACATGATGATACAGTTCCACTATGGAAAAAACAAAGCCATATTGGTGTCCATATATATGTGTGCATAAACACATAACATTGATGAAAGTACATGTACCAAACTGGTAACATCATTCACTTCTGGAGAGGGGAGTGGGTGGAGAGGTGGAGCTACTGAGGGGACTCTACATATGGTTTGTGTTTTTGGCATCCTTTTTTCTTTTTCTTTCACTCCTGCCCCCGAGAACCCTTTCTTTTCTTTTCATTTCTTTTTTTTGGAGGCTGAGTCTCACTCTGTTGTTCATGCTGGAGTGCAGTGACATGATCTCAGCTCACTGCAACCTCCACCTCCCAGGTTCAAGCGATTCTTGTGCCTCAGCCTACTGAGTAGCTGGGACTACAGATGTACGCCGCCACACCCGGCTAATTTTTTGTATTCTTAGTGGAGACGGGGTTTCACAATGTTGGCCAGGGCTAGTCTTGAACTCCTTACCTCAAGTGATCTGCCCGCCTCAGCCTCCCAAACTGCTGGGATTACAGACGGTAGCCACCAGGGCCAGTCAGTAACCCTTCTTTCAAACAGTTATATAAAATTCAGCTTCCTGGAAAAAGCAGAGCCTTTTTTTTTTTTTTTTTTTTTTTTGAAATAGAGCCTCACTCTGTCGCCAGGCGCCAGGCTGGAGTGCAGTGGCACAATCTTGGCTCACTGCAACCTCTGCCTCCCGGGTTCAAGCAATTCTCCTGCCTCAGCCTCCCGAGTAGCTGGGACTACAGGTGCACGCCACCACGCCGAGCTAATTTTTGTATTTTTAGTAGAGACGGGGTTTCACCATGTTGGCCAGGCTGGTCTCGATCTCTTGACCTCGTGATCCGCCCGCCTCAGCCTCCCAAAGTGCTGGGATTACAGGCTTGAGCCACCGTGCCCGGCCCCGTTTTGTTTTTAAGTTAGGCTGGAGGACCTGGAGACCTCGACTCTTGTGTTTGTGTACATGCATGCATGCAAATAAAGAGGACTAGAGAGGCCGGGCGCGGTGGCTGACGCCTGTAATCCCAGCACTTTGGGAGGCCGAGGCGGGTGGATCACTTGAGGTCAGGAGTTCACGATCCGCGTGGCCAACATGGTGAAACCCCGTCTCTTGGAAAAAAAAAAAAAAGAGGTCTAGAATGCTGTATAGATCCTGGAGTGTTAACAGTCACAATCTAGCCAGGCATGGTGGCACACACCTGTAGTCCAGCTACTCAGGAGGCTGAGGCAAGAGGATCACTTGAGCCCAGGAGTTCAAGGCTGCAGTGAGCTATCATCACGCCACTGCACTCCAGCATGGTCAACAGAGGAGACCCTGTCTCAAAAACATAAATAAATAAAAAATTTTAAAAATAAAAGCAAAAAAAATCACAGTCTATGAGAGAGCAGCACATTGTACATGTTTTACAGTTTTCTTATTTGGTATATATTCTGACTTCCTATAAGAAATATTGTTTGTTATAGTTAGTAAATGAATTTTATTCGTAGAGAATACTTAACACTAGGACTGTGTGGTCAATGAGACACTCTCATACATTGATGGTGATAGTATAACTTGAGGCATCTGTTTTGGAAAGAGATTTAGTATCGTGTCAAGAGTTTGTGAAAATGATCACACCCTTAACCTAGTAACTACACTTCTAAAAATTTGCCCTGTGAAATAACCCAGGAGACGTACATAAAAATATGCCTACATGAGAGCTTTATTTATTTATTTATTTTTGAAACAGAGACTCACTCTGTTGCCCTGGCTGGAGTGCAGTGGTGTGATCTTGGCTCACTGCAGCCTCCGCCTCCCGGGTTCAAGCGATTCTCTGCCTCAGCCTCCTGAGTAGCTGGGATTACAGGCATGCACCACCACGCCCAGCCAATTTTTGTATTTTTAGTAGAGAGGGTTTCACCATCTTGGCCAGGCTGGTCTTGAATTCCCGACCTCGTGATCCACCTGCCTCGGCCTCCCAAACTTTTGGGATTACAGATGTGAGCCACTGTGTCCCGCCCAAGAACATTTTTATAATGAAAAATTAAAAATGACTTTTTTTTTTTTAAATGGAGTATCGCTCTTGTTGCCCAGGCTGGAGTGCAATGGCGTGATCTCGGCTCACTGCAACCTCTGCCACCCAGGTTCAAGCAATTCTCCTGCTTCAGTCTCCCAAGTAGCTGGGATTACAGGCATCTGCCACTATGCCCAGCTAATAATTTTTTTTTTTTTTTTTTTTTTTTAAAGATGAGGTTTCACCATGTTGGTCAGGCTGGTCTTGAACTCCCGACCTCAGGTGATCCGCCTGCCTTGGCCTCCAAAGTTCTTGGATTACAGGCGTGAGCCACCATGCCTGGCAATTTTTGTATCTTTAGTAGAGACAGGGTTTCACCATGTTGGCCAGGTTGGTCTTGAACTCCTGGCCTCAGGTGAGCCCCGCCTTGGCCTCCCGGAGCGCTGACATTACAGGTGTGAGCCACTGTGCCCAGCCCTCCTTTACCTGAACTTTATATCTACTCCTTTTTTTTTCTTTGCTCCTCCTTCCTTCCTTCGTTCCTTCCTTCCTTCCTTCGTTCCTTCCTTCCTTCCTCCCCTCCCTCCCTTCCCTTCTTCTCTCCCTCCTTCCTTCCTTTCTTCTTTCTTTCTTTCACAAGGTTTCACTCTATCGCCCAGGCTGGAGTGCAGTGGCACAATTTCAGCTCACTGCAGCCTTGACCTCCCAGGCTCAAGCAGTCCTCCCACCTCAGCCTCCCAAGTACCTGGGACTACAGGCACACGCCACCACACCCAGCTAATTTTTGTATTTTTTGTAAAGATGGGGTTTCTGCCATGTTACTCAAGCTGGTCTGAAATCCTGGGTGGAAGTGATCTGCCTGCCTCAGCCTCCCAAAGTGCTGGGATTACAGGTGTGAGCCACCACACCCAGCTTATATGTACTCTTTTGTGTCTCCCCTTCTTCAGTCAGTATAATATCTTTGAGACTTACACATATTATTGTGTATATCACTACTTTGTTCTTTTTATTACTATATAGTATTCCATTGTATGAATATACCACAATTTATTTATTCTTCTATTGATATATAGAGATAGTTGTTTCCAGTTTGAGGCTATTATGAATAAAGCAGTAACATTCTTGTTCATGTCTTTTGGTGGATATACGTACCCCTTTCTCTTGGATAAATACTTAGAAGTAGGATTGCTGTATCATATGGTAAGTATAATTTAATTGTATTAGAAACTGCCAAATTGTTTTCTAAACTGTACCAATGTACGCTCCCCACCATCAATGTACTGGAGTTCAGTTATTTCATATCCTTGCCAGTGTTTGATATTGATAGTCCTTTATTTTATCCATTCTGGTGGATATGTGGTGGTGTCATTGTGGTTTTATATGTTTAAGTGCCTTTGGTTTTAATGTTGATAACTCTTGAACCAATCATTTTATTTTTAGGATATTTTCCTAAAAGCATAATCTGAAATCCAGAAAAAAAAATTATACAGACAATATATACTCTTTGCTGTATATCTTATAAAAGCCAAATGTGAAAAATTACCTAACTGTTGGATATTAGGGAAGAGGTTACGTAATTTATGACACATTCATAATGACAAAATATGCAGCCATTCTAGATTACTTAGATTAGATGATTATCATAATAAAAGCAAGATACAAAATTGTACATAATAGACCAGCTATACAGCAACAAAAAAATTATATAAAATAATGCTGTAAGCCAGGCACAGTGATTTATGCCTGTTATCCCAGGACTTTGGGAAGCTGAGGTGGTAGGATTGCTTGAGGCCAAGAGTTTGAAACCAGCCTGAGCAAAAATAAAAAGATTGGCTGGGCACGGTGGCTTATGCCTGTAATCCCAGCACTTTGGGAGGCCATGGCGGGTGGATCTCCTGAGGTCAGGAGTTCAAGGACCAGCCTGGCCAACGTGGCAAAACCCCGTCTCTACTAAAAACACAAAAATTAGCCGGGAGTGGTGGCACACACCTGTAATCCCAGCTACTTGGGAGGCTGAGGCAGGAGAATTGCTTGAACCCGGGAGGTGGAGGTTGCAGTGAGCCAAGACGGCACCGTTGAACTCCAGCCTGGGTGACAGAGCAAGACTCCGTCTCAAAAAATAATAATAATAAAACAATAAAATTAAAACATACTGTAAGGGAAGATACCAAAATATCTTTGGATGGTCATACTATGTGATATTTTATGTTTTATAATGCTTTCTCCTTGCCTAATCTTTTCTGCCAAGTGAAAATTTGCTGTCTTAGGTTTCTTTAAATATTTGATTTCCAATCATTATTTTAACTCCCAAATTATAAATTGTATTAAAAAAACACTCTCATGTTGTTTCTTCTTCTGAAAATCTGATGTTCCAACATCCAGTCCAGGACAGAAGATAAAATAGAGCGATTCAAGAAAGCAGTTGAGTACTATTCAGTCACAACCAAACTCTCTTCGCTGCCAGTGGGTCCCTCCTTTCTAGGTAAGGCTTCCATCTGACCCTAAGCTGCTCTGTTCATAGGGGAAACTGAGTTGGTCCCTCAGGAACTCCAGAGCCAGAGTGGAATCCCTTGTTGATGTTGTATCCTCCTACAAGTCATCCCTTACCCCTGTTTGGTAGGCTTTCCCTTTTGATTTCTATGTCATACTGTCTCTTATGTCTCATAAGAGACATAAGAAGGGCCCTGGCCAGGGTGGTGGCTCACACCTGTAATCCTGGCACTTTAGGAGGCCAAGGTGAGCGGAACACCTGAGGTCAGGAGTTCATGTCCAGGCTGGCCAACATGAGGAGACCCTGTCTCTACTAAAAATACCAAAAATTAGCCAAGCATGATGACAGGTGCCTGTAATCCCAGCTACTCGGGAAGCTGAGGCAGGAGAATCCCCTGAACCCAGGAGGCAGAGGTTGCACTGAGCTGAGATCATGTCATTGCACTCCAGCCTGGGCAACAAGAGTGAAGCTCCATCTAAAAAAAAAAGGGGGGGCCCTGCTTTCTCAAATTTACAGATGAGGTGCAATGCCGTTTCCTTAGCTTGGGCGTCCTTCTGATGCCAACCCCAATTCTGGCCTAGTATATGTAAAATAGCCCTGTTTTTGGGGTCTGGCCTAAGTTGGAATTCCATCTCTGCTAATTACTAGCAAATGAACCTTGGCAAGTCACATTTGTTGAAATGTGGCTCATGATACCTACTTTATAAGATTCTTACCAGATGAAATAATTTATGTCAGGTTTGCAGCATGGCACATAGTAGCTATTCAATCAATTGTAACTTATTAATAATTTTTCAGGTGATATAGGGTGAGCAGAATATAACATGGTAGAATTATCAGAATTGACTGAAGAATTATTGAAATTGACTGAAGTATATCTCTTTCTCTTGGCTTCAGGTTTTCGGAATAATAGGCTTGGAAATCCTCCCCCTCCACAAAATCAGGTGGGCGCCATTTCTACTGGAAAGCCAATGGTAAGCATCCTTTAGCCTGAGACCATTTATTAGCATTAGACTCAGGTTGCTTCCTGATTTTTATAATCTGAGGAGTTAGGGTGATTCAGTGTTACTAGACTGTCAAGGCCATATATACCTATATTACCTTCTCAACTTAAGGCTGGAAGACTATGCAAAAAAAGCATCCAAATCAGTACCAATAGTCGTTGTGAAAGTAGATGAGCTAATACCAGAGAATAGTTCTAGGAGTCCTCAACTGTTCATTGTCCTGCCTGTGGAGCCTTCTGTTCCTACGTCACTGTTAGAATCATTTCTCATTATTCTCACTAGGTACTTTGTATCTCAACAATCTCTGCTCCTGGCATCATCCACTGTGTCACTCACAACTTCACAGGGAGCCATCTTGGAGCCTTGTAAAATGTTAAATCGCTTTTCTGTCTGTTTTATCCTGTAGTTTTCTCACCAAGTGCCCCAGAAAGTGAAATATCCATCACCATTCCCAATGGGACCCAACTCATCTCTTCTCTTCTCCTCCCATACTTTGGGGGAATCCCATGCTTTTTCTGAGGATTCCATGCTGCAGAACAGCCCCTTTGCCAATTGGGCTGTCTCTTATGACTCTTCTGCATCCCAGTTTCCCAATTACCTGCCTTCTAAAGCATCACCTCCTTTGGGACCAGACTCTTCCCAGTCCTCTTCCTCTGATGGTGATGAGCCAAATGGAGCTAGCACTGAGTAAGTATCTCTAGAGACACTTAGGGAAATAGATACCTGAGGCATCTGTATTATTTTACTTGTTAGATGGGTAGAGGGTGTGGGGAAGTATAATTCCTGGCTTTCCTGGCTTTCCTCTGTAGTGTTTTGCTGTTAGGAAAGCAAAGTAGGAAAACTTTTTCTCTGCTTGCCCTCTTCATGCTTATTTGGCCCTGTGCAGATGGTGATTTTCAAACACCCAGGCCACTGAGGTAAAAGGCAGGATAGTGGCTGGTTAAGGAAGCCTTGGTGTGGGTAGCATGGCTATGATTTCTTTCTTTTTTTTTTTTTTTTTTTTTTTGAGACAGAGTCTCACTCCGTCACCAGGCGCCAGGCTGGAGTGCAGTGGTGCAACCTCGGCTCACTGCAACCTCTGCCTCCCGGGTTCAAGCAATTCTCCTGCCTCAGCCTCCCAAGTAGCTGGGACTACAGGCGCGCGCCACCACACCCAGCTAATTTTTTTGTATTTTTAGTAGAGACGAGGTTTCACCATGTTGACCAGGATGGTCTCGATCTCTTGACCTCGTGATCCACCCGCCTCGGCCTCCCAAAGTGCTGGGATTACAGGCGTGAGCCACCGCGCCCGGCTGGCTATGATTTCTTAATTTGTGAGGAGGGTAGATTAAATGTCAAAAAAAGACAGAAAAGCATTTATAGAGTAAAATAGTGGAATAGTTGAGTAAGCAATTATCTTGCTTTTATTAAGACAGGGTCTGAGGATTAAGAGTGAGATTTGTGCTAGCTCATTTGTTCATAGATTATTCCTCTAAGCAGATTATTCCTGGGAAACAGAGCTGCTTTGAGGTTGTAATTGTGATTATTTTCTTAAAACATAAGCAACCTCGCTGGGCACAGTGGCTCATGCCTATTATCCCAGCACTTTGGGAGACTGAGGCGGGCAGATCACCTGAGGTCAGGAGTTCAAGACCAACCTGACCAACATGGAGAAACCCCATCTCTACTAAAAAATACAAAATAAGCCAGGTGTGGTGGCGCATGCCTATAATCCCAGCTATACGGGAGGCTGAGGCAGGAGAATCGCTTGAACCCAGGAGGCAGAGGGTGCAGTGAGCTGAGATCGAACCAAACTTTAAATATGGCATCTACAAGGTATAAAGGGTCCAGAGTGATTCCAATGACTTGATCACTTTGGTTGGTGTCAGATGAAAGAAGCCAAGAAGTCAGTAATGGCCATTGAAAGGGAAGTTATCAGTCCAGTGCTAACCCAGTGTCCTGACCTCCAAAGGGTTTGTCAGACTCCTTGGGTCCAGAACAGGCATCTTGAGTAGGAATATCTTTATCAGTCTCCCTTTCTGTTTGACACTGTCTTTGTAAATTTTTTAGTCATATCACAGAATCACTTCCGCACCAGCCGGAGTGGGAAAATCCTAATCGTGACAGAGGGTCCTGGCCACAGCCTGTTGATACTGGAGTTTCAGAAGCGAGCCTAGGTGATGGCGAGCCCCACATCCCATCTCTGCTGTCTATGTCTACGAGGAACCACATGGATATCACCATTCCACCCTTACCTCCGGTAGCTCCAGAAGTCTTGAGAGTTGCTGACACAGACACCGGAGGGGTCTTATGTACCCATATATCTACCATGTCCTCACTAAGGTGAGGCAGCACATCAGCACCTACATCCCTGCTCTTAACACTGTACTTCCTACTTCCTGGGACTGTAAGTTACCAGAGAACATTCTGATCATTAGTATATGAAGTCAGAAAAAGGAGACTGCATACGGTGGGCCCCTTATCATACTAAGGCCTTAGGTGAGGCCAGACTAGCAGGAGTTGGGACTGTGTGGTAAATGAGGCCCCTAGAAGAGAAGTGTAATTGTGAGATGTCGAAGTAGATAATGCATCAAGTTGGTGGACTCTGGTTCTAGGGATGGACATAGTCTAAGAAGCATTATGCCCTTTTACTTACGTCTTCTTCTCCTTGTGCAAGCTGTACCCTTTTCCAGTCTTATACATACCCATTCCCCAGCAAAATGTCTAAGGTGGACTCCCCATTAAGTTAGCTATAGTCAGTTATTGTTGAGACTTTATTTACTTTATTTTTTGAGACAGAGTCTCGCTCTATTGCTCAACTGGAATGCAAGGGGCAATACTCTACTGAATGTAGATAATGACATAACATATC
>JAZHEH010002858.1:0-20805 GCA_036589455.1 Ateles fusciceps | reverse complement strand
CAGGCTGATCTTGAAGTTCCGACCCCAGGTGATCCACCCACCTCAGCCTCTGAAAGTACTGGAATTACAGGCATGAGCCACCATACCCAGCCTGAGATTTTTGATTTTTAAATATCTAGGTGCACTGCCTTCTAGTTGTGCTTGCCTTTCATGTATTTAAATATTAGGCCCTGGAAACTACAGATACTTTTTTATCCTGTATTAATTAATGGACTTCACCCTGAAGTCAGTTCATTCATGCTTCTGCAGAAGCTCTGATTTCATTCTTTTTTGTGGCTACATGGTATTCCATGTGCAGGTTTGTTACATAGACATGTTGCATAGTGATGATGTCTGGGTTTCTGCTGTACCCACACTCCGGTAGTGAACAATGCACCTAGTAGGTAATTTTTCAACCCTAACCCCTGTCTCACCCTCCCTCCTTTTGGAGTCCCCAGTGTCTGTTGTTCCCCTCTTATGTCCACATGTACCCATTGTTTAGCTCTCACTTACGAGTGGGCATGTGCAGTCTTTGATTTTCTGTTTCTGAGTTATTTCATTTAGGATAATGGCATCCAGCTCCATCCATGTTACTGTAAACAAGGCATGATTTCATTCTTTTTTATGTCTGCTTAGTGTTCCATGTTGTATATATATGACATTTCTATATCGAATCATCCATTGAGGGACACTGAGGTTGATTCCATAACTTTGCTGTTGCGAATGTGATAAACATATAAGTGCCAGTGTCTTTTCTTATATAATAATTTATTTATCTTTGGATAGATACCCAGGAGTGGGATTGCTGGGTCAAATGGTAATTCTTTAGTTATTTGAGAAATCTCTACACTGTTTTTCACTGAGGTTGTACTAATTCACATTCCCACCAGCAGCATATACATGTTTCCATTTCTCCCCATCCTCACCCACATCTGTGACCTTTTAATCATAGCCATTCTGATGGTATCTCCTTGGGGTTGGAATTTGCACTTTGCTGTTGATGAGTGATGTTGAACGTTGTTTCATATGTTTATTAGCCACTTGTATGTTTCACTTTTTGATGGTTTTTTTTTTCTTGTTGAGTTCCCTGTAGATTCTAGATATTAGTCCTTCGTCAGATGCATGGTTTGCAGATATTTTCTCCTGCTACGCAGGTTGTCTGTTTACTCTTCTGAAAATTTCTTTTGCATTGCAGAAGCGTTCTAGTTTAAACCTCAGTTTTGTATTTTTGCTTTTGTTGCATTTGTTTTTGAGGTATTAGTCATAAATTCTTTGCCTGGGCTAATGTCCAAAGGGGCTTTTTCTAGGTTTTCTTAAAGGTTTCTTATAGTTTCAGGTCTTATGCTTACGTCTTAATTTAATCCATCTTGAGTTAATATTTGTAGACAGTAAAAGATAGGGGTCCCGGCCAGGTGCAATGGCTCACGCCTATAATCCCAGCACAGTGGAGGGCCAAGGCAGGCAGATCATGATGTCAGGGTATTGAGACCATCCTGGCTAACATAGTAAAACCTCATATCTGCTAAAAATACAAAATTTAGGTGGGCATAGTGGTGTGTGCCTATAATCCCAGCTACTAGGGGGGCTGAGGAAGGAGAATCACGTGAATCAGGGTGTGAGAGGGTGCAGTGAGCCGAGATTGTGCCACTGTACTCCAGCCTGGTGACAGAGTGAGACTCCATATTTAAAAAAAAAGTAAAAAGATAGGGGTCCTGTATCATTCTTCTACATGTGGCTATCTGAGTTTTCCAACACCGTTTATTGAATAGGATGACCTTTTCAATGTATATTTTTCTTAACTTTCTCAAAGACCAGTTGACTGTAGGTATGTGGCTTTACTTATGGATTCTCTATTCTGTTCTGTTGATCTGTGTGTCTATTTTTACACCAGTACCATGTTACTTGGTTTACTAGCTTTGTAGTATAAGTAGAAGTCACATAATATGATGCCTTCCACTTTGTTCTTTTGGCTAAGGATTGCTTTGATTATTCAGGCTCTTTTTTGGTTCCTTATGAATTTTGGAATTGTTTCTTATTCTGTGAAAAATGACATTGATAATTTGATAGGAATTGTGTTGAATCTGTAGATTGCCTTGAACAGTATGGCCATTTTAACTATATTGATTCTTCAAATCCATGAGCATAGGATGGTTTTTCAATTATTTATGTCATCTACCATGTCTTTTACAGTGTTTTGTAATTTTCGTTATGGAGATCTTTCACGTCTTTGGTGAAATGTATTCCTAGGTAATTTTGTGTGGCTATTGTAAATGGGATTGCTTTCTTGATTTGGTTCTCAGCTTGAACATTATGAGTATATTTAAATATTACTGATTTTTTAACATTAATTTGTTTCTTATTTTTGAATATGTGTGTGTGTGTGTGTGTGTGTGTGTGTGTGTGTGTGTGTGTGTTATTTAAGAGAGACAGGGTGTCACCATGTTGCCCAAGCTGGTCTTGAACTCCTGGGCTCAAGCTATTCTCTCACCTCAGCCTCCCAAAATGCTGGGATTATAGGCATGAGTCACTGTACATTAATTTGTATCTTGAAACTTTTACTGAAATCATTTATCAAATCTTTAGGGTTTTCTAGGTATAAGATTATGTCATTAGCTAACAGAGATCATTTGACTTACTCTTTTCCAATGTGAATGCCCTTTACTTCTTTCTCTTGCCTGATGCTCTGACTGGACTGCTGGTACTATGCTGAATAGGAGTGGTGAGAGTGTGCATCCTTGTTGGTTCTAGTTCTTAGGGGGGATGCTTTCAACTTTTCCCCCATTCAGTATGATGTTGCTGTGGGTTTGTCATATATGGCTATTATTATTTTGAGGTATGTTCCTTTGATGCTTGGTTTGTTGAAGATTTTTTAGTTTTGTTTTTGTTTTTTGAGACAGGGTCTTACTCTGTCACCCAGGCTTCAGTGCAGTGATGTGATCTTGGTTCACTGCAACCTCTGCCTCCCAGGCTCAAGTGATCCTCCCACCTCAGCCTCCCAAGTAGCTGGGACTATGGGCACAAGCCATCATACCTAGTTGATTTTTGTATGTTTTGTAGAAACAGGGCCTCATCATGTTGCCCTGGCTGGTCTCAAACTCCTGGCCTCACATGATCCACCTGCTTCGGCCTCCCAAAGTGCTGGGATTACAAGAGTAAGCCACAGTGCCAGGCTCCACTGCACCCCAGCTTCTACCCGTGGGTTCTCTGACAGGTTCCAGCACTCTTCCCTCAGCCTTCCCCTCTGGCCACCATCATTCACCTGTAACTTTGGTTCTTTCTGGGGAGAACTGGCTCTACCATTTCTAGTCACCCATCTTGAAGAAAAACCTGTCTGCTTCTCCTGACTGTGGGGGCTTCTTCCAAGCTTATGCTTGGGGAATGAAGAACCTATTAAAGTGCTTTTAACTCACTCCTGAAAGGTTTGCCTCTTAGTGAAGGGGTTTTGAAATGTTAGATTCCTGTCATGCCTTGGGCCGTGAAAGGCTGCCTCATCTCACAGGGCCATTTTACTGGAACTGCAGTTTTCTCTTTTAAATAATTGCTCCTGGCCAGGCACAGTGGCTCACACCTGTAATCCCAGCACTTTAGGAGGCCAAAGTGGATGGATCACAAAGTCAGGAGATCAAGCCCATCCTGGCCAACATGGTGAAACCCCGTCTCTACTTACAAAAAAATAAGCCAGGCATGGTGGAGCATGCCTATAGTCCCAGCTACTCAGGAGGCTGAGGCAGGGGGAATCGCTTGAACCCAGGTGGCAGAGGATGCTGTGAGCTGAGATCATGCCACTGCACTACAGCCTGGGCAACAGAGCAAGACTCTGTCTCAAAAAAAAAATTGCTCCTCAGAAATGGCTTCTTTCTTTATTTCCATCATACACATTTTAAACAAGATTTCTCAGGTCAACTTTTGTGAACAGAATAAGAATGTATTCCTTCATGATCATTAGCAAATCAGTACAATCTTACTCTGTTGTTGAAACCTGTGTTTTTCCATCTTTCTAAAGAAAAGTCACTGTTTCTTTTTTATTTTCTTTTTTTTTTTTAAAGACAGAGTCTCACTCTTTTACCCAGGCTGAAGTGCAATGGCACAATATTGGCTCACTGGAACCTCTGCCTCCTGGGTTCAAGCAATTCTGTGCCTCAGCCTCCTGAGTAGCTGGGATTACAGGT
The DNA here is from genome assembly GCA_036589455.1 of Ateles fusciceps. Lineage (NCBI taxonomy): Eukaryota > Metazoa > Chordata > Mammalia > Primates > Atelidae > Ateles > Ateles fusciceps. Next base: position 16,657 of record JAZHEH010002858.1, on the reverse strand, counting down.
GTCCAACACTATGCCTAGCTAATTTTTGCATTTTTAGTAGAGACAGGATTTCACTACCTTGGCCAGGCTGGTCTTGAACTCTTGACCTCATGATCCACCCGCCTTGGCCTCCCAAAGTGCTGGGATTACAGGCATGAGCCACCATGCCCAGCCAGCTAGTCACTGTTTCTCTAGGCAAAGTGCATATGTTCTCTGTTCTGAAAAGGTTAGGAAAGAACTGAAGATGAATTTGTTGTCATTGACACATGTGCATATCTCTGCCTTTTATAATGTGTGAATCTGAGAAATTCTAAAAGTGCTTTTTGATTAAAAAACGCCAAACCTTCCTGTGCTCTGTCTGTCTGAATGAATAGTTTGTATGTCTCTTTACAGACTCTGTAAGCTCCTAGGTGGCTGAAAACTGCTGGATTTCTTCTGCTGACCCTGGTGCATCTCATTACAGGTCTTCAACCTGAAATTCTATTTTACAAGATCCCTGCCAGGACGCAGATTTAAATACCATAGTGAAGTCTGTAAATGAAGAATTGATACTTTTAGGGAGAAAATAAAGGTAATAACAACCTTCAAGAGCCCCTACATCTCAACTCAGCATGAACAAGGCAAGATTCTGAGAGTGGCTGCCCCTGGAAACAGAAATCATTCATGTGGCTATTCATCAGCTCCTGAGGCTCTCATTAGAGATGGGGCACCTTTAGTACCAGGGAGTGACTGTTCCCTATAAGGCACTGAAAATCAACTTTCAGGAATTGCACCAGATCCTGAAGCTGCTGATCTGGTGTATCTCCTGACTGTCATGTAGAAGATAACAGAGCTTTGATGACATTACAACATAAGAACTGCAGAGAGGTATAATCCCAGTGAAAGACTGAATCCAGAAACTCAAAAAGGAAGGTAAACACTCATGAAAATGAGAATAGTGATGTCTCCTTTATATATTGGAAGGACCACCTTAGAAGAGAGAAGAGGCAGATCTCTGGAGTGTACATTTTGGAATCAGTTCCTTCCTCGTGAGGATAAAGAGTAAGAATGGGCCCTCACCAATGTCCTCTCCATCGCCTCATCCCCCGTAGTTCTCATCTACACTTAGAGTCACTTGGAGACTTTAAAATTTTAAATGCTGTTGCTCAGACACACCCCATATTTATTAAATCCAACTCTCTGTTGGGCCTGAGCAATGGCTTCTTTTTAAATTGCCACCAGCATTTAGCCCGGGCTGAAAACTCCTGAGCTCCCCCAGCCCACAACAAAGGGAGCTGTACCACCAAAGAGAGACAGTTCTGCATTGAATTCCCCAGTGTCACAGATGAGTAGGGATGTCACAGCCTTTAAGCTTATGTCTTAGAGGGCTTCTCTGTAGTGTCTGCTGTGCCTACACAAAGCAGAAGCTCCAGAATTTGCATTTAGCCTTCATATCATGTATTAACAAGATGCTTCTCTTTTTCCTAGTTATGCCTTCTCAGAATGCCATTTTTTTTTTCAGGAGGAGAGCATGGAGGAGAAAGAAAGGAATGATGGCTCACATATGGTGAGGTCCCAGGTAAGTTCAGTTTTCCTCCCCCCCGAAATGCCATTACAGTTCTCAGAATGTGGGGCACTTTTACGTTTTCACTTCTCAGAAGTGCTGAGTCCCAAAAATCCAGAGCCCAGGAGAGTCATGTGACAGATGACATACCCTCCACAGCATGTTTTCCATTCACTTATGTAGCTCTTTCTAGCTCTTCTCTCCTTCCAGCATTTTCACCATCTCTTGTCTGTAATGGATGTTGTGAAGAAAACATAAGAAAACAATGGACTGTCTTTTAATCACGCTTAAACAGCTCACTAGAATTTAAATGATGTTTGCATTCTGTCTGTGAACACAATGACTGATGCCCAGGCCCCTAGGACTGCTTGGAGCTCATGGGATTACTAAGTATGCCTGAGGATAGCACCTACCACAAGTTAATGTTTCTCAAGCATCTGTTGTATCTCTTCCAGAGCCTGTTTAAGCCTTTTGTGATTCTATAATCCAATGTAGCATTATGTAAACCAATGCATATGAGTGCAACAAGAGTTGTTTCTATGAAAATTAGTCAAATGTCTTGGAAAGAGTTAATAAATGCTGTCATTTTTAAAAAAAATTCCTATCAAATTAGGTATAAGCAATACTAAATAACTAAAAAAAGACACAAAAATCTCAGGATTCCTCCTGAGTATTATTTCCCAAGTGTTAGTTGTTTGTTCCAACTTCAGGAAACAGAAAATGTTGCATTGTAGATATGAACACTCAATCTTTAAAATCACTCATAGAAAAGGCTTAGCTTCATCTCCAAAGATGAGAAAATGAAGGCACATTTATGTTTTAAGTTAAAATATTTAAGACCTCTTTTATGAATCTCTAGTTTAGCCATCTTTTTTGCTTAACACATCAGATACCAGTCAAAATTGCTTCAGATAGGAGGATTTCTATTATTTCAATTACGTATAATAATCATTATTCTTATGTAGCCAATAAACTCATTATAGGGGATTTTTTGTTTTTTTTGTTTGTTTGTTTTTTGTAGAGACAAGATTTCACTATGTTGCCCAAGCTGTTCTCAAACTCCTGGTCTCAATCCATCCTCCCACCTCTGCCTGCCAAGGTGCTGGGATTGCAGGTGTGAGCCACCACAGGCAGCCTGGGGTGTCTTTCTAAAACCTACATCACACAACTAATATTCAAAAATGCATAGATTGGGCACAGTGGCTCACGCCTGTAATCCCAGCATTTTGGGAGATCGAGGCGAGCAGATCACCTGAGGTTGGGAGTTCAAGATCAGGCAGACCAATGTGGAGAAACCATGTGTCCACTAAAAATACAAAATTAGCCCAGCATGGTGGTGCATGCCTGTAATCCCAGTTACTTGTGGAGCTGAGGCAGGAGAATCACTTGAACCCTGGAGACAGAGGTTGCAGTGAGTTGAGATTGAGCCATTGCTCTCCAGCCCGGGCAAAAAGAGCAAAACTCTGTCTCATAAACTATGTGTAAATAAATAATCTCTTGTGTTTCTGCAAATCTTATAAATAGAAGCACTGACTGTCTTACTTCAAACTACATTTCCAGGGAAGTTTATATAGGAATGTCTATCTTAGAAGATATATGCAGTCTCTCTCTTGAGCACAAAGCAGATTTGTTCACTCTCCACTGTATTAACGTGTCCCTCTGGTGCAAAAGTCAGGCAGGCTTACTTTCTACTTTAAATGATTCAGATTCTCAAGCTCAGGATTCTTCTCTTGTGTTGCCCTAATAAAAATTAGGGCTCAAAGAACCCATGCAAATGCTGACACTCTGTTATTATTGTTGCAATGAGTAGTAAAGTTCTTTGACTCTGACCCAGGGATCTTGTGTCTTATGCCACCATTCATGAAATTAAATTTTAGACAGATAATACTGGCATGTATGGTAAAATCTCACAACCTTTACACTTTTTGACAGGATGTAGGGGAATAGAGAGATTTTTGGTGAAAAAGAGTTCAGAATGCCAAAATGGCATGCAGAAGGTATTTAATATAAACTTATATAGTTAAAATTATATCCAGAATTTAAGAAAACATTTAGTGCTTTTCATATATCACCACAAATGTAGAAATGATGCTAGTCAAATGGTTTAGAAGCATTAATAAATATATAAATTGTTTGATTTAGAAAAGCCAAAGGCTAAGTGTAATTGAAAATGATCATGTATTGATTTCTAGCTCTCAATTAAAACCTAATTTCTTTAGAAAAAAAGGATATTGAAATATTAGAATGGGACCAAATTAGTTAGAAAAGGGTCCTACCCACATGCTGCCTGAACATTTCTTTCCTTTTCCACTGGCTTCTCCACTTTTCTTTCCCCCAATTCTGCAGAGAGGCACCATAGCCACAGACATCCCTCTGTGTTTTTGATCCCTCACTCTACTCTTCTTTGATTTGCCAGGAGTTTCTGGTAAAGCAGAAAGGCATCACTCCATAGGCTACATTCTGATTGCAATTAACCAGGCTTCCTTCTTTGCAGTTAACACAGTATAATATCAGTAGTTTCATACAAGGGATGCCTTTCTAAGTTGTGTGAGTACATTTCTTTTGTCAGTCTGTAGACTTATAGATTTGTTCCTGGATAATTGCAAATTGAGTAAATTTATACTATTATTTAGAGTGAATACGGACCTTGGATATTTATTAAACATTTGATGTTGTGCTGACATGAGCTGATCAGCATTGAGTCATTAATCCACACAAGAATTCTGTTATCCTATTTTACATCACGGAAAACTTACCTAAGATTATACAATAAAATAGGGCAAAGTTGGGACACAGTATGAGCAAAGGAACATAGAGTTGAAATAGCTGTGGTCCCTGTTTTCTAATTTGCTACAAATTCTAATGACTTCTTTCCTTGTCAATTGCTTATCAAGCACTTGTCATAGTATTTTGTAGTCATTTGGCTTTGTTATCTTCTTAAATAAACAGTAAACACACTGATACCAAGAATATATTTAATTTGTCTGTAAAATTTGTTTTACTTTCATTTTTGCATTGCTAATCCTGAAGAAAAACCATAGATTTTTTGGCAGATAGTAGTTGCCACATAAATGGGTGAATTTGTTGGGGGGGTGCTTTTTGTTTCATATTTCCTGACTTTAAGTGCACTCATGTGTTTGAGAGTTTTATTCTAAAAAGACTACCTACCCAAAGGCAACTTGGCTGCCTACCATGATTTGGCAAATAAAGACTTTCAAGGGCAGAAAGAAAAAAAAAAAACTTGATTATTTAATAGCATCATGTGCCTTCTAAAGAAGCTCAAGAAATTCTCAAGTGAAACAGAAAACTGTGATATCATTTTATTAATGTAGGACCTATAGGTTTAAACTTAACATATCTTATTTTATTTTTCAATAATTGTATCCATTTCATTTTCCCACCCATTATTAGAGTAGAGCCTTTCTGTAGTGGTCTGATGTTGCCAGCTAGAGTGTGGAAAAATTCTCTTATAGACACATGTTTATTCTGCAAAAAGATGGGATGATATTCTTTAATGTAAAATGAATATTTATGCTGTTGTGGGATTCCATAAAAATGTTTGGGAACACACTTTGGTTTTTTACTTTTTGAAAATTAGCATTTTTATGTGAAAATTTGCTTTATTGTTGGAAAGCAAGAGCAAGAAAAAAGTAGGAGATGGTTTTATTTTAGTAAATTGGGTTTACCAAATATTTCTTCTTCTCTTGAAACATGGTGGGAGAAAAGAGCTTTGTATTCAAACTAAAAATATTCTCTGGGCGACATCTACATTTTTTACCTTGAAATAGACAATAAAATACATTCCCAGGGATCATAACGGGGTGTTGGAAGTAGAATACCTGAGCTTTTTCAAATTGTCTCTCTCTCTCCCCCGAAGTTCAGGTCACCGTCTCTCTCCCCTCTACTCACATTTTTCCCACTAACTCAATACTTTTTTATTTCCAAGGATTAACTTCAGTGTCTTTATATAGAAAAATGTGAAGATTTTGTGAATTGCCCAGTGATAATGAAGGGTTCAGAATCACTAAAATTGATGGTGTTCTAATTTTAGAAGTTAGAAGAAAATTGCAACTTAAAAATATGATATTTAACTTATTCATTGGTGAAAATATAAGCTATGGAATAAAGTGTAAAGCCAAATACATATTTACCAAAAATCTGCTTGAACATTGTACAGAGTTTATATAACAAAAAGCATTAAAATATGTAGCAAATTCTACTTTAAATTGCATTTTTTATTACTATGTACTCAGTTCTAATTGACAGGGTGGGAAATATTAATGTTTTACAGATTACAATTTACAGATTAATCAATTACAGATTGATTGCTGTAAGGAAAAGAGTCAGTGTGAAGATGTACATATTAAAAAGTAAATGGCAGCTAATGGCTGAAAATGGAAAGTTCTTCAACATGGTGCTCACACTGAAAAGAAAAAAAAATAAAAGAGACTCTTACAGGTCAAAATAAAATTTTGAAAATATGAAACAAAAAATTATAAACTAACCCATTTTTTTCATTAATTTATACAATGACTAAACATTCTACAGCAGTATTTCATGGTGTGATAAAGAACATAATGATAGCTATGTTTAAGAAACCCTATCAGTATGAAACTTTGAAGGCATAAACTCAGGACAAAATATATGAGATGATGACAGACTATGGCAGAGTTCTAAGTGATATTGCAATCAGTAAAATTGTTAACATTGCATATATTTTTGAGAGGAAAAAGCTAGAAGGATATTTTTTTGAGTTTGAAATTTAGTGTTCACTCTAGCATACAGTTAGTATTCATAGAAGATTTTCACAGTCTCAATTACGTTTAATTAATGTGAAAAATTTAAAGCATAATACGTAAAGTTAATACAGAATTCAATGAGTAACATAAATTTTATATTTTTATAACATCCCATTTGGCTGTCCCAATTCATGTTGGATGTGTATTCTAATACCATATGTATGTATAAAAATATATATGTGCATATATACATACACATGTATGTATAATACATTTCTAATATGTTCCTTCTATTTCCTTCTCACTTTCTACTTGAACTAACCAAAATATACAGATTCACAGATCATAATTTAAAGAATTCGTGATGATTTTTAAACAACTATATGTACATAGGATGATTTTAAAGTTCATGTGTACCAGTCAGTTAATTCACTGCTTTGTAGTCTCCTATTTGATACTCCAAATTAATACGTAAAAACTGGATATCCAAATAATTACTGGACAAGACAATCTTTTGAATACTTACTATTTTGAAAGACTTGAAGAATTAGAAAACTATAAATATATAAGCAACTGTTGAACTGTGTGTAAAGTCTGAGTGAATTAAGAGAAGAAAGGTGATTTCATCTTTTAAACCATGATTAAATATTTCTGCTTGATAATCCTAATTGATAAGTGAGCAAACATTTGTTTTTGCAATCGGCAAAGACCTTGCTATCAATTATACACGTGAAATTATCTTTGTATTAGTTTTCCTTCTAGCATATTGTTGTAAAATTAATAGTTTATAGAATCACAGTTTCTTGCATACCACAACATTTTTGTATGATTTTTTTTCTTAGTAGCCATAGCGAAAAATTGCATTTCAATGCCAAAAAAAAAAAAAAAAAAAAAAACCACATGAAGCTCAATGTTTCTATAAAAGGCATAATCGGGCTGGGTGCAGTGGCTCACACCTGTAATCCCAGCACTTTGGGAGGACAAGGCGAGTGGATCACAAGATCAGGAGATCGAAACCATCCTAGCTAACATGGTGAAACACTGTCTCTACTACAAATACAAAAATTAGCCGGGCATGGTGGCAAACACCTGTAGTCCCAGCTACTTGGGAGGCTGAGGCATAAGAATTGTTTAAACCCGGGAGGTAGAGGTTGCAGTGAGCCAAGATTGCACCACTGCACTCCAGCCTGGCAACAGAGACTCTGTCTTCAAAAAAAAAAAACACAAAAAGAGTGTAATCAAAGTATGATTGAAACCTTGGTTACCAGTAAAGCTGTTCAGTATTCATAGCCATGATAACAGTAACATTTAATATAATAGCAATAGCATATCTATCATGACATATTTATAATGTTATTCTTACTAGTCATTGGCCATTGCATTTATAAACATAATTATATTTCAAAATAAATTTCTTAGCAAATATTACTTTCTATTCAGGCTCATTTATAACAGCTGAAGACAGATGTTAGTATCTTAATCACTTTGGAATCAATACCATTTTGTGTGTGTTTTCTTTTTTCCTTTAACAGAGAACTGGGTTTAACCTTTTTATTGTAAATGAACAATTTATACATGTATAAATTTATGGGGTACAAAGTGATGTTATAATTTATTAATACAATGTGGTATAATTAAGCCAGTTAACATATTCATCACTTCAAATACTTAACATTTCTTATGGTGAGAATATTTGAAATTAGATTTTGAAATGTACAATATTCTATTTTTAACTGTTTTCACCAGACTGTGTAATAGAACCCAACAAAAGAAAAAAATCCCACATTCCTGCAGTGTGAGATTTTATACCCTTGACCATCATCTCCTCATTCTCCCCACCTCCACCCTTTGTAACCCATTGTGTATTTTAAACACAATATTTGAGGTAAGAATTATTTGGGTTTTTATTATACCCAGTGAAAACTAGATTTAAGTGACATAATTCAGGCTGTTTCATAAATTTTGTATGTAACAGTTGAACTAACTAAACAAATAAGTAGATATCCTTAGAAACCATGTGTAGAGTAGGAGTCTTCTGTGATACCCAAAGGAAGAGAGGTCACAGAATTCCCTTCCTACAAAATTTGATAAAAGGTATGTATAACTTAACAAAATCAAAACAAACAAAATCTTTTCTTAACCTGTTTGCATACAATACCATGTATTTAAAATAAAGTACATGGGGGTAGATAAGCAGTCATTGTGGAAAGCCAATGAAAATTCACGTGTACTCTATTGGAATAATTACCTGGTATCGATAGATTTGTCAGCATTAATAAAACCAAAGAGCAAGATGTAAAATGAAGAATTGTGATAACTAACACCACTAAAGCAAAAAGACAAGAGACAGTAACAAAGATTGGACTAAACAAACATTTTAAAATGTATTCTGGAAGCAATGACAAATATTCCATTTGGGAAAACAACAATTACAAAAAGAAGAAAATTTCCCACAAAAAGTGCCGTGCATTTTAGGGTAGTGAAGGAGCATGAAGACTTTATAAACCACACTGATGGGGGTGACTTCCAGATCCATTATGATCCTGTACAATAATTTAATGTTTCTGCATTTAGAAATAATAATATAACATTTTCCTCCAGGATTTTTATGTAATTAGAAATGGTATCATATGGAAAACAGTGCCTGGAAAATAGTCCTTGTTTTTTAGCTAACCAGATTTTATCTTTAGACAAACTTAAGGAAAAAGAACTTAAAAATATGTAAAGGAAGAAAGAATTTAGAAATAAAGCCACAAAGACAAAAGAATATCTCTGCAAAAGCAGAATTTGTAGAGCTAAGAATATAAAATGACGAAAAAAAATGAAACGAGAGACCTTTGCAAGAATGAGTAATTAAATATAACAAGAAACATGAAAATTATGGCTGAAAACAAGAGTTGGTGACAGAGATGAAAGGTTCCAGAAAACAGTCAAACTGAATACCAAGGGAAATACCAGCAATTAAAACATTTAAAACGGACAAACTAGATGGGCAGAGCTTTCAAAATGAGTATGCTTGGGGTCCCTGAAGGACCTTTTTAAAGCCTTGCCTGTAAAATTCTGAAAGTCAAGAATAAATAATTCTAAAAGCTTTAGGCATTAAACTCAAATCCCCTTCAGAAAAAGTTGTGATGTTTTTCTCAGACTTCTACAAAAGAACACCCCAATGCTATAAATTAATAAATTAACAGGAAGTTCTGAGGAACAGAAAGTGTGATCTGAGACTTTACAAGCATCTGATTGTCATTCAAATAGAGACAAAGTGTTAAACAGGCAGAAACTCAGGCAAGGTGACTCCAATGGACCCATGAGCACTTATGAGATAAACCAAAAGCAAATTAAATTCTGTCAGCCCTGATATGAATGAATAGGTTTTTGCTTTCAAAAAGGGAATGTGGCCAGGCATGGTGGCTCTCACTCGTAATCCCAATACTTTTGGAGACCAAGGCAGGAGGATCACTTGAGGCCAGGGATTCAAGACCAGCCTGATCAAGGTAATGAGACCTTGTCTCCACAAAAGAAAAAAATAGCTGGGCATTGTGGCATGCACCTGTAGTCTCAGCTCCTGTGGCGGCTGAGGCAGGAGGATCACTTGAGCCCAGAAATTTGAGGCTGAAGTAAGCCACGATTGCACCACTGCACTCCAGCCTGGGTGAGAGTGAGACTCTGTCTCAAAACAAAAACCAAGTGTTTACTCAAATGTCATCTCTCAATTAGACCATTCCTGATCATCATACATAATAAAGTTGAAACTTGCCTACCTTGCCATCCTTATCTCTGTTTTAGTTTTGTCCATAGCATCATATAAATATACACACACACCGCGCATACACACACACACACACACACACACACACAGACATACTAAAACATTTTAAATGACAACCAAAAAGTCTTTTCCATATAGATCAAATAAAAAGAAAGTGAATTTTTTTTAATTTTTATGAATCATTATTAGAAACAAAACCTATGGATATTGCTGTTTGTATCAGAAAGAAATTCATACCCTTAATTATTTATTCCACTAATCAAGAAAATTAAAATTAATAAATTAAGCTCTAAAATAAAAAAATTAAAAAACCTATACAATTGAATGTCAAATAAATTTTAAAAATTATAGCTTCAGAACGCATTTTAAAATCAGGAAATAATACCTGTGGAATTAATAAAGCCAGAAGCTATTTAGTGAAACCTCTGATCTGGCTAATTGTAAAACAGGGAGGAAGAACAGGAGGAGGAAAAGGAGAAGGACAAAGATGAGGATGAGGGGTAAGAAAGGAGAAGAAAAGAAGAGGAAAAGAAGAGAAGGAAGAAGAGAGAAAAAGGAAAGAAAGGGAAGAAAAATAACATGTAAGCAGGAGCACAGAGATATAAAAAAGATAATTGAAAAAGAGAGATTGAGAGTAAAATAAAAGAACCCTAGAATACATGATATATTGAGAAGCTGAAGCAATAATTTTCTTGGAAAATATTAACTAATAGAAGTCAACAACATATCAAAAGTGAAGTTCACTCCAGAAATGTGAGATTGGTTTATTAATTTGGAGCGTACTGACATAAATGTATCTATTAAGACATCACAGGAGAAAACTGCATGATCTTATAGATCTTAGAGGTAAAAATTGCTGACATTACTTAATGCTCTGAAAGTTTTGGCCTCCACCTACTCCTCCAGTTCTAACTTATGTTACACTCTGAGAAATATATTGCTGCTATTTCTTTGAGATACTAGGAAGTGATAAATGTGCTGCAATTTCTTAGCAGCACTTTTAAACTAGATCTTACTTGACAATTATCTGGTATAACGAAAACATTTCAGTTTATTAGATGAAAATAAAATTCAAAGAATATGTTAGCATTATCGTTTATGTTGTTAATTTTTGTTTAATTTAATCCTAGGAGTTTTACCTAACCATTATTTTTAAAACCTCACTCAAAGGAGCACAGCAAATGTTTGTATTCTTGTTTTGTTCTTGTTTACTTTCCCAAAAAGGTAAATGAAACTGTATTCAATGAAACATGTTGGTGATTAGGTGTCAAGGAATCTGGCACTGACATGTGCTACTACATTGACCCCAGGTTAGTTTGACTGCTTTGCCTGGCAAGGCGGGCACCTGCATCTTACTTCACTACTCCATGCTGGGCTTTCCACATTTGCAGTTTCTTTGAAGATGTCAATCTTCCCACAGAGATAATTTTTATTAAGGTTATAGGTTATGTTTTAAAATTAAGGTTATAGGAAGAGGAGGGTAGCTTTCTAGAACTTCTAAGTATGATGTCAAGTCCATACAAAGTATGTTGAGTTTCACTTATTTCTAGAAAATTAAGTATAAATGGCAGGTTGTATTTTCACATTCAACTACTGAAGACTTAAGAGATTATATAGTAATCTTAAATTTAAAATAAATGGATTCACATGATTCATATGCTTCTGGTCATCTGCATTTCTCCATTTTAAGAATAAAATGAAACATTATTCATAATTTAGCTTGGTTTGTATCTCTTCTGTGGGAGACATGCTTATAAAAATCACATCACAAGATTTGCAAGGTTTATGTTTTCTTTTCCAGGCTATTATACACATTCTTTTAAGAAAGTCTATTTTAAGTGATCCCTTTCAATAATAAAACTTTTTTAGATTTTTTTTTGTATGAAATATATTCAAAAGCTATACCTTATGCACCTAGCATTTTAACCATGGTTCCAAAGGATTCTGCAGATTTAAAGCTCCTACTGTTTTTTTATTGTTATTTTTATTACATCTTTTCTTTTTCCTTTGAAGTATGTAAAATTGTAGAAGGTGGAATCCTTAATTTTGGTCATGAATTATTCATATTTGTTTAGAATTAACATTGGTTTAAATGACTTATCATTTTTCTCTAGTGATTCTTAGATTTTCTAATGCAGCTCATAAGGCTACATTTCTCATCTGGCTGCAAAACTTGATGAATAAGCAGCTACAAGCTATTACAGGAAACCAACCCAGACCCTGCCTATAAACAACTGTCTAGTTGTAATCTGATTTTCTTGCATTGTATAAGGTACAGCTGCATATAGGTTTATATGTTGTGTGTTCATGTCTACTTTTGGGGGAGATAGAGAAATCAAATCAATCCATATATTTCCTTAAATTATTCCTGCTTCAAGAAATTCAATATCCTTCCAGAAAATAATTGCTATCTTGTCTTTTTTTAATCACAAATTGTGAAGTATAGAGATAATATATTCTTCAAGAAGTAGCCCTTTTGATTCTATATTTTATAATTATACTAGCATCTATAATTGAATAATTGAATAAAATTTGTTTACCAATTTATTGCTATGCTTTAAGATATGACATATTTTGCATATTTTTGACATGAAATACTGAGATAACATCATTATCCAAAATATGAGTGGGAGTTTATACACATTGAAAATAAATAATTACTAACTCCCTTCAGACTAGTAATAAGCCAAAGGGGAAAAAAAACAGTTATGAAAGAGGTTAACTTCGAAGCACCATGGAAACAAAAATGCTGTTGTTTTTATAGTCAGCATCATAATTAGGAATAATTTGGAGCTGTAAGAGGTCCTAGCCATCATTTAACTCAATTCTTTTTTATGTGGGTGAACAGACTTGGTTAATAGCACCATAAACTGAAAACAGTGCTATGATCAGGATCATATCACAGGTCAAACGATAACAAGAATTTCCTTGCTAATAATAGTTTGATGACAGCCATGTGAAAAACTGTCCTTAGAAGACTGCCTGTATCAATCTATTGTAAACAAATGTGGGTGGCCTCAAAAATATGAATGTGACTGTAATCAATTTAGAACACTAATGAATAAACTGTATATACTAACCTATACATAAAAGAGAAAATATGAAAATAAATTACAAAGATCAATCTGAGAATGTGTTCACATATTAACCCATACCTATGGGTCTGTGAAAGTTGACAACTTGTTCAACTACTGATCAAAAACCATTTGGAACTCTGTGGATATGCTTTAACTCTTCAAATGCCAAATACCTCCAGAGAGTACAAAGGACTGGGGGACCTAGTTTCTGCCATCAGGGAGCTAAAATTCCTTCTGGGAAAAATAGTGCTGAAATCTAAAATAAAAACATAACACTCTGTGGCTTAGATGGTCAGATAATTCTGTGGACTAATCTAGATAATTTATTCGATAAAAGTTTGAAAATGGAGTAAGTTACTTTGAATGGACCAATAAGAAACAGTTTAAAATTTGATTATCAGTGAAATAGCAGGTAATGGGATAAGAAAGCAATATTGTGAGAAGGATGATGCTTCTAACATGACTCCAATATGATACTGTTAATGAATCAAATACAAAAGTTATTTTAAAAACAACAGATTTGTCATTAAGTAAAATATGTTCTATTTTATGTATTAGAGTGCTCTTATTCAACAATTTATAGCTAAGTATTAAATTGCACACCCCAAGACAGTGTATTACTTGCACAGTGCTTAACAAATAGTAAGTCCACAATAAATAATTTTAATTGAATTAATTTATCAATATATTCAAGGTTGTTCCAGGTGTTGTGGGAGCTGCAAAGTGTGAGTAATACCCCATAGCTTCTTTCAAAATGAATGATACAAGTAAGAACAATGTGAGCTCACATGGGAAGAAATTAATGGTTGACCATAGCCAATGAGAGAATATTTACAAAAAGCTTAGAATATTAATTACACTTTGATGGAAGGGTAAATAAAAGGAAAATTTGGCTAAATTTGCAACTGTGGAAAAGAAAGAAAATATGAAGTAAAATCTGAAAGGTTAGACTTAAAAAAAGATTTTGAAACAGCACAGTAAAGTATCATTTGAATGCAAAAGGAATTACAGATAGACAAGATGAATTACAGATTACCATGAATAATACCATCAGCTTTACTCTCAGTTTACAGCAAAAGGAATCACAGCCCAACAGGTTAGTTTACATGTTTGATATTCCATAGAAAATAATAAAAATGAAGGCATACTTGTTTGAGAAGTCATAAGGAGCCTTCAAAAGAAATGTCTCTTAGTATTTGAGATTACCTGCAATATTGCCAAAGACCACACACACGAAGAGAAGCTTAGTGGAGAAAGTTTTATTATTCAGGCTAAAAAAATGTATATTTAAATCTTGGTTCTGCCACTTTCTTGTGTTATGGTCTTAAGCAAACTATATTTTTCTTCTTCTTTTTAAGACAGGATTTTATTTTGCTGCACAGGCTTGAGGACAGTGGGACGATTGTAGGTCATTGTAACCATAAGGTTCTGGACTGAATGGATACTCTTGAGTAGCTAGGACTTCAGGTCTGTGCCACCATGCCTGGTTAATTAATTTTTTTTTTTTTTTTTGTAGAGACAGAGTCTTGCTATATTGCCTAGGCTGTGCTTCATCTTATGGGCTCAAACAATCCTCCCTCCTTGACCTCCCAGACTCTGGGATTAAGTGTGAACTACCATGCCCATTCAAACTGTTTAGTTTTTCAAACCCTTGTTTTTTACTTATTTTATTTTATTTTTTTACCATACTTTGGGCTCTGGGGTACATGTGCACATCTGCATCCTGCAGGATTGTTGCATAGGTACATACATGCCATGGTTTTTTGCTGTCTCCAACCTCCCCCCACCCCCGAGTCACCTACATCAGGCATTTCTCCCAGTGTTAGCCCTCCCTATCCTCCCCTGTCCCCCTGCTGTCCCTCCCCTCCCCTCCCCCTCCACCCCCCCACCTAGCCCAGTGAGTGTTGTTCCCTTCCCCTGTGCCCAAGTGTTCTCATTGTTCATCACTTGCCTATGAGTGAAAACACGTGGTGCTTTGTTTTCTGTTCTTGTGTCAGTTTGCTGAGAATGATGGTTTCTAGACTCATCCATGTCTCTACGAAGGACACAAACTCGTCATTTTTTATGGCTGCAGGGTATTCCATGGTGTACTTGTGCCACATTTTCTTTGTTCAGTCTATCATTGATGGTCATTTGGGTTGGTTCCAGGTCTTTGCTATTGTGAACAGTGTCGCAATGAACATACCTGTGCATGTGTCTTTATAATAGAATGATTTATGATCCTTTGGGTATATAACCAGTAATGGGATTGCTGGATCAAATGGAATTTCTATTTCTAGATCCTTGAGGAATCGCCACACTGTCTTCCATAATGGTTGAACTAATTACACTCCCACTAACAGTGTAAAAGTGTTCCATTTTCTCCACATCCCCTCCAGCATCTGTTGTCTCCAGATTTTTTAATGATGGCCATTCTAACTGGCGTGAGATGGCATCTCAATGTGGCTTTGGTTTTTTATTCTTAAAACAATGTATGCCTTTCTGTCTGTTAGGATCCATTTAAATTTTTTTTTCTTGCAATGCATTTTTAGCGGACTGGGCTAGGTGATTTTCCTAAAGTGAATATCTGAGAATCTTACATTCGGGTGATTTGTAAACTTCTCACCAGCCTGAAAGGTATTGCAAGACCTAGACCCTGCATTCCTCTCTTTCTCTTGCAGTGTCTCCTCTCCGTTCCAATCATCCAAGCCTTCTCTGTGTCCCACTAATAGACCAGGCTCACGCACACTTTACATTTTAGTTATTGTTTCAATAGATTTAGGGGTACAGGTGGTTTTTGGTTACATGGATGAACTGATTAGTGAAGAAGTCTGGACTTGTAGTGCACCCATCACCTGAACAGTGTACATTATACCCAAAAGATAATTCTTCAAATCTCATCCCCCCTTGCACCATTCCTCCTTTTGAATCTCTAGTGCCTATTACGCCACTCTGTATACGCCTATGTATCCATAGCTTAGCTCCAGCTTATAAATGAGAATATGCTGTATTTGGTTTTCTGTTCCTGAGTTACTTCACTTAGGATAATGGCCTCCATTTCCATCCAAGTTGTTGCAAAAGACTTTATTTTGTTCTTTTTTATGGATGAGTCACATTCCATAGTGTATATATATATATATATCACATTTCTTTACTCATTGGTTGATGGACACTTAGGTTGATACCAATATGTTTGCAATTGTGAATTGTGCTGTGATAAAAATGTAAGTGCAGGTGTCTTTTTGACATAATGACTTATTTTTCTTTGTGTAGATACCCAGTAGTGGGATTGCTGGATGGGATGGTAGATTTACTTTTTCGTCTTTGAGAAATCTGTTTTTCATACAGGTTGTACTAATTTACCTTCTCATCAATAGTATATAAATGTTCCTTTTTTTTTTAAACCACATCTGTGTCAACATCAAATGTTTTTTGACTTTTTAATACTGACCATTCTGACTGGGGTAAGATGGTATCTCAGTGGAGTTTTAATTTGCATTTCCCTGATGGTTAGTGATGTTTAGCATTTTTTAATATGTTTGTCAGCCATTTGTATATCTTCTTTTGCAAA
>JAZHEH010002857.1:0-10007 GCA_036589455.1 Ateles fusciceps | reverse complement strand
GAAAGCTAAAACTTGAGTCGGGCTAGTGGAGGGGCTATCATGTGCTAAGCATCACTGAATACAATTATGCTAAGATACCTAAAGCTATCTTTATCCTTCCTAATGTAATTTTAATCTCTTTTGTAAATTAAATGACCTTGATTTTTGACCACTGTTGTATGCTCAGTGTCGCGAACAGTGCCTGGCACTGGGAGGTACTTAGGATCTATTTGTCAAATTAATTAAATGAATATAATAAAGCTATTTGACACACAATTTAAAATAGTAGAAGCGATGTCACAAAGTAGTGAACAATCAATTGCCAAATAGACAGGTCTGGGCAAGTGTATGCCCTTTGCATTTTTTCTGTTTTTTTTCATTTGCATTTATATTTTTCTCTACATTATATAGTAATATTTTTGGAATATGTGTACTGATTTGCTTGCTGTTGTATATGCTTCACAGATGAATAAACAGGCAGGGATTTTAAGCTGAAAGGTGTATAAAGATTAATATTTTATGATTTCTCATTTTACAAAGAAATAAATTAAGTCCTGGACGGGTTGAGTAGCTTTTCCAATGGGATGCAGGTAGATGGTGGTATCATATAAACTAGTCTATTAACATTCACATAATAGGTGAAATGGCTATGGGACTATAGGGCACTCCTTTCCTTTAAAAGCTTTTCTTACATTACAAAAAGATACTAGCTATTAAGGTGAAGTCCTATAATTCTCATAAGCAATTTCAATAAGTAGCTATAATTATAAACGTTTTACAGATTACAGACCAATAGAATAGATGCAAGTTCAGTCCTGTTCAGTTTTAGAGACAATCCATAGAGATTTTGACCAGTATTGCCCTAATTCTAATCTACTCTTTATCTTAGATTCTGATTCTACTCTTTGCCCTGATTCTAGTCTACTCTTTGTCCAGGGTTTGTTTTTCTCCCCGAAGGGTTGTATAATCTTGCTTCCTCTCACTGGGCTAAGCCATACCTGAATTACGTTTTGTCACAGATCTAAATCTCCCAGAACCTAAACTTTTATTTTATCAAAGCTTTTCTTGCTTTTTGTTCCTTATGGATTTCTTCTGACCAAACAGTTCTCTTAGAATTTTTGTTAAGAATATGTATGCTAGAACCAGACTGCCCAAATTTATAATCTCATTTCTACTAATTATTAGTCATATAGATTCTGTGGGTATGAGTCTTACCCTCTCTGTTAATTCTAGTGGTGATATTAATAGTTGTGAGAATTAAATAAAATAACATTTGTTATAAAAGTATTCATTGCTATTTACTTCCAATATTATTATTACCCTAGTCATGATTATCTATTAAGAGAAATATAAAACTATTTGGATTTGAAAATGTGTATTTAGAGATTGACAGATAGTATTTTATAGATATTCCAGTAGAGGGGGAAGATAGAGAGTCTTTTTCTAATTCCATTACATTTTCCCTTTTGTTCCCAGTTGCACCCTCTTTGTTCCCAACTGCACGAGCATACATTTCTGAGTTCTCATTAAACTACTTTAAATTGCAATTGAAGTATAAAACTTACTCCTCTTTTGATAGACGTAACCTACAAAGCACCTGAAATGGTGTTGTCTATGGAATAATCTCCACTGATTGCTATTGCAATAAACAACTTTTACTTTTTAGAATCTTGTGATGCTCACACAAACACAGAAAGGAAAGCCACTTGATCATTGTGAGATGTAAAGATTTTTTTTTTTTAAAATTTTTTTATATATATTTTTATTGCATTTTAGGTTTGGGGGTACATGTGAGGAACATGCAAGATTGTTGCATAGGTACACACATGGCAGTGTGATTTGCTGCCTTCCTCCCCATCACCTATATCTGGCATTTCTCTCCATGCTATCCCTCCCCAACTCCCCACCTCCCACTGTCCTTCCCCTTTTTCCCCCGACAGATCCCAGTGTGTGATGCTCCCTCCCTGTGTCCATGTGTTCGCATTGTTCAACACCCGCCTACTGAGTGAGAACATGCGGTGTTTGATTTTCTGTTCTTGTGTCAGTTTGCTGAGAATGATGGTTTCCAGGTTCATCCATGTCCCTACAAAGGACACGAACTCATCATTTTTGATGGCTGCATAATATTCCATGGTGTATATGTGCCACATTTTCCCTGTACAGTCTATCATCGATGGGCATTTGGGTTGGTGGGAGTGTAAATTGGTTCAACCATTGTGGAAGACAGTGTGGCGATTCCTCAAGGACCTAGAAATAGAAATTCCATTTGATCCAGCAATCCCATTACTGGGTATATATCCAAAGGTCTATAAATCGTTCTACTATAAGGACACATGCACACGAATGTTCATTGCAGCACAGCTACAATAGCAAAGACCTCGAACCAACCCAGATGTAAAATTCTTTAGCATTTGCTTATCGTATCCTGTATTAGATTATGAGTCATACAGAGAACTTCAAGGTTCATCTACCATATTCCTTAGGATCCTCTTGAAAATACAGACATTTCAACAAACTACATCAACAAGAATTCAAGTATTCCAGAAAATAATTACCTTTAGTTTACTATAAAATACCTTTTTGGTGGCAAGCAATTCATTGCAGTTGCTATTTTATGAGAATTTCCAGATGAACCTGCGGAATAGAGGGCATTTCCGCCCTCCCCTCAGGTTAGCGACTTCTGTTTTCTTGAAAAAGTCTTTTTTTTTGTATTAGCAATGCATTTTTATTTCACTCCTCAATGGATGAAATGACACCTTCATGTACATGCTATATAAACTATTAATAACAAGAACTTCTGGCCTGTGTCTCTAAAGACAGCCTGGGAAATACCAGGGAGGCAACACAATATGCACTTAGGAGCACATTCTTCTGGAACCTGATATATTTGGTTCTGTAGTCAAGATCTCCATTTGTTATCTGCATAATCGTAGGCAAATTACTTATTATCTCTGAGTTTTAGCTTTCTCATTTGCAAAATGGGAGAATTTGTAGGATACCTACTCAAGGAGGGACTGTGCTATGGTCTGTCAGGTTTGCCCCCAAACCCTCTATGTCTAAATTTGATCCCAGTGTCTAGAGGTGGGACCTACTGGGAGTTGTCTGGATTATGAGGGCATATTCCTCACTAATAGATTAATGCCCTTCCATAGGGGTGAGTTTGCTCTATTAGTGCTGCAAGAGGCAGTTGTTAAAAAGAGCCTGGCACCTCTCCCACTCCTTTCTTCCTTTCTTGCCATGTGACTTCTGCACATATCAGCTCCCATTCACCTTCTGCCATGAGTAGAAGCAGTCTATAGCCCTCACCAAGAGCAGGTGCTGGTTCTATGCTCATGCTTCTTGTATAGTATGCAGAACTGTCAGCCAAATAAACCTCATTTTAAATAAATTATCCAGCATCAGGTATTCCTTTATAAAGCAACACAAAAGGGACTAACACAGACTGTTATAAAAATTAAACGAGATCATGCATGTTAAGTGATCTTGGGAGTACCTGGCATAATGGTGCTATGGTCTAAATGCTTTGTGTTTCCCAAAAATTCATATATTTAAAGTAACCTACCCCCCAGTGTGATAGTATTAGAAGGTGGAGCCTTTGGCAGATAGGTTGGTGGGAGTAGAGCCTTTCTGGATGAGCCTTTATGCCCTTATAAAGAGGCTCCATGGGGAGACCTTTGTTTCTTCCACCATGTGAGGACACAGTGAGAAAGGCATCCTCTATGAACCAACTACATTGCCCTCACCAGACAGGAAATCTGCCAGCAACTTGGTCATAGACTTCTTAGCCTCCGAGACTGTGAAGAACAGATTTCTTGTTGTTTACAAGCCACTCAGTTTATGACATTTTTTATGGCAGCCCAAACAGACTAAGACAAATGGTATTGCTTAATAATGATAGCAGTTAACTTATTCCTGCATGATAAGGTAATTGATTTTTTTAAAAAGTGTAGGTAATTCAATGTGCCATGAGATTCATTTTCAATTAAGATAGATTTAGCTCACAGTAAGTTCTTTTAAGACTCACCTTTATTAGGAGCAACTAAAACATTCAGAAAAGGGGTCTCAAACTTGCATTCCTACTTCTGCAGGATTTGTTCCTGAAATATGCTATCTTACACATAAACCAAACTTCTCCCTGTTAGCTCTGTTGTATGATGCTCACACTGATCTTTGAAGCCTCCTACTAACTCTAGCTCCTACAAGTTCTTTAATACTATCACGTTCTGCTTCCTTAGCATTTGCTCCAATGTCAGACACCTAGACCTCTGCTCGCTTTTTCTCCTTTTTCGGGTTGCTCAGAATGATTATCCGAGGATCTGACCTTGCTTGGCTAGGCTTCAAGTGTCCTCCTCCATTAACTGCCTGCCACAGTGTGTTATGGTACACTGAGTCAGGCACTCTCTGGGAGCCTTGCCCTTTGTCAAATCTCTGGTCTCAAGAGGACTTCACCAACAAATAACTTGTTACATAGTGGTGCTATGGTTTAAATGTTTCTGCCAAAACTCATGTAGAAATTTAATTGCCATTGTAACAGTATTAAGAAGTGGAGTCTTTAAGAGGCGGTTGGGTCCTGAGGGCTCTACCCTTAAGAATGGCTTAATGTCAATATCTTAGGACTAGGTTAGTTATTGCAGACTTGGGCTCCTGATACAAGGATAAATTCAACTTCCATTTGCCTCTCTCTGTACTCCACTTCCACCTCTTACCTTCTGCCACGAGATGACCCCCTCATTAAATGCCTGCAATATGCTCTTGGATATTTCAGCCTCCTGAACCATGGACCAAAATACAGTAAACTTATGTTGTTTATAAATTACCCAGTCTCTGGTATTCTTTTTAGCAAGGAAAAATGGACTAAGACAGATGCAAAGTATACCATCACCCATCAGCACTGTTTCTTACCACTCTGTTATTCATCTACTTTTCACACAGAATCCCCTCTCTCCCATATGTAGTCTCTTTAATTACTGTCTATGAAGGTCTGCTAGTTGTATAAAGACAGAAATCATTCTGCAACCATAACCTTATGTTATGATGGAAAGTTTAAATGCGTGCAATATGTGTGAATTAGTGTAAGTATATATCAGCTGCATGGAAGAGGGAAGCTACCTAGTCAGAAATACAGTCACTCTTAGGAAAGAAGGTGAAAATGAATGCTGTGTAAGCAAACAGTTAATGTCCATGACAGAGGGTGAGTGTGGACAACTTATGAAACCAATCTCATTCATAATAGAAAACACATGTATAGTCATGTGCCACATAGTGATGTTTTTGTCAATTACAAACTTCATATATGACAGTTTGCCCATACAATTATAATGGAGCTGAAAAATTCCTATTGCCTGGTAATCATGTAGCTATGATAATGTCATAAAACAATGCAATGCCTTTTCTGTGTTTAGATAATGTTTAGATTCTTACTGTTATGTTATGGTTGCCTATAGTATTCATTATATTAATGTGATATATAGATTTATGTTACATAAAGAAATAGGATGTATTACTAGCCTATGTGTGTAGTAGGCTATACCATTCAGTTTTGTGTAAATACACACTACGATGTTCACAGAGTAATAGGAAATCACCTAACATCATTTTGCTCAGAAATTATTCCTGTTGCTAGTGATGCATGACTATATTTTCAAGTGAGTATATGACTATAAATGATGCGAGTTAAATATAATGTGCTGTCTTGGGGTGTAAAGGCTCAATTAGAACATGCAAATGCAGGATACAGAGTTGTCAACTCGCAAATTTTCAATCTACAGTTATAAAATTTCTTAAGTTTTATCTTAGTGGGCAAATAGGAAAAGAGATGATGTCTTTAAGTGTAGACCTTCAAAATTGTCCTGAAAAGAGGGAAATATAACATAAAGGTTGTGGTATATTAGGTAAGAGATTACTCTCAGTGAATATTATTGCCAAGCAGGCAATAGGCATTCAATAAAACTCTTATTGAATTGATTCAGATCTTCAACAGATAGGCCTGGACTTCCAGTTCACTAAAAAAATGGAAAAAACATATATGAACTCTCTCATATTCTTTTCCTATCACCTCAAAAATTACTTCTATTTTATCAGAGTGTATCAATTATGTATTCACATTTGGCTGGCAGATTATATAAACTGGGAGAGTGAAAGTGTGGCTCCAACAGATTGGAGGTTTTTTTCTCATGCAGAATTCCTGAGGTGAGTACTGCAGGACCGGTATGGCAACACCACCATCCTTAGGGTGTGGCTTTGTTGTCTGTTCTCAAGAAGGCTGTGGAAATACCAGCTAATATATCAGCTGGGCCTTCCTACTCCCTTTAAGGAGCTTCATCAAAAGTTCTAGACCAATAAACTTCTCCTTCACATCTTTGACAAGAAGGTAAAATACAGTCAAGCGACTCTGCTGGGGTTGCTGGGAAATGTTTCCAAAACATTTGGACACTGTTAGTAAAACGAAAGGAAGAAGGAAATATGAATATTGGGTGGTGAACTTCTCTTTTTCTTTTTTTTGAGATGGAATCTCGCTCTGTCACCCAAGCTAGAATGCGGTGGCATGCTGTCGGCTCACTGACAATCTCCTGCCTTCTGGGTTCAAGCAATTCTCACGCCTCAGCCTGCTCGAGTAGCTGGAATTACAGGCACATGCCACCACCACGCCCAGCTAAGTTTTTGTATTTTTAGTAGAGACTTGGTTTCATCATGTTTGCCAGGCTAGTCTCAAATGCGTGACGTCAAGTGATCTGCCTGCCTCAGCCTCCCAAAGTGCTGGGATTACAGGCGTGAGCCACCTTGACCTGATCTGGGTAGGAAGACTTCTATTCTCTCTGCTCTAGTCTACCCTTCCCACTACCAAAATATTTATGCAGCAATCTTCCTTCCCACGTAATTGGACCACCACACTTGCCCTCCTCCCAACATAAGTTAATAATTTTATCCAATTACCACATCCAGCAAAAAAAAAAAAAAATCAGTATTTCTTCCATCAGGTTTGGATGTGACAGAGAATACCACAATAAAACTTCTTCTATTCAGAAATAAGGGAATGCAAAAGCCTTAGCCCTAACAATCATCAGGTACTTCTGAACTAGAATAGTAAAATTTTCTTGGCCATTGGGCCTAAATTCCTTGGGTGCACCGCCATCTGGCAGTCCTTGAAATCTTCAAAGTTTTCTGGGACGATTTCCCTTGTCCATTGCCTTCTGTTTTCCTTGATTCTGCGTTTGGAGTTATTACTCATACATTATCCTTCTGATTACATCCTGAGCTAAGCTTTGGGAATGATGATCCTTTCTGGAAGCCATACAACATTGGGCAGCTTGTTTCCTTTTGGTGCAGGTTCAAGACCCTGGGGATTGCTATTCAGTTTAACAGTCACAGACTGTTACAAGAGGGCTGGGCCTCTCTCAGAAATGTAGTCTCTTAAAACTTAGTAGATTTCCAGCAGTATTTATTTCTAGTTAGTTCATGTGCAGGTAATCGTAGCCAAAGATCTTTCTAGACGTAGCACTACTCCAAAGTTACAGACTGTGACAAGATCAGGTGCTTAGACCATAACGTAAATCAACACACTGCTTCTTTCACCAAAAAAATCTTGACATAAAAATGTCATTTGACATCACCAATGATAAAAGAAAATGCACATTAAAACCACAATGACACCCCCCTCACACAAGTTAGGATGGCTATTAATCAAAAAGATAAGAAAAACAAGTGTTGCCTAGGGTGTGGAGAAAGGGAAGCCTTGTTGGTTAGGATGTAGTTTGGCCAAGCCATTATGGAAAGCAGTATCGAGCTTCCCAAAACAAAAGTAAAATAAAACTACCATTACGGTCCTACAATCCCATGTCTGTTATATATATCCAAACTAATTGAAATCAGGATCTTGAAGAGATATTGGTTTTCCCACATTCATTGCAGCATCATTCCCAATAGCTGAGATATGGAAACAAATTTAGATCAGCGAATGAATGGATAAAGACATTGTGGTACACGTACCAAGTGACATATCATTCAGCCTTAAAACTAAGATTCCTGCCGGTTGCCACAACATAAATAAACATGGAGAACATTAAGTGAAATAAGACAAGAAGAGAGAGACATTGCATGATATTACTTATATCTAGAGTCTTTAAAAAGTTAAATACATAGAAACAATAAAATGGTGGTTACTAGGAGGAGAGGAGGGGAGAAGAGGGGGAGGAAATGGCAAGATGTAGGTTAAAAGGTGCAAAGTTGCAGATACGTAGGATGAATAAACTCTAGAGATGTAAGTTACAAGCATAAGGGCTATAGTCATTTTATCTGTATACTGGAAATCTGCTAAGAGTGGACTTTAGCTGCACTTCCCACATACAAAGGGATAATTTTGTGAGATAATGGATATGTTAATTTGCTTGACTATAGCAACCATTTCACTACGTATAAGTTTATCGAAACATTACATTGTACACCTTAAGAATATACAATACAAAAAGTCAGGTAAACTAACTGGGATACATAGTGCTCAAAGCTAAATCACACTCTGCTTCAAGCCGCTTATTTGCTCACCGATCAGTACCAAAAATTCATGAATCTTACAGCCAGTCGGTGGACCACACTTTAAGATCACTGGTGTAGTTAAACTTTCTACGCCTGAGAATTTGGGGCTTTTAGCTGCTTATCTTTGAACTCCATCCATTCTTTTTCCTTCTCCTTTAGCTTGATGGTTACCACCTTCAGGACATTTGACACAATAAGCTCTGCTGAGAAAAAAGCACTATTAATTCGATCAGAGAATTTGTCCAGCAGAGCATCAATCTTGTGGCTTCCCATTCAAATACAAAGCCTTTAGCTTTTTTATCGTTAAAGGCTAAAATTACCAGAATTTCATTAAACCTAAATTTCAGGCCAAAGGCTCAAAGCGTCTCTCTTAGTAGATTTATATTTTCTTCCATTTCTGCACCCTTACTTCACGACACGATAAAACTTTTCTAAAGCCATAAAAAATAGCCCGAATATGTCAACTTCTGAATTTCTCCTACCATTTTTCTTAATGCTATAGCCTTGGTTGACACTTGGTTTACAGTCTAGGAATAGCAGGGAAGAGCTTAACCATGGTCACAAGCTTTCCAGACTAAAATGATTGTGGCTTAATATTCATTTCCCCATCTTTTCAATTCGGCCAATACTACATTTTACATTCCGTTCATCCTAGCAACTTACTTCTGATACCAATTACTGCTTACATAAGGATTCTTAGACATAGACAGAAGAACCCATCTTACTGAGTTCTAAAAATCATACTTAGCTTAGTTTAATAAAGGGTATTAGATAATTCTCAGAATCACTGGGAGATCTGAAGGAACACACTGTAGACTAAATTTCTAGGAAAAATACCCTAAACCTAACTATGGAACTGGCTTATTAAGAAAGTTGTTATTGAGACAGGCCCAAGAACTATGCTGTTTCTGCTGTAATTCCAAGACAGCTGCCTCTATGGTTGATCCTAGAAGAACAATAAGCCTTTGTTATTTTCCAGTAGATATCATCTTCTTACATGTGGCTACTACCATACATTGCTCACAACTTCCTTGCAGGTTCTCACACCTACAGAACATTAGTTCTAAGGTCAAGAAATAAAGATTTTAGCAGGAAGTATATTGGGGTAGATGCCGAGTGAGCTAATCTGCACTATCTGCCATATCTAGTCTTTTCCTTCCATTCCTTCTAAAAGGAAGGAGTGTTCTATCCCTTTTAATGCCATATCTTCTTGAACTTTCAGGACCTGGATCCACCAACTGTTGTTGAACCTATTTTCTGTTTCTTCTTCATTATGTGTTTCCCCTCAATCCAAAATCTTTCTCCACCTATACCTTCCTATCAAGATTTTTGCATTCTTTTTCTTTATTTCCTCACCATCAAGTTTATAGAAAGGATAATCTGTATTAACTATTCAGCCCACAGCAATTTAGACAGACCTGTGTAGTAAAAATTTTCTTGAAAATTTGAACAAAATAAAAAGCTTCGATTTTGCCTTAGTCTAAATGTAGAACAAAAAT
>JAZHEH010002856.1:0-15179 GCA_036589455.1 Ateles fusciceps | reverse complement strand
TAAGAAATTCTAAGTTGAAAATTCTTTCCTTTAAAGATGTTGAATATTGTCCCCCCAGTCTCTTCTGGCTTGTAGAGTTTCAGCCAAGAAATCCTCTGTGAGTCTGATGGGCTTCCCTTTGTGGGTAACCTGACCTTCCTTTCTTGCTGCCCTTAGCATTTTTTACTTCATTTCAACCCTGGTGAATCTGATGACATGTGCCTTGTGCTTGCTCTTCTTGAGGAATATCTTTTTGGTGTTCTCTATATTTCCTGGACTTGAATGTTGGCCTGCCTTGCTAGGTTGGGGAATTTCTCCTGGATAATATCCTGAAGAGTGTTTTCCAGCTTGGATTCATTCTCTCCATCACATTGAGATATACCTATCAAACGTAGATTCTTGCCTTCTCATTTTATTTCATTGAGTTGGTCTTCAATCTCTGATATCATTTCTTCTGCTTGGTCGATTCAGCTATTGAAAGTTGTGTATGCTTCACGAGGTTCTCCTGCTGTGTTTTTCAGCTCCATCAAGTCGTTTATATTCTTCTCTAAGCTATTTATCCTAGTTAGCATCTCATCTAACCTTTTTTCAAGGTTCTTAGTTTCTTTGCATTGGGTTAGAACATGTTCTTTTAGCTCTGAGAAGTTTGTTATTTCCCACCTTCTGAAGCCTGTTTCTGTCAATTCATCTGATTCATTCTCCATCCATCTTTGATCCCTAGCTGGTGAGGATTCGTGATCCCTTGGAGGAGGAGAGGCATTTTAGTTTTTGGTGTTTTCCTCCTTTTTGTGCTGGTTTCTCCCCCTCTTAGTGGTTTTATCTATCTGTGGTCTTTGTAGTTGGTGACTTTCGGATGGGGTCTCTGAGTGGATGTCCTTTTGTTGATGTTGAAGCTATTTCTTTCTGCTTCTTAGTTTTCCTTCTAACAATCAGGCTCCTCTGCTGCAGGACTGCTGGAGGTCCACTCCAGACCCCACTCACCTAGGGATCACCCAGGGGGGCTGCAGAACAGCAAACATTGCCGCAGGTTTCTTCCTCTGCTATCCTCGTCCCAGAAGGGTACCCGCCAGATGTCGACCTGAGTTCCCCTTTATGAAGTATCTCTTTGGGTATACAGCAGTGGTAGAGCTGCTGGAGGAGACAATCTGTCCCTTATAGGAGCTCAAGTGTTGTCTGGGAGCTCCGCTGTTCCATGCAGAGCTGCTGGGCAGGTACCTTTAAGTCTGCTGCAGCTGAACTCATAACTGCCTCTTTTCCCAGGTGCTCTGTCCAAGGAAGGTCAGCTTTATTTATAAGTCCCTGTTGTGCTGCTGCCTTTTTTTATAGAAGCCCTGCACTGCATGGAGTAGTCTAGTCACAGTCTGCCAGTTGAGGCATTGCTGAGCTGCTGCAGGCTCTGCCCTGCTGCTTTGTGAACTGCCTCAGTAGTGGCAGACTGCCTCAGCAGTGGGGGACGCCCTTCCCCTCCACTGAGCTGGAGGGTCCTGAGTCCAGCTGCACTTGGTGCAAAACTGTCAATCCAGTGTGTTTCAGATTGCTTGTTTTGTGGGGTGGTACCCACCAAGCCAGATCCCCCTGGCTCCCTGTCTCAGCCCCCTCCCTTTCAGTTGAATGGGCAATTCTGTCTCCCAGGCATTCTGGGCACCAACCGAAAAGGCAGCCCAGACTTGTGTGAGTTTCTGTGCACCAATGTGGCACCGGCTGAAACCACCACGCTGAAAACTCATGGCACTTTTTGGCCTGGGAATCTCCTGGTCTGTGGCCAGTGAAAACTTGTTTGGAAATGCAGTGATCATTCACCCCCTGCACTGTTCTCTCTGGGAACTGCACCCCAGAGCTTCTCCTATTCAACCATGTTAGATCTCAAGCTACACAGAATGTCTTTAACAAGATTTAATTTGTTTTTTACAAACCTTCACAACTTGGTTAAACCTGCAGCTCTATTTTATCTAACTTAAAACAAACCTTTAACCCTTTAATGTAGGCCAAAATAATCCACATTTCCTTGTCTTCTTTTAATCTTTTACCAAAGACACATTATACCATTTTTATATACCTAGCATGTAAAACTGTTTATTTCCCAAAGATTACTAAAGTCATGTAAATTAAAATACATCACAGTTTTTATTTTTCTGATAAAATATTTGACTTAAGCTCTTATTATTTTAAACCAATTAATCAAAGTTCTTTCATATTACACACATAACACATATAAATCCACAGATGGAAGAAAATCAAGTACCTATAAGATTTTTCATTTGTGATTTTTAATTAGATTACCACCCTGGCTTCACAGTGGATCCCTAGGAGGAACAGGGCCAGGAAAGCAAAAACCAAGAGGTTTCTACAACCTATTAAGTAGGCCTAGTGGGAAGGCAAAACAGATTCCCCAAATTAAGACTACTATTTTTATACTAGAACCTGGATCCTAGAATTGGAAATGAGCCCTTCACCCCTTGGTATCTTACCTCTCAGTGGCGGGAGGAGACATTTCCATACATTCTACGTGGCCAAGAAAACACTTCTTTGATTCAACTGTGCAAAAAACCAATTATCACCCTGATAGCTGCCATTAGCCAGCCCTAAATGTATATCTCCTGCCTAGTTGTTACATACCTAAGTTCTCTCATAATGTAAAGTCATTTCTGATACCTGAAAACATAAAATCCATCAGATAACACAACGCAAAATGGAACAGAGTATTAGAGGTTGAAAAGGCTCTATCCACTTCCAATTACTGGGGTTTCATGAAAACAACAACAACAACAACAAAAAAGAGTCGTTTTTCCCAAAATGCATATTGTAGCACCTCCTGTTTTTTTTCCAAGAATTTCCAGGCTGTTAGAGCTTGAATATCTGCAAATAATTAAACCAACATTTTGGCCAGGTGCGGTGGCTCTCACCTGTAATCCCAGCACTTTGGGAGGCCAAGGCAGGCAGATCGCTTGAGGTCAGGAGTTCAAGACCAGCCTGGCCAACATAGTGAAACCCCCATCTCTACTAAAAATAAAAAATTAGCTGGGTGTGGTGGTGAGATGCCTGTAATCCCTGCTACTCAGGAGGCTCAGGCAGGAGAATTGCTTCATCCAGGGAGGTGAGACTTTCAATGAGCCAAGATTGCACCTCTGCACTCCAGCATTAGTGACAGAGACTCAGCCTCAAAAATAATAATATCATAATTAAGCAGATTTTAACCATGATGCTTTTTTAAAAATAATATTTAATTCTCTTAATACTTGACTTTAGCTATGCCAAACTGCCAATATTTCTGACTTCTGAACTTTACTAACATAATCTCCCAGGTGAAACCAATAAGCTTCCTTTTGTTTGAAATGGAGTCTCCCTCTATTGCTCAGGCTGGAGTGCAGTGGCAAAACTCAGCTCACTGCAATCTGTGCCTCCTGAAACCAATAAGCTGTAACTAAGGTTCTGCATCTAACTACAAGCATACAAGGTATTTTTTAAAAGTGCAAGTAGTTTTAACAAAATCTAGAATCTTCAAAGGTAGCTCAGAGAGAGGAAAATCCAAGCAAATTTAGTAGGAAAATAAAGGATTTAAAAAAATACCTACTCCATAGGCAGAGCAGCACTGTGTGCTGCTCAATGAAGGAAACTTAGTTATTTCTTGAGTATATGCTAAACAAGGGGTGGATTATTCATGAGGTTCATGAGAAAGAGGTGGGCAGTCTCCAGAAATGAATGTTTCTCTTCTCTTTAGAGCATGTAAGGTAACTTTCTGATGTTGCCATTGCATTTGTTAACTATGATGGTGCTGGTGGAGATGTCTTTAACATGCTAATGTGTTATAATTAGCCTGTAATGATCCATGAGGACAAGCAGAGGTCACTTTCATTCCCATATTGGTTTTCATGGATTTTTGTGGCTTCTTTACTACAAACTGTTTTATCAGCAGGGTCTTTGTGAACCCTATCTTGTGCCAATCTCCTGTCTGTCTGGTGACTTAGAATGCCTAACCTCATGGAAATTCACTCCTGTAGGTCTCAGCCCCATTTCACCCAGCACCTATTCCACATGCAGTTGCTCTGGTTCACCCTCCTCTGACATGGCTACAGAGTGCTGGATGTGGCTGGTCTGAACTGCAATGTACTAGAAAGGTAAAATACAAGGTTACATTCAATGATTTTGCTTGAAAAATGTATACGCTTTATTAACCATTACATATGAATTACATATTAAAATAACAATATTTTGGATATAGTGGGCTGATTAAATTGTTACAATCAATTCCACCTGTTATTCCACTGTGTCTTTTAATTTTATATTGAGATAGATTTGCTCTGTCACCAGGCTGGAGTCCAGTGGCATGATCTCAGCTCACTGCAATGTCTGCCTCCCGGGTTCAAGGAATTCTCCTGCCTCAGCCTCCCAAGTAGCTGATATTACAAGTGCCTTTCACCATGCCCAGCTAAGTTTTAGTATTTTCAGTATAGATGGGGTTTTGCCATGTTCCAGGGTGGTCTTGAACTCCTGACCTCAGGTGATCTGCTGCCTTGGCCTCTCAAAGTGCTGGGATTACAGGCATAAGCCACTGCACCCGGCCCCACCTTTTTATTTTTATTTTTTTACATTTGGCTACTAGAAAATTTAAAATTTGCACATGCTCATATTTTACTGCTGAAGATTGCCTCATTTTTGAAATCTCGAGCTGCCCAGATGTATCAGGCCATTTTCACAGTGCTATAAACAAATACCTCAGACTGCATATTTTTTTCAAAAAAAGTGATTTAATTGAATCATAGTTCTATACATCTGAGGAATCCTCAGGAAACTTACAATCATGAGCATGACAGAAGCTGACAGGAAAGCAAGGCATATCTTACATGATGGAAAAAGAGAGAGAATGAGGGGGAGGTGGACGTGCCACATTTTTTAACCATCAGATGTCTTGAGAGCGCCCTTATTATCACAAGAACAGCATGAGGATAATCAGCCCCAATGATCCAATCACCTCCCACTGCGTTCCTGCCCTGACACATGGGAAGAGAGGGAGAGAGAGAGAGAGACAGAGAGAGAGAGAGAGAGTCTTATTCTGTCACCCAAGCTGGAGTGCAGGGGCATGATCTCGGCTCATTGCAACCTCTGCCTGCCAAATTCAAGTGATTCTTCTTCTGCCTCAGCCTCCTGAGTAGCTGGAACTATAGGCCTGACCCTCCATGCATGGCTAATTTTTGTATTTTTATAGAGATGCGGTTTCACCATATTGGCCAGGTTGGTCCCCAACTCCTGACCTTGTAATCCATCCACCTCGTCCTCCCAAAGTGCTGGGATTACAGGTGTGAGCCACCGTGCCTGGCCTGGAATTACAATTTGAGATGAGATTTGGGTGGAGCCACAGAGACAAACCATATCACTCCAAAGGAGCCACAACAAGGAAGGACATAAAATCCAAAATTTTAAAATAATTGTCATTATATTTTTAAATTTATGAATAACTATATTGTATATCATTTATAAATGCATATGATGTTATACACAAGATTAATGCAAACATCCTCTGAGGTTGGCCTCTCAGATCAGGGAAGAAGCCCCCTGACTGTAAAGGCTGCAGCCTAGGCTCTTATTTTTGCTTCATTCAGCCCAGTGTCTGATCAAATTTTCCATCATTTAGGGAGTGAAGGGTGAGTCCTGAAACCTTATCCAATTAGCTGCAGTGGATTAGAAACTGTCCAATCAGGCAAGCACCTGGAGAGAACAGGACACATCCATAATTTTGAGGGTACTTTGTGTTTCTCCATATCCAGAGTTCTCTTCACTGGTCTGCATCCTCTGTTCCTAGAGGCCACGCCGCTGTGGCCCTGTGTCCTCCAAGTATTTGAAGATTTATGGCTAAAAAACCAGGACCCCCTGAAAGCCGAGAAATGGTGAGTGCTGAATCTGTCATCAAGAGAGATGGGAAGGGGCTGGTTGGAATGGGCTGAAAGTGGCTATAGCAGGACCCAAACTTCCTCGAAGTTAGCCCCAAAGTCTGAGGACCCAAATCTGTGTTGGCCCAGCTCTGTTCTTAGTCCCATGGAGCTGTAAGATGGTGCTTTTGCCAGCAGCTGGGACCCTGGGAGTTCTGTCATTTTCATCTGCAGTCATTTTGCCTTGGAATGGAGTCCTCTCTGGCCCACTCTGTGCTCCCAGTGCCTCATCTTACCCAGATTGTGCAAGATGGGACAGTCATGGGGGGAATCCTAACTCAGGGTGCAGGATTCATGAGTGGGAAAAGCTGTGGTCCCTGGGGTCAGTAGTTCCACATTTTTCCTTTTTGAAATATATGGGAGTCACTGTAAAAATATTAGATAATTTAATCAAAGTGTGATTCAAGAATCATAGAGCACCCCACTATGTTTTGTGGGTTCATGGGAGAGACTTGAAAGTCTGTTATAAGTCTCGTGATGAAGCAAACCAAATTCAGTAATTGGTTTGGTAAAGTCATGTAGTTTCCTTATTTGTAAGTTCCAGGTAAAAATTTCTTGGTTATGTCATCAGAGATTAGTTGGCAGTCTGTGGTTGAGTAGGCTTGATTTATTTCTTCAATATAGTAATTTCTAAGAAATGCTTTCTTTTTTTTTTTTTTTTTGAGAGGGTGTCTTGCTCTGTCACGCAGGCTGGAGTGGAATGGCATGATCTCGGCTCACTGCAACATCCACCTCTCGGGTTCAAGTGATTTTCATGCTTCGGTCTCTCTGGAGTAGCTGGGATTACAGGTGCCTGTCACCACACCAGCTAATTTTTTAATTTTTAGTAGAGACAGGGTTTCACCATGTTGCCCAGGGTGGTCTTGAACTCCTTACCTGAAGTGATCCATTCACCTTGGCCTCCCAAAGTGCTGGGATTACAGACATGTATCACCGTGCCCAGCCATAAGAAATTCATTTGAATTAGATTTTTTTTTAAGTGAGAGTCGAGAAAAATGAATCCACCTCAGTCTACGTGCCTGCTGTTTAAACATTTTACACTCCACAGGAAACTGGTTTTCTCTTGCTTTTTTTTTTTTTTTTTTTTTTTTTGAGACTGTGTCTCAATGTGTCACCGAGGCTGGGGTGCAGTGGTGGGATCTCAGCTCAGTGTAACCTCTGCCTCCTGGGTTCAAGTAATTCTCCTGCCTCAGCCTCCCAAGTAGCTGGGATTACAGGCACCCACCACCATGCCTGGCTAATTTTTGTATTTTTAGTAGAGACAAAGTTTGTCAGTTTGGCCAGGCTGGTCTCAAACTCCTGGCCTCAAGTTATCTGCCTGCCTTTGCTTCTCAAATTGCTGGGATTACAGAAATAAGCAACCACACCCACCTTACATTTTTCAACTGTGTCTATTTATTTATTATTTATTTATTGTTATGTATTTATTTATTTATACCGAGTCTTGCTCTGTCACCAAGGCTGGAGTCCAGTGGTGCTATTTCAGCTCACTGCAATCTCTGACTATTGAGTTCAAGTGACTCTCCTGCCTCAGCCACCTGGGTAGCTGGGATTTCAGGCCCCCACCACCAAGCCTGGCTAATTTTTGGTAAGCCAAATCAGATGCTGATATTGAGGTTTAATCACAGAAGTAAATTCTGCCCTCTGAAGTCTGTCAGATTTGTGAAGGAAATAAAATCATCCCTAAAGACAAGAAAAGCTGACCCCAATAAGGTGGTGCAAGAATCTCAAAGTCATTGCACCTGCGGAACTCACTAAGGCACAGTGCGATGTCTCCTGGAATGGGTGCCATTGAGCATTTCAGTGAGCTGGATGCACGTGGGAGACTCTCAAGTGATTGGATGGCTTGACTTGACACATGAGTCAGACATGTCTGTGTTCCGATCAGCACTGCCACTCCCTGGGTTTGTCACCTTAAAATGTTATTTTCACTTCTTTTGACTTAAGCTAGTTAACTGTAAATTGAATTTTATCAGTAGACTTCAATATGTAAGACAATATTTACAAAGGACATAAAGGGGTGAATTTCAGAAGAAGAATTTAGTCAAGTATTCTATTTGTTAAAAATTTATATTTAACATTTTCCTTTTCAGAGTGAGTGCAGAAATTGTCTCATGTGTGTTATTGTTTTGGCTGTGATTTCAAACAGTGTCCTAAGGTTTAGCTTTGGAAATATTACCAAGGGAAAGAATATGAAAAATGTTTCTTCCATTATTGTTGTAGGTCATGAATACATTTGCACAAGAAAATGTGGTAGATAACTGGGGAATTACATAGATTCATGAAAACATCAGTCTCTCTTTTTGAAAAATTACTATGTGACAATAAACACCTCTGTTCTACATCCTGTTACAGTATTTTTCTTTTTGTGATGGAGGCTCACTGTGTTGTCCAGGCTGGAGTCCAGTGGTATGATCTTGGCTCACTGCAGTATCTGCCTCCTGGGTTCAAGGGATTCTCCTGCCTCAGCCTACTGGATAGCTGGGATTACATGGGCCCAACACCACACCTAGCTCATTTTTGTATTTTTTGAAGAGATGGAGTTTTCCCATGTTGGCCAGGCTGGTCTCAAACTCATGACCTCAGCTGATCCACCCACCTGGGCCTCTCAAAGTGCTGGCATTACAGGCATGAGCCACAGTTTCTGGCTTTGTTATCTTGATTTCTAAATTTTACACTAAACTTTATGAGATGGGAATGGGCACCTTCTAGAAGTTTGTTCATATTGCTAATTTA
Organism: Ateles fusciceps; assembly: GCA_036589455.1. NCBI lineage: Eukaryota > Metazoa > Chordata > Mammalia > Primates > Atelidae > Ateles > Ateles fusciceps. Next base: position 6,540 of record JAZHEH010002856.1, on the reverse strand, counting down.
CTGAATATGCTGTAATGGAAATAAGTATATGATATGTGTATTCCCTGAAAGAGATGGATACATTTGCTTTTCTCATTAAGCCATAAAATGTAAGCAACTTAATTTTGCTCCCTTGTATAAATACTGCATTTCAGTAATTTTTCTGGATTCATCTGATACTCACTTTCAAAAACTAAGTGACCATCTCTGACTTGGAAATTAAGGCCTGAGCCTTGTGACTCCAAGCTAAGGGCAATATGGAGCCTGCAGAAGGAGGTTATTGAAGGCCTAGTCAGTTCTTTCTAGGGAGCCTCCCTTGCAGATGTCCCAGCCTGCTTACCCCCAGCCATGTAAGAAGCCTTTATAATGAGATAAGCAACAGAGCCCAGGAAAGCTGGGGACCCACAAGCAGATGCATTTAGGGTTAGAATGGGTGGGAATTGGGAGAATCTTACTGAAAATAAAGGTGTTCCTGTATTGGGACAGTTTCTAGACTTTGTAAAATAAAACAACGTCAGATTTATGTAAGAAGTTCTGAATCCCAACAACAGAAAAACATACCAAGTTTTTTAAGGATAAGATTTTTAAGGATATCGACAGTTAGGCAGACAAGGACTCTCTTTCATAGAGAATAGCAAACAGGTTTAGAAAGAAGGTGGAATGAGAATGGTAGAAGGGGCAAAATTAGTTTCTAGATCAGAGACTGTTTTAGCCTGAAGTCAGCATGTTCTTAAGGAGACACAGAAAATGGGGGTTGTATGTTGGCTCAGACTGAGGATACCTCAAAGGTCAGGAGCCCTGGGAAAAAGAAACACTTAAGCAAGGTTGATCAAGAAGTATTTTGTTTTGACCACTGAAGAAACATATTTAGTTGATTCTTTTATAAGAAAGAGGTGGAAATTTCCAGAGTCTATGTCTGGCTATGTGATAAGTAAGAAAATACAACACCATCTAAGTCATAATGGGAAGAATATTTTTATTAAGCTGTTGCTGATGGCCCCAAAGAATGTATTATTTTATTTTATTTTATTTTATTTTATTTTATTTGAAACAGAGTCTCCCTCTGTCCCCTAAGCTGGAGTGCAGTGGCATGATCTCAACTCACTTCAACCTCTGCCTCCTGGCTTCAAGCAATTATTGTGTCTCAGCCTCCCAAGTAGCTTGGATTACAGGTGTCCACCACTGTGCCTGGCTAATGTTTTGTATTTTTAGTAGAGATGGGATTTTGCCATGTTGGCTAGGTTGGTCTCAAACTCCTGACCTCAGGTGATCCACTGCCTCAGCCTCCCAAAGTTCTGGAATTACAGGCATGTGCCACTGCGCCAAGTCAGAGAGTTTTATTAATCAAGCTATTTACCAGAAGTATTTATATGCCCCATCTTTCCCAACTTTTTTTTGGTCTTATTATCTTTTTTTCTTTCATTTGACTGTTTCTGGGTTGCATGTTTTATAGTAAACTGGTTAATATAAGTACAGGATTTTGGTGAATTTTGTGAGTATCTCTATCAAATTATTGAACTTGAGGGTGATTATGGGAGTCCACAATTTACAGACAGTAGCTCAGAAGCATAGATGGGTCCCCTGGGATTTGTGACAGGCATGTGCAGTAAGGGCTATATGATGAGACTGAGCTCTGATTATGGTCTGCATTGACTCTGGGTGGTATCAGGATGAAAATGTCAGACAACAAGTTAGTGTTAAAAAATTGTTTGGTGCCAGCCTGACCAACATGATGAAATCTTGTCTCTATTAAAAATACAAACATTAGCTGGGTGTGGTGATGGGCACCTGTAATCCCAGTTTCTTGGGAGGCTGGGGCAGGAGAATCACCTGAACCTGGAAGATGGATGTTGAAGTGAGCCAAGTTTGCACCACTGCACTCCAACCTGGGTGACAGAGTAAGACTGTCTCAAAAAGAAAAGAAAAGAAAAGAAAAAAAGAAAGAAACAGAAACAAAAAAAAAATTTCTTGGTGTTTATCAAACTCCACAGATTTGGTGTCAAAAAAGATGTTACCGAGGCCTGGCCTGGAGTGGCCTCTGGGTATCTTGTTAGGGGGAGGCTCCATCCTGCACACAGGCTGTCACACTGCACTTTGTCCTGTGACTCTAGGTCTCCTGTCAGGGTGAAAGAGGATTAAACACTTAAGGAAAAGGAATTGTGATAACAGACCTCCTTCTTTCACAGCAGCCACCACATGATTCTCATGCATTCTCAAGCACACCCACTACACTTTGATGTGTCCACAGCCCTCCCAGGACTAGGCAACACCCTCAAGAATTCCACCACAGCACCTTTGCTGTTAGTGTTTTGCCAATATTCCTCCAAAGTGCCTGCAAGTTACCTGGCATATCCCCAACCCCAGACACTGAATCTGCAGTAGCAGCCTGTTTCCTCCACCAATGTAGGGTTCTGTACCACTTGATTATAGTCTAATCTGCCTGCATGAACACAAGAATAAATCAGTGTATAGCCCCACACAAACCACTGTCTGCAGCACAAATCAATCCTACCACTTACGTTTAACTCTTTCCTGCAGTCTTGCCCTGTCACCCAGGCTGGAGTGCATGCAGTGGCACCATTTGGCTCACTGCAACCCCCACCTCCTGTGTTCAAGTGATTCTCCTGCCTCAGCCTCCTGAATACCTGGGATTACAGACACACACCACAACACCCAGTTAATTTGTTGTATTTTTAGTAGAGGCAGATTTTCACTGTGTTGGCCAGACTGCTCTCAAACTCTGGACCTCATGATTTGACCACCTCAGCCTCCCAAAGTACTGGGATAACACACAGGAGCCACCACACCCAGCCTGAAGCTTATATATTAGTAGTTATGGAGAAGCTCATTCTTCTTTCATTGCTCTTTAATCTTTTCAGTTATCAACAATAAAAATGTGTGAATGTTTTCTGCAAGTCTTGGTGGTTCTGCCTGTGGGTGTGTGTTGTGATAGCAGGTGAATAGGTTGTGTTTGAAAGGCATATTCTCAAGATGCAGGTTTGATATGTCCAGAGCATCTTATCTGAAAGTACGTTTCAGAGAAAGAGGAGGGGAAAAAAACAAATCACTTTTTCTCAGGTGAGCACGTCTCAGATCAAGAGCAGTGTCCAGTCTGCCTTTTGGAATGCCATGTGTTCGGAACTTGCACATTTTTACTTCTCTGCTTGTGCTGTTTATCCCTAATAAGTTTGTTTCAACTATATTTTGTTATTTTTTTGATAGCCAAGTGGTTCTGCAAAAAGTATTTTTGTCTATACACCATAGCATTCCATACATTTTCTTCCTCTTAGGTTCTTGTATGCCATGCAGAATTCTCCCCACAAATTTATGACCTGCAATATGTAAATGTTCCCATTGTAACTGCTGAACATGAGAAGGTGTGGATACTCAAGATTTCTATCGGAGAAACACAGTTGTCTTTGGATGATAGTGAAAATGAAACATGTCATGTTGAAGTTTCATCTGTGCACTTTGTTAGTTCCATGTATAATAGGATTTAGAAAATGCTCATTTAAACAGGATAGCATTTATTACCCAGAAAGTTCTGAAAAAACTATTAGGAGATACTTGCTCTCCAGGATGCTAAAGAAAGACTACTTAAAATGACTATTAAGAATTACAGGACGGGGCAGTTATCTGTATCTTCAACTTTGCATAAAACTGATGTTTCTTTATAATTAAATTTAGGCCAGGCATGGTGGCTCACACTTGTATTCCCAGCACTTTGGGAGGCCGAGGCAGGTGGATCATCTGAGGTCATGAGTTTGAGACCATCATGGCTAACATGGTAAAACCCCATCTCTACTAATAAAAAAAATACAAAAATTAGCTAGGCATGGTGGCAAGCTCCTGTCATCTCAGGTACTTGGGAGGCTGAGGCAGGAGAATTGCTTGAAGCCAGGAGGTGAAGGTTGCAGTGAGGGAAGATCACACCACTGCACTTCAGCCTGGGCAACAGACTGAGACTCCACCTCAAAAAAAGAAAATATATATAATTAAATTATATATATAAATTAATTGTGTATAATTAAATAACATAAATGGTGTATAATTAAATTATATATAAATTATTTCTATATGAATATATAGAAATTAATTATACACAATTTATATATAAAATATATAATTAAATTTAGATTACAATTTACTTTTCTGAGAGGAGAGAAATATCACAACAGTAATGCTGTGCACCAGCAGATAATTTGTGCACCAGTAGGTAATAAAAATATGTCCAGTACAGTTGATAACAATGTTATTCACTTCCCTCAAGATCTCTCTGACACTTTTTCTACTATAGATTTAATTATTATTTTCTTAATTATTAAGTACACTTGGGAGATTTTCTAGCTGAAGTGAATAAACCATTACATTTAATCTGGAAGCTATCCCTTCTTTTTAGATTTTGCATATATTTGTCTTTCAGAAATAAAGACTCTTATCTTTATTTACAGGGGGAGAGAAACTGGAAAAAAAACAGATTGTGCCACTTACTGGATGTTTGACAAAATATTCTTACTAGGCTAGAAATATTTGGGAGCTTGCTAGAAATTCAAAAAATCAGACTCTATCCCAAATCTCCTGAAACAAAATCAGCACAACGAGGTCTTTAGTTTATTGCACATATTAAGATGTGAGAGGTACATTCCAACTCATCATGACTCTTCTGAGGAATATACACAACTTCTCCTGTATGATGTAAATAAAGCACTCAAAAATAGACATGTCAGGTCGGGTGAGGTGGCTCATGCCTGCAATCCCAGCACTTTGGGAGGCTGAAGTGGATGGATCACTTGAGATCAGGAGTGCAAGACCAGCTTGGCCAACATGGAGAAACCCTGTCTCCAATAAAAATACAAAAATTAGCTAGGCATGGCAGCTTATGCCTGGAGTCCACGCTATTCGGGAGGGTGTGGCAGGAGAATTGCTTGAACCTGGGAGATGGAGGTTACAGTGAACCAAGATCGTGCCACTGCACTCCAGCCTGGGCAACAGAATGAGACTCAGTCTCAAGAAAACAAAATAGACATGTTAATGTTGATGCACTTAATTTTGTAATTTATCATCCAGAAAAGTATCATATCTACAGTGGTATTGTGAATCTTATGCTATCCTCTTTTCTCAGAGTTAGAGAATTCTTCTGTGTTAAAAATTATCTTACTAAATAATTTTAGTCACTCTTATAAGTCAGACCACTTCTTTTTACTCTCTTTTATTTAACTCGAGTTAAATAAAAATCTCTGCTTGCCCAGGGTAAATGTTTGTGTGTTCATGATTTTGTGTGTGTGTGTGTGTGTGTGTGTGTGTGTGTGTGTGTGTTTCAGGGCCTGTTAACATTCAGAGATGTAGCCATAGAATTCTCTTTGGAGGAGTGGCAATGCCTGGATCATGCTCAGCAGAATTTATATCGAGATGTGATGTTGGAGAACTACAGAAACCTGGTCTCTGTGGGTGAGGATGACTTCAATACACAATTCCTAATATACCCTGAAAAAATTTCTTCCTCTCTTTTCTAAAGATATTTTGGTAATTTCTGCTTTCCGTGAATGAATTTTAGATGTCCAATTTTAAGGAGATCTTGAGGATCATTCATGTAGAACAAATTCTTCAAGATGTTTTATCTTGACCTGGACTTTTCCCTTTCCTGAGCTTCTGTAGGTTTTGTTCTAGGTTAGTGGCAATTCCAAGAATGTTATGGCATAAAATATCATTGGCCATGTTTTAGAATTAAGTCACCACCACCAATTTTTGATTCAGTAGTACAGCATAGTGAAATTAAAGGCCTACAAATTTAAAATATTTTCTAAATATTTAGAAAGATAACAGAATTCTATTATGAATTTTCTAAAAGATTAATTTTCTAGAATTTTCTGTTATATCCTCTTTATTAAGCTTAATACTAGGGTGGTAATGAAATAATTCAGTAAGATTTATGTTACATTTTTTTTTCTGTAATAACACAGGTATTGCTGTTTCTAAGCCAGACTTGATCACCTGTCTGGAGCAAAACAAAGGGCCCTGGAATATAAAGAGAAATGAGATGGTAGCCAAACACCCAGGTAAGTGAGAGGAAAGGAAGCATATAACACAGATGAGAGGTACAGAAGTCAAGAGGAAGCCCATCCTTAAAATGTGGTCTGGGGAGCTGTGCTTTGATGGAAAGAGTTCTGAGAAGCCCGAGTAATTTTTTTTTTGCTCTCACATAAAAACAACTTCTGCCCCATGTTTTTAAATTATCTAAGGATTCTACTTTGGCTTCAGTAATCTCCCTTCAGGTTCACAGGGTGAGCCAAAGATTTCCTTATGGCTGATAAGGGACTGCACAAATTGACTGCTTTGCCATTGCTTTTGGGGCACACAAATATCTGTATATTTTTGAGAAAGTCTATATTAAGCCATTTTAAAAATTCTTTTGTTGCATCATGTCTCAAATATGTGAGAATAGTAGTTTCTGTTTCATTGGTGGTGATCCATTTTTCTGCACATGCCATTCTGTTTTTATTACTATAGCCTTAAAATATAATGGTTTTTTTTCAACTTTTTTATTTTCTAATTTTTATCTGT
>JAZHEH010002853.1:2532500-2660673 GCA_036589455.1 Ateles fusciceps | reverse complement strand
GAACCCTTGTAATTTTAAACTCTGGGGTTGAAATAGTACCAAAGAATGAAAAGAGAATATGATGAATGAATACAGAACACTACCAAGAATACAAAACATAACATTCCCCCCGGCCTACGAAGTGCAGCAATAACCCTATTTCTACTTGTTAATTAGGAGCACTCCACCTCGGCAAACACAGCACCTCCACTTCATGCCAGTTGATTCACTAGCATCAAAAGCTACAATGGCCATGTGGTTGTCTCACTGGACCCATTGTTGAGTCCCCTCTGGACGCTTGCCTCCTTTGTTGGGCCTAAATGAAACAGGACCTACAACACAGAATAGGAAGCAACATTTTACAAGTGAGCCCTTAAGTGTCATAGTGGTAGCTACCACTCCTACTTTCACCCCTTGATTCTTGGACCCATTTTTCTGCTTATGCCCCGTAAGAAGAGAAACTGCACCATATATTGGCTCTTCTATAGGACAAAACCCTAATTTCACTTGTGAATTTCCCCAGCTGGTATTATGAATGAGTTATCAAAAGGCCATTCTACCATTCTACAGGACCGATGACTTCTAGCCGGGTGTTTAGTGAAGAATAGTGAATTCCTTGAAGTATATTGTGGCATTTTTTTGCTGTAAAAGAAAATTCTGCCAGATGCAACATTGTAAGGAATAACACTAAGGAAAATAAGACACACAGAAAGTCCGTGGATGGAGAGGCTAGATGCCACAGAACAAAAACATGCCCTTCTGGGCATGGCCCACACTAGCTGACTGAGCAAGGTGGAAAGGCAAATCTATATTCAGCATAAGTGTCTACTTCAATGAGAATAAATTACTGCCCTCTCTACTATGCAAGGAGTCCAGTGCAATCAATCAGCCACTAGGAGATTGGCTGGTCCCTTTAGCACATGGTACTCAGTGGGGGTTAGCAGGTTGGATACTCTGCAGTGGTAGTGGTAGTCAGATCAGCACAGTGTCAATATCAATGGATGCCTAATCTCCTCCAGCCCTGCCACCATGGCCACATTGTACACAAACCCCTCAGATGTAATTCACTGAAACTGACACAGTGAGTCATCTTTTCCATTTGGCTAGTGAGAACCTGTTCTGCCATGGGCTCCCTCCTGCAAACATCCATGTAAAATATTAATTTGTCTCATCCCTCTTTTCTTATCCCAAGAGGTTTGGCCATACATCTCTGGCACAAACTTCCTTGGCTTTAATTCTCTGGATCTTGCTCCTTACCGTGTCTCTGACCATCTGGCCAAATCATTGTCCAGTGCCTATGAATCCAGCACGTGCACATGCACCTCTGACTTCTTTTTTCATTTAAGTTAGACAACACATGTACTGCTAAATGTTCTACCCACTGGCACAATTCCTTTCTCCCAGTGCTCCTTCAGGGCCACCCCTTGTGTGGGGCCGGAATACCATAGGGATCCCTATAACCAGCAGAAGGAAGTTTAAAATGAGACCAGAAGGGATGAAAGGAGATGGGCAGGTCATCAGGAAGTCTGAGCCTTTTCTGACCAACCCTGCCTGTGCCTTCAGGACCTGCTTGTGCCTCAGGGTATGAGCACTTGGTCTGAAGTTGAAGTGCTGCTTCATAATGTCCAAATGTGTGATGCTTGGGCTGAACATCCATACTGGTGAGTTCATAATGAGCAGTTTGAATCATATGATCAGTTGATGTCCTATAATCAAGTGTTTAGTCCCCACTCAGACCCAGTAAAAATCTAGGGACTTGTTTCTCAAGAGGAGATTAGCTATTTGGTTAGGAGAGTATAGCTTCTTTCAAACACTGTAACTGGAATCTGTAATTCTCCCATGAAGTTTGCCCAGGGCTCAATAGAGTATCTTCTTGTACCTGCAGATCATATTGATCATCACTAACTCTGTAAATCATAAAGCCTGAGGATGAGAGCCACATTGTGCCTGACCTAGCTAGGAAGCATTCTCCTGCTCTTGATGCCACTCACACCTGCTTAGCTTTACACATTCTTGGGACATGATAGAGAATCACACTCAAATATGGCAGAGGAGGGCACTATGTAATCTGTTGTCTTAGCCTAGGCACTTTAAAATGAAAGAATTGTTTAAAATACATCAAGACGACAACATGAACTTGAAAAGTTTCAGGTAAATAAGTCACTCTAGATATATATTGCCTCCAAGATTCAAAGAAGCCCAGCAAGGATTTTGATTTCCTTTTAGTGGAAGAGGATTCAAAAGTGTTGTGTTACCCAGTCAAATGAACTACGTTAGGTTTCAATTATAATTTTTCTGTCCTCTGTGGCTCAAGGGTTTCTCCTGCAGGAAGACAAATGCGGTCTCGGTGGAGAAGAGTAGAGGGATTAGCCAGTGGCATCTATGGCTAAGTAAAGACTACACTGAAGTCTTGAAAAACTGCATGAATATACAGGAAAAATAACCTCAAGACTACTTGTATGAGCTGGAAAACCAATCAGCTAATATAAAGTGTATGATACCTAAGTCCTTCTCTTGCCCACAATTTAAGTTTGTTGTTGCTTTAAGTCTTGCTTTCCTTCTACTCACCTTGTCCACCTCCCAGAGGTTTCTCTTACACTGAGGATGAACAACTACAAACCTTGGAAAGGTATAACTATAGACGATGAATATATGAATATAATGAATGGGTTTGTATATCCATAGGGAGGAGAATGAAGAGGGAAAACAACTTTTATGTCAGATATTTCTGAAAACTCTAAAAGAATATAGTCATTACCTTTCTTTGCAAGTGTAAATTTTATCTGCTTTATTACTTACATGTTTTCAAAAACATACACCTGAATCATTTTTCAAATTTATACTATATGTTTATTAATATATTAGCTGGTTTATATGTAAAAAGGTAGGGTGAAGATCTTGGGTTGCACTAGTGCAAAAAAGAACCTGTGAAATTAATGTGCTAAGAACTAAGGTGAACTTCTGCTCTGGCCAAAGTGAATACCAGATTTACTCTCTGAGAGGACCAGATTTGCCTTCCCACATAAAGCAACTAAAAAAACAAAAAGACGAAACACGTGAAAAACAGATCTCAAGATATGGAGAGCAGGCAACAAAGAATAATGATCCTTGAGTAGAAGAAAACAAATGAGGTGGACCCTATGATTTCCCTTGTGTGTAGAATGTTTGTGGACTATGGTGCAGGAAACAGGAGATCCAGGTAGAGCCTCAGGGTTCTCCTGGGTTGAGAAAACAGAACTTTCTGGGAGCTCTAGGGAGGCTACAGCAGCTAGAATTTACAGGAGAACGTATTGGAGAAAACATGAGAAGAAAGAAGCCAAAATCACTAAAGGGTCACTATAGATATTCAAATAAATATTCATAAGTGAATATGTGTAAAAAAAAACTGAAGCTAGGAATAAAAACAAAAATCACGAAGGCATTCAATCAAACAAATTCTCAGAGCTCACATAGGGTTAAGAGTAGTTTCTGGTTTTTAGCCACAGTGGAAAAACCTAACAATTCACAAAACATCAGAATACTTAAAGGAATTTTGCCTCAGCAGCAGGCAAATTTAGCCCTAGAGTAATAAGTGTTCTAATCCACCAGAACAAAAATTAAAAGCAAACCAAAAATAAAAAATTACTTCCAAAGACCTACGATCATTTCTAAACAAAGTTCTCAAGAAAGTCATCACAGGATTCAAAGATGTACAGCATCACCAATAAAATCCACAGAAATGTCTGGCACACAATCAAAAATTAGAAGGCATGAAAAGGAACAGAAAAACACAAGCCATTAAGAAACACAAAAAATGACATAGAGATGTCAGAGAAGAGTAGAACTAGTAGCTAAGGACAATAATTGTTATTTCATATATGTCCATATAAATAGAGCAAAATTAAACATCTTAAAGTAGAGACATGGAAGATATAAAAAGACCCAAATCAAATAGATAGAGATGGAAACTCAAATGTTCTGAGATGAAAAATATTTTGGATGGGATTAACGACAAATTAGGCATTGCAAAAAAAAAATCAGTGAACTTTGAGACAGCAAGGGAAACTATTCAAAATGAATTATGGAGAGAAAAATGACTGGAATAAAAGAAACAGAGTCCTGGAACAAATTCAAGTGACTAAGCATATTTGTGATTAGAGTCCCTAAAGATGAGGATGGGTAAAAAAATATATTTGAAGAAATAATGACCAAAAAATTTCCAAATATAATTAAAACTATAAACACATGGACACACACAAAAATCAATGAACTCCAAGGATTAAAAAATGAAGAAAACCACACCAAGGTGCATAAAAATCAAATTGCTTTAAACCAATGATGAAGAGACAATAAAAATATTAAAAGTAACCAAAGGAAAAAGATGTAGTACATTCAGAGAAACAATAGTAAGGTTGAAAAGCAGATATCATCACAAACAATAGAAGCCAGAAGACGGTGAAACAACATCTTTAAAGTACAGAAAGAAAATAATAATTGTCAATCTAGAATAAAATATCCTTTGAAAATGAAATATTCTTTCCCATGTGCTCATCTTCACTGTCTCATCAGCCTCATCAGCCATACCCTTCCTTGCACACAGAGTCCTCTTTGGAGAGATTTTTCCAATCATGGAATTAGAGTCCCCTGCTGCAGCTGCCACCACCTTGAGCACCGTGTGAGCACTTGAGGGAAAGTAACTGAGTAGTGTGATGATGAGGTACTGTTGTTTTGAGGTTTTTTACATAGTGCTTTGGATTATTTTAAGGTACTTGTTCTCTGTTACAAAAGTTATGCATTGTTTATTTTTAAGAGAATGTTCAAAAAGAAAAGAAATGTATAAATTATACTCTTCCCTTACTCTTACCTAATGGTGAAAGTCTAAATGAATTTTCTTTCCTATAAGATCAGGAATAAAGCAAGGATTACTATTTCTCTCCAACACTATCCTGGAGTGTTTAGCCAAGTATAGTAGCTCAAGAAAAAGGAATAAATGGTGTTCATACCAGAAGAGAGAGAATCAAAACTTTCTTGATTTGCAATTGACATAATTTTCTATTAAAATATCCTGTAGAATCTTTAAATAGCTACAAGAACTGTGGAGCAAGTTTAGCAAGGCTGCAGAATACAAGATGAGTATACAAAAATGAATTGCATTTCTTGCAAATCAAAACTACATTGAGATACCATCTCACACCAGTTAGAATGGCGATCATTAAAAAATCTGGAGACAACAGATGCTGGAGAGGATGTGGAGAAATAGGAACACTTTTACACTGTTGGTGGGAGTGTAAATTAGTTCAACCATTGTGGAAGACAGTGTGGCGATCCCTCAAGGACCTAGAAATAGAAATTCCATTTGACCCAGCAATCCCATTACTGGGTATATATCCAAAGGATTATAAATCGTTCTACTATAAGGACAAATGCACATGGATGTTCATTGCAGCACTGTTTACAATAGCAAAGACCTGGAATCAACCCAAATGCCCATCAATGATAGACTGGACAGGGAAAATGTGGCACATATACACCATGGAATATTATGCAGCCATCAAAAACAATGAATTCGTGTCCTTTGTAGGGACATGGATGAACCTGGAAACCACCATTCTCGGCAAACTGACACAAGAACAGAAAATCAAACACCGCATGTTCTCACTCATAGGCGGGTGTTGAACAATGAGAACACGTGGACACAGAGAGAGGAGCATCACACACTGGGGTCTGTCGGGGGAAACAGGGGAGGGACAGCAAGGGGTGGGGAGTTGGGGAGAGATAGCATGGGGAGAAATGCCAGATATAGGTGATGGGGGAGGAAGGCAGCAAATCACACTGCCATGTGTGTACCTATGCAACAATCTTGCATGTTCTTCACATGTACCCCAAAATCTAAAATGCAATAAAAAAATAAAATAAAAATAAAAATAAAATGAATTGCATTTCTAATACCAACATTATTGTTAATGAGTAATCAGAAATAAAATTTAGAAAAAAAAATTATTAAAAATGTGAAATGCATGGGGATGAATCTGATAAAGATATGCAAGACCTGTACACCAAAATTACAAAACATGGCTGAGATTTCTGAAATCTAGCCAGGCATGGTGGCTCACACCTTTAATTCCAGTACTTTGGGAAGCTGAGGCAGGCAGATCACTTGAGCCCAAGAGTTCAAAACCAACCTGGGCAACATGACAAAATCCCATCTCTAAAAAAATAAATAAAAATTAGCCAGGCATGGTGGCACATGCCTGCACTCCTTGCTATTTGGGTGGCTGAGGCAGGAGGATCTCCTGAGCCTAGGAGGTTGAGGCTTCAGTGAGCCATGATTGCACCACAGCACTCTAGCCAGGGTTGACAGACTGAGACCCTGTCTCAAAAATATGTATGTTATAAATAAATAAAAAGACTTCTGAAATCGTAAAGATCTAAATAAATGGAAAGCTATACCATATTCACAAATTGGGAGATTCAATATTCTTAATATCTCATTCTTCCAAAATAGATGTATAAATCCAATGCAATTCCAATAAAAAGTCTAGTGGGTTGTTTTTTTTCAAATACCTTCTAAAATGCAGATGAAAATGCAAAGGACCTAGAGCAGCCAAAAAAAATACTTTGGGAAAAAAAATGTTAGAGGACTTATATTCTACCTGCCTTCAAGGCTTATTATAACTTATGTAATTAGGAGACTGTAATATTGGCATCAACAAAGACAATTACATCACTGGAACAGAATAAAGATTCCAGAAGTAGACCACACATATATGCTTAATTGACTTTTGGCAAAAGTGCAAAAGCAATTTAGTGGGATATGGACATCATGCATAATAGTATGAGGAGCTCTGCAGAGGTGTTCCCCAGTAAAAATGGTGAAATTATTTTATTTTTTAAATTTAATTTAATTTTTTGAGATAATGTTGCACTCTATTGTCCAGACTGGAGTGCAGTGGCATGATCATGGCTCAGGTTCACTACAGCCTCAACCTCGTGGGCTTAAGCAACCCTCCTACCTCAGACACATGCCACCATGTTCCACTAATTTTTAAATTTTTTCTTCATAGCTATTCCACCTCATAATGTTACCCAGGGTGGTGTCACACTCCTGGGCTCAAGTGATCCTTCCACCTCAGCCTCCCAAAGTGCTGGGATTACAGGTGTGAGCTACTGCATCTGGCCATGAAATTTATTTTAAAAACAACTATTTAAATATCCTAGAAATAATTTTAAGAGTGCATGGCAAATGAAGAAACATCTATCTTTTTAAGGCTACTAAAATTTGGTAAGAACAATGAGAGTTTTGGTATTTAAACTAAGGCCACTGCTCTCTCCTCATTGACCACCAGTTCAGCAAGACAGAAATTCCACCCCAGATGCGTGCATCCAAGAACACAAGGCTCCCTCTGCCCCCCAGCTCCCAGTCAGTGGGTTATCCTCCTCGGAGGGGCAGGACGTCAGCATTCTCATCCAGTTCCCAGCAACCTAAAACTGAGTTCTAGGCAAGAATCCCCAAAGGGTGGGCTTCCTTCTCCCATCCAGTCCCCACTGGTGGAACAGAGGCTTGGCCTTGTGCATAACACCACTGAGAATTCTGTGTCTCTCCTTTTCCCTGCACTAGTTCATAAGGTGAAGGTTTCATGCCAGGAGAGGCAAGATGAGAAGACCCGAACCACTGTGCCCCCTCCACCTCATAATCATCTCCTTAAGTGGGGATATCACTCGAAAAGAAGCACACCTTTATCACAAACCCCAGCTCCAGAGCCGTGGAAGAAGAAGCAAGTCAAAAAATAAATAGCATCTAATCTCATCCCAAAGCAACTGATTTTATTTGCAACAGAGCATGAAAAAGTTCAAACCTTAGGATGCATTTAAGAGCAATGAAGGTTGTGGTGAAAGGCAGTTGGAAAGATATTGGTAGATTTGTTGAAGATTTGTGCATAAGAGAACTGGAGAAAGAGCTAGCTAGAAGTAGCTCTCTTAGGGTCAAAATAAATATCAAACACTGACACAGGAACTATTCCTTCAACAGAGGTGGAATTTGATTAGCTTAGTCTATAGATCAATTTATGCCCTAGGGGCATTGTTGAAAGCAATAACGCAATTAGCCCCAGTTTGTAGTGTTTAGCAGCTGGGTGCTGTCTGGGGTAGAGACAGCTAAAGACAGCTCTGCTAAAACCATTGTCATCCAAGGCTGCCCACCCCAGGAATAACACCAGAGGTTTAACACTGTGTGTGTGTGTGTGTGTGTGTGTGTGTGTGACAGAGAGAGGGAAAAGAGAGAGAGATGAGGGGACAGAAATAAAGATGGTGGTGGTATGCTGGTGGTGGAGGTGCTGGTGGTGGTGGAAGTGGTGGTGGTGGTGGTAATAGACTTCACTAAAATAAAAGCTAGTCACTAAGCAAATAAGCAAATAATAAGCCCTGGAGAGAGGGACCAGAACCCAGACTTGCTATTATATGTTATCTAAAATATCTTATTTCCAACAAAAAACTATGAGACATGCAAAAAAAAAAAAAAAAAAAACACGGAAAATACTGCTCATATACTGGGGGGAAAAAAAAAGCAGACAACAGAAACTACCTGTAATAGTGACCAGATTTTGGATTTAACAAAGACTTCAAAGTAGCCATTATAAATATGTTTAAAGAACTAAAGGAAACCATGATTAAAGAAGTAAATGAAGGTGTGATGACAATATTGCATCAGACAGACAGTATTAACAAAGATACAAGTTATTTAAAAAGAAATAGAAATTCTGGGGTGGAAAGGTACAATAATTGAAATGAAAAGTTTACTAGAGGGGCTCAACTTCTTGTGTAAGAAAAAATTACAGACTTGAAGATTGATTGATGCAGATTATACAATTCAAAGAACACAGAGAAAAAAGAATGAAGAAAAATGAACAGTCTCAGAGAAATGTGGGATATCACTGAGCACACCAACATGCATGTAATGAGAAGAAGAGAAGGATTTATTTGTATGTAAAACCCACAATGATCTGACACATCAATTAGAATATCTAAAACTAAAAATAGTGGCCATCCCCAATGTTAGCAACAATATGAAGACAACTGCAGCTTTTGTACACTAATGATAGAAATGAAAAACTGTACAACTACTTTATAAAACAGTTTGACAGGTTGTTAAAAGGTTACACATATACAGATTATATGATCCAGCTATTCCACTCAGGTGTCTCACCCAAGGGAAAGGAAGTCATATACCGATACAAATACTTATTCATAAACATTCCTAGCAGTGCTTTCAGTCAAAAACTGAAAACAACCCACGAGTCCATAGAAGAGGTGAATAGATTATCGAACTATGGCATATTTATGTAATAGAATATTGCTCAGCAATAAAAATAATTTATTGTTAATTTATGCAATAACAGGAATCACATGGATGAATGTTGATAAACTTCAAAATAATTACGCTGAGTGAAAGAAGTCAGATGAAGAGAGTACACAGTTATTGCTTCCCTTCATTTAAAATTCTAAAAAGTGCAAACATCTATAGTGACAGAAAGCAGATCAGTGGTTGCCTGTGGTGGGGCTGAAGTGAGGAACAGGCAGACAAGAACAAAGGGAATGAGGAAATGCTAGGGGTGATTAAATTTTCATTAACTTGATTCTAGTGATGGTCTCACAGCTGCATGCATAGGTCAAAATGTATAAAGCTTTATACTTTAAATACATTAGTTTGTTGTGTACCAATTATGCCTCAATATAGTTGTTTTAAAAATGTTATCAGAGAAAGAAGAAAACTAAAGTGAAGTAAATAATCATTCAGAATTTTCATGTTAATAGTTAGCTATTGACTGATGGGTATTGTCATTCGCATAGAAATTTCTCTAATACTGTATTAGCAAAAGTTGTATTTGAAAAAATCCTGGCACCCCAGTCCTGAGGACCCCTAGAAAATTTGCAGAGGTGGCAGTCTTAAAAAACTTTTAAGCGCAGATTTTCAACCTTTGACTTGCATATACCTTGCCAAGACATCCAAGGCAACTGCAGTTTCTTGCTTACCAGGAATTGGCATCACCTGCCAGCAAGATTTTATTTTATCAACGTAGTAAACCAGCCTGAAGTGCTATGGATCGATAGGGCTGTAGTCTTTATAGACTTGACTATAATAAAGAGACAGACGGTCTAGTCAGGTAAACAAAAGCAATTTCTGGGCTCTTTGCTTAGAGGAAGTAATGAGACAATGACATATGTCAGATTGATAGGTAAATACGAGGGGGCCAAAAGTTTTACTCCAGTGAAGAAGCCACCCGTGGGACAGTAGCTGCAGTTGGAGTCATCAGCTTATTAAGTTTATGATGACACACTTCCATTCTCTCAGACTGTCAGTCTTTGAAGCATAAACTAAACGAGTGAGTTAAATGTGGATTGATAGGAATCATTACCCTGCATTTTTAGTCTTGCTTGGTTGCTTCATCTTTGAGGTTCCACCCAGGGATTTAGTATTGCCTTCTATTTTTTTAGGGTAAAACCAGGTCTTTCCACTTGGTCATTTCTATCATAATAACTGTTATTCAATGGATCAGAAAGCCAATATGGGAATTTCATCAGTTGTCAGGTGTGCTTATTGAAGTATTCACTCAGGAACAGGGTAAATAACCACAAGACAGGCTCATCGATACACTGGACGAGCTATGAGAAGGACTCAGCAAAATTCTATTTGTTACCTCATTCCTATAAGCACCCAATTTGACTGGTGGGCCACAGTGGAGTTCTGGGTCCCAGAAAATTAACCATGTCCAGAATTCCTAGAAAGCCTGGATATTTTCCTTTCTCTGGAACACAATTATTCTAATTATTCTAATACATGGCTCGTATTTCTTTGGGGAACACTAGGAAGAAGCATCAGAGTATACATTCCTTTTATGAGGGTATCTGGCCTTTTATTTTAGGGTCAAGTTATTGAAGAATAATTTACATACAATAAAATTTACTTTTAAAAAGTGTATACTGCCGTTCAACAAGCTTCAACAAATGAATACAATCATGTAACCACCATGATACTTGAGATCCATTAGGCACTTTAATGTCAATTGACAAGCTCATCCGAAAATTTGCACAGCAGAGCGAGGCTCCAAAAATTAACATGAAAATTCTGAATCAGAAAAGACATGACAATTTTGACCAGACATGAAGACTTTGATGATTAACCTTAAGTATTAAATATAGTATGAAATTATGCAGATATCAGTAGACTAATGAAACAGAATAAATTCTTGAAAGAGACTCATTCCTACAGAGAAGTAATGTATTACAGAAGTGGCATTAAAAATGAAGGAAAAAATATAAAATTTTCAATCCATGTGTGGGAACAACTGATTATCTACTTAGGAAAATAATTGATCCCCTACATCTCCCACAACATACAAAAATATATTCCATGTAGACTAAAAACTTAAATGGGAAAAGCAAACTTAAAAATCTTTAGAAGAAAATATAATGTAAGAGTAGAGAAGGATTTTTGTTTGTTTTTTAAAAAAGAGACCAAGTGAAATATTTACACATTTGAATACATTAAAATTTAAAACTCATGCATAACAAAGGACATCATAAACAAAGTTAAAGACAAACCACTGTATCTACTTCTGAGAAGATAAAATTGATGTATTTTTCCCTACCCCCTCTTGCTAAGTACAATTACATATCCTGGACATTATACATAAAACAAGCATAATGACATTCTGAAAAGTCAGAAGAAAAACTGGTTAAGGACCTTGGAACCTAAAAAACATTGTGATGATAAGTTGCCTAGCTTTTCTTTTGCCTCATATATCCCAGACTTGGAGCTGAGGAAGCCAGCAGTCAGGAAACAGCAATGGGTACAAAGCTTAAAAGCCTGCTCTGTCTAGCCAAAGAACTAGGAAACGGGCAGCCTAAGAAGACAGAAAACACTGTTCACAATAGCAAAGACTTGGGACCAACACAAATGCCCATCAATGATAGACTGGATAAAGAAAATGTGGCACATATACACCATGGAATACTATGCAGCCATAAAAATGTATGAGTTAATGTCCTTTGCAGTGACATGGATGAAGCTGGAAACCATCATTCTCAGCACACTGACACAAGAACAGAAAACCAAACACCATGTGTTCTCACTCATAAGTGGGTGTTGAACATTGAGAACATGTGGACACAGGGAGGGAACATCACACACCGGGGCCTGTCAGGGGGAGGGGATTAGGGGAGGGATATCAGGTGGAGAGATTGGGGAGGGATAGCACTGGGAGAAATACCTAATGTAGATGATGGAGTGATGGATGCAGCAAACTACCATGGCATGTGTGTAACTAAGTAACAAACCTACATTCTGCACATGTACCCCAGAACTTAAAGTATAATGAAAGAAAGAAAAGAAAGAAAGAAAGAAGAAAGAAAGAGCAAGTGAGCTGTGGATTCATCTGCACCAATTCCAGAAAAGGCTGAGTGGAAAACCTAGAGTTCCACTCTTACCAAGCTATACTGGAGCACCACAATACTCTCACTAGGGTAATGTCAAAGAAGACCAAGTAAGGAGCCAAAACTTTCATCCCAGTATATGGGGATAAGAGCTGACTCCCAGCCCTCACCTGGCAGTGTCTTTAAAGATCACGTGAGGAGTCTGGACCTCTGGTACCACCTCCTAGTAATGAAGCAACACTCTTCCTCTCTGCTGAGATGGTGTCAAGAGGAGACCTAGTGGGAAGCCACAACTCTCATCCCCCATGCAGCAGTAACATTAGGTGTGAATGAAAGTTGATTGAGGAACCTGGACTTCTACCCCACCTGGAAGTAATGAGAAACCACCCTCTTTTTATTTTTTATTTATTTATTTTTTTTGAGACAAAGTCTCCCTCTGTTGTCTAGGCTGGAGTGCAGTGGCACGATCTTGGCTCACTGCAACCTCCATCTCCTGCCTTCAAGCAATTCTCCTGCCTCAGCCTCCCAAGTAGTTGGGACTACAGGCATGCACCACCACGACTGGCTAATTTTCTTTTGTATTTTTAGTAGAGATGGGGTGTCCCCATATTGACAAGGCTGTTCTCGAACTCCTCACCTCAAATGATCCCCCTGCCTCAGCCTCCCAAAGTGCTAGGATTACAGGCATGAGCCACTGCACCTGGCCTCTTTCTACTCTTGGAATGGTGTCATATGAAGCCAGCTAAAACAGAAGGTTTAAATAAGTTCTAGACTTTTATAACATAATATCCTAGATTTCCAGGTTTCAATAAAACATTTCACCAAGAACCAGGAATATCTCAACTAAATGAAGAAACACAATCAATAGATGCCAACACCATGGTAACATAGGTGCTAGAATTATTTTACAAAGATTTTAAGTAGCATAAAAATGCTGAGCATAAAAATGCTTCAACAATTACAAATACCCTTGAAACAAATGAAAAATATGTCTCAGCAAAGAAATAGAAGATATAAGTAAGAACCAAGTAGAAATTTTTAAAATGAAAAATACAGTAACTGAAATGACATGTAAAAATTCATAGATGATTTAACAGCAGAATGGAGGACCCAGATGAAAGAGCAGTGACCTGGAAGACAGAATAATAAAAATTACTCAATCCAAACAACAGAGAGAAAACCTTGAGAAAAATAAACAGAGCCTCAGGGACCTGTGAGAATATAAAAAAAAAAAATTGAACATTTATGTCATCAGAATGTCGGGAGAGGAGGAAGAGGGCAGGGTTGAAAAAGTACTTGAAGAAATAAAGGCTGAAAACTCCTCAAGTTTGGCAAAAGGCATAAGCCTACATATTTAAGAAACTGAATGAATACAAAATAGGATATACACAAAGAAATCACACTCAGACACATGATATAGTCAAACTTCTGAAAACCAAAGACAAATTAAAAAGAAACTGTGGTGGCCAGAAGGAAGCGGTACAACATTTTTCAAGTGCTGTCAACTCAGAGTCCTATATCCAGCAAAAACATCCTTCAAGAATGAAAGGAAAGTCAAGATAGTCTCAAACGAAAGGAGACTATCTTGAAATGAGAATTTGCTGCCTTTTAGGATGACCAAGAAGAAAAGTAAAGAAAACTCTCAAAATAGTAACAAAATAATAAAACAAGGAATCTTGGAATGCAAGATAAGAACAAAGAATAGTGGAGAAAGTAAAAACATGAGAATATACATTTTCTTTCTCCTCTTGAGTTTTCTAGATTATTAAATTCTAAAGTTTTCTGAATTATTAAATTTCTAAATCTGATGTGGTTCTAAATGTATGTACAGGAAATATTAAAAACAATTAGAAGCTGGGCACGGTGGCTTATGCCTGTAATCCCAGCACTTTGGGAGGTGATCTCAGGTGGATCACCTGAGTGCAGGAGTTGGAAACAATCCTGGGCAACATGGTGAAACCCCATCTCTACCAAAAATACATACAATTAGCCAGGCATAGTGGTGTGTGCCTGTAGTCCCAGCTACTCGGGAGGCTGAGGCAGGAGAACTGCTCGAACCTGGGAGGTGGAGGTTGCGGTGAGCCGAGATCACGCCACTGCACTCCAGCCTGGCACCTGGCAATGGAGTGAGACTGTGTCTCAAAAAAAAAAAAAAAAAGAAAGAAAATAGAGAGACATCTGAGTTATCTATGTCTTCTTGAGTGAATGTTGCTCATTTTTTTTCAATTTATTGTCATAAAGTTTATAATATAGCATGATTATACTTTTAATATTTGTATAATCTGTAGTAATGGCACTTCTCTCATCCCTGGTATTGACACTTTATGTCTTCTCTCTATTTTACTGATCAGTCTGGGCTAGATGTTACCCATTTTACTGATCGTCTAAAAAACAAACAAAAAAAACAAAAAACCACACTACCCCAATCCCTGCTTCTATCATCACATTGCCTTCTTCTTTTCTGTAGTCAAATTTACTCCTGCCTCCCTCTTTTTTCATTTCTTTTGAGACAAGTTCTGACTGTTTCCCAGACTGGTCTCAAGCTCCTGGACTCAAGCAATCTTCCTGTCTCAGCCTCCTAAGTATGCGGAACTACAGGCATGAGCACTAGGGTCCGCCTCACTCTTAGGAGTGCTCTTATGATTATATTTAGGGTCCATCTGGATTATCCAAGACAAACAACTCCCCCAATCTTTAATCACATCTACAAAGTCCCTTTTGCCATATAGAGTAAAATTCACGGGTTTCCAGTTATTATTTACCCCACCACAGTTCTTTTAAATAGTTGCAATGACACTCTATCTAGAATAAATAACTGAGGGTAAATAATCGTTTTCTTCACTTGCTATAGTTTATTAGCACTGATCTGTTTACCATGAATAGGCTCCAGGCTGACAGAAAGGTTTATTTTATTTTTTATTTTTTTTGAGATGGGGTCTCACTGTTGCCCCATCTGGAGTGCAGTGGTGCAATCTTGGCTCACCACAGCCTCTGCCTCCCAGTCCAAGCCATTCTCCTACCTCAGCCTCCCGGGTAACTGAGATTACAAGCACCCACCACCACACCCAGCTAATTTTTGCCTTTTTAGTAAATATAGAGTTTCGAACTCCTTACCTTGGATGATCCACCCACCTCAACCTCCCAAAGTGCTGGGATTACAGGTGTGAGTTACTGTGCCCAGCTGAAAAGTTTTATTTTAGAAAGAGAGAGAGAGAGGAGGACAGGAGGGCAGGAGGGCAGGAAGGGAAGAAGGAAGGAAGGAGGGAAGGAAGGAGGGAAGGAAGGAAGGAAGGAAAGGAGGAAGGGAGGAATTGCAGGAGGGAGGGAGAGAGGGGGAAAAAGGAGGGAGGGAGGGAAGGAGACATTCCCAGTGGAAGATAAAGGTATGAATCGTCAGGATGATGTGTGAAGACAGAAATCCTAAGAAAGGACATTACACATTCAAGCTGAAGACAATCTTCACCTGATCTAGAAGGATCTAACATGAAAGTAAAGTATAAAATAAGAAATGTAAGTCACAATACTTAATTATTATACTAAACAAATGTTTGTTGAGCGTCTGTGTGCAAGGCATGGTATCAGGTCTAGAGGCAGGCGTGAGCAAGGAGAAGTGGAAGAAGCAAATGAAAAGATGAATGAGACCAGATCCTTGCTCTCGGTGCGCTGCATGTTGAGGAATGACTAACGGAAAGCAGAACAGCCTAAGTGCTAGGAAAGAGGTTCCAGGTATCAAAGAGGGAGGGACCATGGGCAGCTCAAAGGGAAACCTTTCATGAAAGAAAGCAGTATTTGATGTGGGGTTTGGATTAAAACTTTTACAAGGCCAGGTGTAGTGGCTCACACCAGTAATTCCAGCACTTTGGGAGGCTAAGGCGGGCAGATCACCTCAGATCAGGAGTTTGAGACCAGGCTGGCCAACATGGTGAAACCATCTCTACTAAAAATACGAAAATTAGCTAGGCATGGTGGCAGGCGCCTGTAATCCCACCTACTCAGGAGGCTGAGGCAGGAGAATCGCTTGAACCCAGGAGGCAGAGGTTGCAGTGAGCTGAGATCACGTCACTACACTCCAGCCTAGATGAGAGAGTGATTCCAACGTAAAAAAAAAACAACAACAACAACAAAAAAACTTTTTCAAATGTTTACTACGAAAGCATAAACAGAAGGTTGACCATGTATCCTTCCAATCTGAGAAGTACCTGAACCTTGGGCCGCCCTGATACTGTCATCACAGCAAGAAAGTGAAGATGATCCTCAGTTGTACTAGCATTCAGCTGCCTCTTGACAACCTAACAGGTAGAACGAACAGCAGCAACTTCTCAGGGAAAAAGAAAAAGCTAATAGGGGATCAGCAAGATTGGAAGAAAATCACAGGGGTGGTTTTGTGCAGAATCCACCTAGCTAGCCAGAACTGTTTCCCAGAATTCCTTTCCCATGAGAATCCAGGTTTGAGTTGGCTACAGGGAAAATATGTGAATGATGTGAAAAGCAAAAGTGCAGCAGCACCCACTAAGCTCTGAAGATCAGTGCCAGGTAGAGGCACAGCTGTGGCTCATGAATGTGGTTGCTGTTGTGCTGGCCTCCTGCTGAGTACAGGACAGCAGCTGGGCTCCCTCCAGCTCCCATCCGATCTCTTCCTTCAGCTCCTCTGAATTTTGGGACAGGCACAGGTGCAACTCAGGGAGGAGAATGCCAGCTTCTGTAGGTCACCCATGCTGTCAAGGTGAGAGGTGATGGGAGACAGACACAGGTTCCAGTTTGTCTTTGTGGGATGCAGTTTGTCCTTGCAGGTTCCGGTTTGTCTTGCTTGTCCTGTTTCTGGCCTGGCCGACCTACAGTAACTTCATGCCCGCCCCCAGACAACAAAGCCAAGGGTTTTCCTGTGGGGATCGCTCCAGTGTAGAGGCCCTCTGACTGTGCCTCTGCCATAATGTGAGCTTGAGCCCAGACATATTCCCCCTCCTGGAAGCAGTCGAGCTAAGGGAAAGCAGGAACTAAAAGATGGATGATTTTGTAGAAGTTATCTCAGACTCCCTGACACTGACATAATGGCTGTGTGGTTTTACTAAGACATTGTGTTTTATCTTGGTACCTGTTTTGGGCTAGTTTTATGACTCTGTTTACTCTAGTTTTATGACTCTGTTTACTAAACATTATCTAAGCCCTGTAACTACTCACATGTCTCTTGGAGATTGTTACCTTTAAGATCTATGAGTTTTGCCTGACCTTAAAAAATGTTACCTTCTCAAATGTAAATCCCTACACAATAGGTAAAGAAAAATCTCCACTCTCGTGCTTACTTTTATGGCCCCTAGTTATGTACTTCCCTTTTATTGGTATTTTATCTTCTCCTCCAGACTTGCGGTATTGTAACTTTTGTTCCTCTTTATTGTATGGAATTAACAATGTGGGTTGACATCAGCTACTTGAAAGCTGACAGTATATATTGGAACCCTTTGCACAAATAAAATTGCTGTTTAGGCATTGCTGTATGGGCATTGTCTATTCAGACCTCCAGACCCTACTTTTCTGTCTCCTAGTATTTCCCCACACTCTCTCTTCCAGGTATTGGGACTCTCTTGCTGGCCGAGAGCTCCCCGGCACACGTGCCATCCCCGACACTTTCCCTAGACATTCATGAGCTCCCACAACTGAGAGAAGTCCAATTTCTACCCAACTCTCTTATTTTGTATCACCTGTCCTGGTTCTGCCTCCCTGACTGGACCCTGACTGATGCAGTGCAGCCTAATGTAATGAACCTATCTGGTAAAAACAGGTTAGGTATCTTTTTCATTACTTTAGAAAAGGTAAATCCAAGAGATTGCTAACTTCGAAAACATTTACAGAGCTATCAGCAAATTTATGGCTCTTTTTACTGTTAAAATGCAGATAAAAGCCTCTAACTAGCTTCTCCAACCAAATAACTCTTAAGGACCTCAAGCTGTGAAATCTGACATGTATCTCTTGATAAACATAGCTAATGGACTTTTTTAATATGTGAAAAAATTCTAGACTTCTACGAAAATCAGAGGCCAACCTACAATCAGAGTATAACATTGGTTTTAGTCTCAAAATATTTCTATTTAGCTAAATCCTTTTTTGTCCTCTTTAAAAAGCCACTTGAGAAATCCCATTTGACAAGCGATATTACTACGGTTTGTGCTGCTCAACATCAGGGCAAGACTTTTTTCCCCCTTTTGTAAAATCAATTTGAGTTATTTACAATGAACTTAAAAACCATGAACTTTAATGAAAAAGCTTGACAGGTTTGATGTATGATAGACTAAAGTTTAAAAAAAAAAAAACAGAAAAAGATGTTTTTTCTCTTTGGCTGTGGGATAAAAACATGGGTCTAGCTACTCAGAGTCACTTCTCAGAGAGCAGTGTAATAGAGTCGCCCAGTGATTATAAAATTTCTACAGAAAACTAGCTAACAAAGGAGATGTAAATGTTTTTCCATCAATGGAATAATGTAGCCGGAGGGGGTTGCGTTCCTCCCAACAAACAGAATCTTTGTGTGTGTGTGTTTGTCTGCAAGTTAGTTGCTGATTACATTATTTGGTTTATTTTACTGGGGTAGCTCCTAATAAATATTTTTCAGGAAAACCCCAAAACAGATTAAGGTACAGGACATCCTTGCAGAAGAGGCTGGATTCTGGCCGTGGATGGCCTAAAACACTGGACGTTTTCAATACACTGCTTCCATGTCCTCCACGGCATTTGCATCTCAGCTCCTTGTTTGCTTAATGCCTTCACACTAGTTGTAAGCGGTTTCTCAAACATAATCTTCGGCTGGGTGTTTACTTTGACCATGGACTTGATTTAGAAGGAACTCCTTTTTCAAAGCAAATCCATCCACTCTTTCTGTGTCTAAAGGCAAAGGAGAACAATGGTGTCATGGCACCCAGCCCTGTGCGTTAGAGTTTTGAAATGATCCCGAAATTACTTTTCCCCTTTCATTTATTTTCTTCTTAAATCCTGTTTTACAGTAATCATTCAAATGACTTCACTACATGGTCAGCTAAATGATGGCTTTGGGAGTCTGGCTATTTTAAATAGTAGAGACTAAACAGCCACTTCTCAGTACAAACCTTTTCAAAAGGTATTTGTTTAATGGATGAGAAATGCCTGAAATATGAATGAAAATGTGCCCAAAGTACAACTGCATTTTTTCTAAAACACTCTTGTGCAAGAAAATGTAAGTTTTGTTCCTTCCTTGTACTTTTCTTCTAGATTGCATTTGTGTCTCTTCATATGAAACAAAGAGGAAAAGAACAGGGCAAATTTAGAAATAAAAACATATTTTAAACTTAATTAGTAAGTGATCAGGTAGAAGTCACTAATAGTATTAAAATAATATTTTAATAATATTGTAATAGTAGAGACTAAAACAATATTTTAATATTTTAATATTATTAGTGATTTCTACCTGATCACTTACTAATTAATTTTAAATCAATGACTTTGCAATGTAAATATGAAATCAGTTATTTAGTTTGGAGAAACTCTGCACCCTGCGTTCTAGCCCTTTCATGCATTCTTTGTCTCTTTTCAGTTTATCCTTTGGCCATAATGAGTTTATTCTTTGGCTGAGTATTTTTTAGATTACAGAAAGAATAGAACGTGAGTCACTCTAAGTTAGTTGGACTCTCCCTTTAATGTGGTTGTTCTCGTTCAACTCCAACCCCTCCCAGCCCCAAATGATGACAACAGTATCTAACAACAATTGGGATGTTGGATGAGAAAGTGCTTCCTAGTTGGGCTTGGAAAGAAGTAAGCTCAGGAAGAAAGGGCCTCATTTTAATTGCTGAATTGACTCACCAGTGCTAGGGTATCTGAGAGGCTGTTGGAGTTGAATATACTCAGATAGATTCAGGAAGACTGAAAATAATTGACGAACTTTGTCACTTAAAATTTGGATTTTAAGGCTGAGCTCGGTGGCTTACTCTGTAATCCCAGCACTTTGGGAGGTCTAGGCAGGTGGATCATGAGGTCAGGAGATCAAGATCATCTTGGCCAACATGATGAAACCCTGTCTCTAGTAAAATACCAAAAAGTAGCCGGGCATGGTGGCCTGTGCCTGTAGTCCCAGCTACTTGGGAGACTGAGGCAGGAGAATCTCGAACCCAGGAGAGGGAGGTTTCAGTGAGCCAAGATCGTGCCATTGCACTCCACCCTGGGCAACAAGAGTGAAACTCCATTTTAAAAAAAAGTTGGAATTTAAAATATTTTATTTTTGATGGCACTTTTTAAGAAAATGTCAGAATGTAGGAGGAATGATAGGAATAAAAAATCATCACTTGGCAAGAATGTTTGTTTCAGTCACGAATCATCAATGATAATCCAACAATCCCAAGACTGCATATGTATCCAAAAGAAAGGAAATCAGTGCATCAAAGAAGCTTCTGCACACCCACGTTTATCGCAGCACTGTTCACAATAGCCAAGATATGGGACGAACCTAAGTGCCCATCAACAGAAGAATCAATAGAGAAAATGTGGTGTAAACACACATGAAATACTACTCAGCCATAAAAATAGAATGAAATTTTGTCAGCTGTGACAACATGGATGAACCTAGAGGACATTACGTTAGGTGAAATAAGTCAGGCATAGAAAGACAAATACTGCATGTCTCACTCATGTGGAATCCTCAAAAGCTGATCTGGGATTTGGGGATTGGTTATGGGATTCAAACAAAGAGCTACAGATTAAAGAGGATGGAACAAAAACAATTTTTGTTGGAGGGAATTTTTTTGTGTGTAGTGAAACCTATGAATCTCACAGTAGTTATGGACTACTTAAACAAAAGATTTTCCAGCTTTTTCACAAGATGGCGCCAAAAGTGAAGAAGGAAGCGCCTGCCGAAGCCAAAGGGAAGGTTTAAAGGCCAAGAAGGTAGTGTTGAAAGGTGTCCGCAGCCACAGAAAAAGAGAAGATCCCTGTATCACCCACCTTCTGGCAACCCAAGACCCTGAGACTCCAGAGGCAGCCAGAATATCCCTGGAAGAGCGCCCCCAGGAGAAACAAGCTTGACCACTGTGCTGTCGTCAGGTTTCCGCTGACCACTGAGTCCGCCATGAAGAAGCTAGAAGACAACAACACACTTGTGTTCATTGTGGATGTTAACGCCAACAAGCACCAGATCAAACAGGCTGTGAGGAAGCTCTGTGACATGGATGTGGCCAAGGTCAGCACCCTGATTCGGCCTGATGGAGAGAAGAAGGCGTATTTCCACTGGCTCCTGATTACCATGCTTTGGATGTTGCCAACAAATTGGGATCATCTAAACTGAGTCCAGCTGGTTAATTCTAAATATATGTGTAACGTTTCACCATATACATGCCTCTCTATCAATTTCTGGTTGGGCTGGGAGGCCATACACAGGCACTAACATTGTAACAGGGCTTGGGCAAGACTCTTGTTCTACTTACCCTTTAGAAACACTCACCCTGCCACTTCACCATGGTTGATGGCTCCAGAGATCTTTGTGACTGCAGTTAGTGTCCTAGGAAAACCAGAACTCAGAACTTGCCTCCATGGTTGAGGGTAACAAGAAGCTTTTCGAGAACCCCTTCTTTTATCCCTGGAAGAGGCTGTGTGTGAAAGCAGTGCTCAGAGTTCAAAGCACATCAGCACTATTTCAGGGGAGTGTAGGTTGGCTGGCTTTGGGGTAGCGTTTTGTCTTCACATACCCGTGGTGCACGCCTGTCTGCTTCCCTTACCCCTTGCCCAGTAAAAGACAAGGACTTAAAAAAAAAGATTGTCCAATATACAGGCCAAGCAGGGAAGAAAAGGTGCCTACAGGCAGAGACACCTGAAAAACTTTTCAAAGAACCTCCCCATCTTCGCCTTGGCCAGCCCCACAGATGCTGTCACAATCACTCATGGAGTTGGGTGAGGTTAACACACTACTTATGGATCAACAAAAATTCTCTCATAACAAAAGATGTCATATGTAGTTTTTTTGTTTTTGTTTTGTTTGTTTTCTAATTGCTCCAAACTCTTTCAGTGGACATTTTAACGGAAATGAGTGTGCCTTGCAAATTCATATTTTTGGTAGGAAAATTGATATACAAAATGTATCCTCAGGTTTTGTATTACTAAAAATATGAGGTTTGTATAATTTTTAAACTTTCAGATATCCCCCAAATATTTTTGAAAGATGTAAAACTACTGACACCTTTTCAAATAATTTTTTTTTTGAGAGACAAGGTCTCACTTTGTTGGCAAGGCTGGGGTGCAATGGTGAGATCATAGCTCTCTGCAGCCTTGAACTCCTGGGCTCAAGCAATCCTCCTACTCAGCCTCCTGAGTAGCTGGGACTACAGGCATGCACCACCACTCCTGGTTAATTTGTTTTTTGTAGAGAAATAACATGGTGGGGGGGGTCTCACTATGTTGTCCCTGCTGGTCGCAAACTCCTGGGCTCAAGAAATCCTCCTGCCTCCACCTCCCAAAGCACTGGGATTACAGGTGTGAGCCACCATGCCTGGCCTTCAAATAATTTTTACAATATATTGAAACAAAAAGTTTCTAAGATGTCTGTATTTTTAAACTCATTAATTTATTACATTTTATATCATATATTATAGAGGAATAGTTTTTAAATCTTTCTGCTTTCTTGGCATTAAGATATCTCAATCCAGCCAGGAGTGGTGGCTCATGCCTGTAATCCCAGCACTTTGGGAGGCTGAGGTGGGTGGATCACCTGAGGTCAGGAGTTCGAGACCAGCCTGGTCAACATGGTGAAATCCCATCTCTGGAAAAAAAAAAAAAAAGATATCTCAATCCTAGCAAGGTAGCTGACATGGGACAGCCAGGCTGAGTCCCAGACGTGCCAGGCCAACCATCTTCTGTGTATTGTCACCTCCCCCAGGGGCAATGAGTTTACGCTATGAATTAGGACAAAATGAAATCTGAATTCCAGCTTTAGCACTTCCTAAGAGAACGTGGATGAATAATGTTCCTCAGCCAGTTTTCTCTTCTGGAATATGGAGATAGTAATGCTGATTTTTCAGAGTTATTGTTAGGATTAAATAATGCAAATAAAGTATCCAGCACGGAGTCTGATACAAAGCACAAATACAGTATCAGTTCCTTCCTTTTTTCCTCTTTCTTACAATCCGTGACTAGAACAATTTATATGTCAAATCAGCACATGATAATTTTATTGTTTGGCAGTGGATTTATGAATAATTGCTGCATTATTAAGACCTGAGTGATTAATTAATTAAAGCAGAGCACAGTATGTACAATAATGAAAATATCTTGATGCCTATATTCCAAGCACTTTAGGAGGCTGAGACAGGAAGATCATTTGAGCCCAGGAGTTGGAGACCAGCCTGGGAAACACAGAAAGACCTCATTTCTACAAGAACTAAAGAAAATTAGCCAGGAGTGGTGGCATGTGCCTGTAGTCCCAGCTACTCAGGAGGCCAAGGCAGGAGAATCACCTGCGCCCAGGAGTTTGAGGCTGCAGTGAGCTGTGATTGCACCACTGTACTCCAATAGAGCAAGACACCATTTCTAAAAAAAAAAAAAAAAAAAAAGATACCTTGACCTCTGGATTATGGTTAGTCCAATTCTGTGTAATTGAGGTCCAATTTAAAAATTAGACAGTCTCACTCTGTTGTCCAGGCTGGAGTATAGTGGCACGATCTTGGCTCACTGCAACCTCCACCTCCTGGGTTCAAGTGATTCTCCTGCCTCAGCCTCTGGAGTAACTGGGACTACAGGTGTGGGCCACCATGCCCAGCTAATTTTTGTATTTTTAGTAGAGATGGGGTTGCACCATGTTGGCCAGGCTGGTCTCGAACTCCTGACCTCAAGTGATCCACTTGTCTCGGCCTCCCAAAGTGCTGGAATTACAGGCATGAACCACTGCACCCAGCCAACAAATATTGATTGAGTGCCTACTGTGTGCCAAACCCGTTTTGTAGAGGGTAAAGAATAGACTTTTGATTTGGGCAAGATGGAGGGCACTGATAATCTTGATGAGAGTGCTATCTGTGGAGAGGTGAAGTTGAAAGCCTGACTGGAGTTGTTCAAAGAGAAACTAGGAGATAACCTGTAAGGACAGTAGAACAGGAGACCTGAGATTTGCTATGAAAGAAAATCAAAATATTGAGTGACAGCTGAAAGAAGCATGGAGTCAGTTACTCCTTTTTGTTTTTTCAGGTGACCACTATAACAGCATATATGTGGGCTAAAACAGCCCCTCAAAGAAATAGAAATTGATAATGCAAGAGAAGAAGAGGGGTGTTTCAGAGCCAAGTCCCTAAAATGATGAGACAGAGTGGGATTCTGGGGTAGCCTGTGGGAATAGAGGAAAGGCAGCCTATGGAGACGCAGGTAGGACATGCTGAAAGATAAGAGGAAATGATGTGTGTATCATCTGCTTTCATTCTTCAGTGAAATATGGAGCTAGATCAATATCAGCGTTGATGTGTGTGTAGGACTGGGAAGCCTGAGAGTGAAGAGAGAATATGTGAAACCACCACCTTGGAGAGCAGAAATCTAAGTTGATAAAGACAAGGAATAAGATGGCTGGGCAGTGCCACTTGCCAAAGTGAGAACTGTCTGCACAGCATGTACCTTTTTGAGGTCACATTCAGCTACTCAGGCGCCAGTTCACAGAAGGCAGAAAGCTGGAGCTCGCCAGTTTGTTTTCCCCCTGCAGGCAGTTATAATAGAGGGGTAAGGAAGTGAAGGGTCTAAAGCGTAGACTCAGCTGGGCTTGGTGGCTCACACCTGTAATTCCAGCACTTTGGGAGGCCAAGGTGGAAGGATGGCTTGAGTCCAGGGAAACATGGCCAAACCCTGCTCCTGAAAAAAAATTTAAAAATTAGCCAGGCATGTTTGTATGTGCCTGTAGTCACAGCTACTTGGGAGGCTGAGGTAAGAGGATCACTTGAGCCTGGAAGTTCGAGGCTGCAATGATCCATGATCACATCATTGCACTCCAGCCCAAGTGACAGCAAGATACTGTCTTAGAAAAAAAGTAAATGAATAAAACAAAACATAGACTCTACCCTGGAGCCTTCTCTAACCTGGTGAGAATGATTGACAGAGAAGCATTAAAGTCAGTAAGTTGGAGGTCTTGCTTGGGTTGAAAATGTTGGGGTGGAGGGTACTGGAGTAAGTGACCTGCTGAAGGGGAGAGGAGCAGTGAGTTGGACGTGTGATTTGGCAGGTGGTGCGGTTCTTGGGGAGGATGAGGAGAGATCCTGGGAAGTGAAGACAACAAGGAGAGGTCAGTGCATTGTATGTATCATCGACATAGATGTTGGAATTTCTCAGCATGATGCAGTAGTACCTATGTAGAGAAAAACATGTCCCAAAGACCATAATCTTCAAGAAATGAGGGGCCGTAATGGGCAGAGTGGTAGATGACAAGAAGGTGGGGTGGCTGATGACAAAGGCTGCTGGTGTGCGTGTCAAAGGAACTGGGAGTTGGAAGGAAGATGGAGGCGAGAGTCAGGCAGGTCACAAGGAAAGTGTGTTATACTGTGAGTGGGAGAAGAAAGTCTGCAACCAAGAGAAACAGGGTGAAATCGGTGTCCGCAGGAGAAGATAAAGCTTCAGTTACAGCAAGAAGCCAATTTAGTAGGTTATGAATCAATTTTGTGGGACATGATTGAGCTTTCAAAAAACTAAAAGAGAATGTATATAAAAAAACAAAATATAAGAGCATATTGGATGAGCTTTAGATAAAATTGCTTTGTAAAATTTTTTTTGGTTTTGTGTGTGTGTGTGTGTGTGTGTGTGTGTGTGTGTACTGGATATAGACATAAAATCCATTTCTTACTGTGGGTTGGAGTGAGAAGAGTTTGAAAGCCACAGCATTAGGTGATTATAGAACCCGGTGGGGACAAGAATCACTATGGTGATGAATGGCCTGGGTGGCTTGGAAACGAGAGGGAAGTGAGGCATGATGGGATTAATACCATTGATCTAGTAAAGGAAACTGAGTCTTACAGCCCCAGGTTCTGATGGCCTGGTGAGGAGTTGTCTCTCTTGTCTGTGTCTGAGTTTATGTGACAGCCTTCCCAAGTTATCCCTGATATAATAAGCAATATATTTGGTTTTTGTCCCTGGCTCCCAGCATAGAGCTCCTAAAACTAAGAATTTTCTGAGTGACTGGGATATCTTCTGTTATTCCTAATAACCTGCTTGGGATCACACCTGAGCTTATGCTAATGAGGTGAGTTAGGCTGGGGTCCCTAGGTAGCCTCAGAATGGAGCTGGTCACTGGAAAGATCAAGTAATTAGAGGGTTGGAATTTCCAGCCACACCCACCAAAGTGGTGGGAAGTGGTGGAGGCAGCTGGAGCTTAAGTCCTGTAAAATTTTTTGAACAATAAGATTTAATGAACTTCCAGATACGTGAAACGCTTGGAGGTGCCAGGAAGGTTGTGCACCTGGAGAAAGCCTGGAAGCTTCATGCCCTTCCCACATCCTTTCCCTGAGCATATCTTCCATGTGGCTGTTCACCTGTATTCTTTATAATATCATTTATAATAAATCAGTTAATTTGTTTCCTTCAGTTCTGTGAGCCCTCCTAGCAACTTAACTGAACCTGTGGAGGAGGTCCTGAGAACCCCCAACTTACAGCCAGTCTGTCAGCAGGACAGGCCCAGTCTGCTATTTAGTTGGCATCTGAAGCAAGGGCAGTCTTGTGGGACTGAGCCCTTTAACCAGTGGGATCTAATGCTATTTCCAGGTAGTCAGAGTCAGAATTGAATTGTGTATACCCAGTTGGTGTCTGCTGGAGAATTGCTTGGGGTGTGGGGGGAAAGGTCTCACATCTGGTGTCAGAAGTGTTCTGTGTGAGTGTAGAGAAATGAAGTGTGGTTTTCCTCAGACTAACCATTTTTCTAATCTATTAAATTCAAGTGTATTAATGCTAATTTTATATGAACTAGTTGGATATTTTAGCTTGACTAATCAGAACTCACTGTAAAAAGATCATGACCATGGATTCAATCCCTATAAATTATATATATATATATATAATTATATATACATACATATTTGAGATGGAGTTTTGCTCATGTTGCCCAGGCTGGAGTGCAATAGCATGATCTCAGCTCACTGCAACCTCTGCCTTCTGGGTTCAAGTGATTCTCCTACTTCAGCCTCCCAAGTAGCTGGGATTACAGGCATGTACCACCTTGCCCAGCTAATTTTGTATTTTTCATAGAGATGGGGTTTCTCCACGTTGGTCAGGCTGGTCTCGAACTCCTGACCTCAGGTGATCCACCCACCTCAGCCTCCCAAAGTGCTGGGATTGCAGCAGTGAGCCACCGCACCTGGCCTAAATAATACATGTTTTAAATGACACAACTCCATGGCTTGGCCTGAAACTCTAAGCCACAGACAATGATCTCAGCTCCCTGTTAGGTCATGATCACAAAGAGGACCAATCAGGACTCGTAGATCATTCAGGGCGAATCCATCTCCAATAATGAGGCTTTAAAAAAAAGCATCACGTTTGAGTGTGAAAGACAGAACAGTGAGGGATTTCCTTCTGTCTTTTATGGAATGATCATAACCCCATTAGTGAGGCTTAAAGGATCCCAAGGAAAATGCTGTAAAAGATGGCAAGTCTAATGAAAAGATTAGCTTCTGTCCTGTCTCCTGAGGTGCTCATCACTGCGAATAATAACTCACATTTAGGTATTCTCTTGACACACTTGAAGGGGCATTCATATAGAGCATTTCCTTAGGTTTTCTTTCATTTTTTCTTTTCTATTCTTTTTTTTTTTTTTGAGATGGAGTCTCGCTCTGTTGCCCAGGCTGGAGTGCAATGGCGCAAGCTTGGCTCACTGCAACCTCTGCCTCCTAGGGTCAAGTGATTCTCCTACCTCTGCCTCCCAAGTACCTGGGACTACAAGCGCCCATCACCACGCCAGGCTAATTTTTTGTATTTTTAGTAGAGACGTCGTTTCGTCATGTTGGTTAGGCTGGTCTCAAACCCCTGACCTCAGGTGATCCGCCCATTGCAGCCTCCCCAAATCCTGGGATCACAGGCGTCAGCCACCGCACCCGGCCCCCTCATGTTTTCATGACCACACTCAGAGACAGGGTTCACAAAAGACTGGGGTAAGGTTCAGATAGATTCTTCCCTCAGTCTGGCAGTCAATACCACTGTCATATGTCGTGTGTCACATGTGAGGCATCATTCTCAGTGGAGATACGGGAGTGGACAGAGAGAAGTTTCTGCCCACTTCTCAGGACCTGCGTTCTGGAGAACAGGGGGCTTGCCACAGGGTCCCTAGCAAGCTGCATTCACCAGACCCAAGCCCTGGCCTCTGACTCCCATTATGGGGCTTCTGCCACCCAGCCTCCCTGGCCTTCTTGGGAAAAATGGACAACCAATCCTATGATTGCTTCTTTGACTTACACAATACTTTCCCATCTAAGAAGATGTCAGAGAAGAAAACGCATTTATTTTTCTCATAAACCCGCCGAGGTGGGGATTAGGGATTAAAATCCTCATTTTGCAAAGTTTAGAAGTCATTTTCCGCGGTGAGAAAATAAGAAACTTGAGACTTGATGGCTCTCTTGCTTTGGGACTACTGTTTTAATCAATTTAATTTTGACTGCATTTGGATACACTATGACATTTATGTGCATTTAGAGCACTTTACACTTCCTCTGTTTTTCTATGGCTTTGGTCCCAGACCACTTGCAAACTATCAACTGTGTGTTTCTAACTGACAGTCACACACAGGGGCCACTGCAAAGACATAGGGAGGCAAGACAGATACAGACAGAGGACTCCAATCCCATGGTCACGCTTTGCTGTAATATTCTAAAGCAAAAAATGTTTCCAGTGACTGTTAAACAAGCATCCCAGAACCAAGCAGTCTGTCAGGAATAGGGATTTATAGGTCTGCATCGAAGCTGGGAAGGAGTGTTAGACCTGCCAACTCCGTTATGTTTTGGCCATTTTCTTCGTTTGTGCTTAATTAGCACAAACTTCCCCAAAGAAGCTAAGGTTCGCTAAGGCTTTTCATCAGGGGGAGGGCGGATGAAGAGAGAAGCTGGTGGAGGGGAAGCCTAGCAGTGAATTGTTCCAACTATATCTCTGTTCAGTGTGTCAAATACATTCTTGGGGCAGGTGCTTGAATTCACAGGCTCTTTAGAGAAAAATTTAGCAGCCCCAGGAATATATTGGTTGAGAAGAAGAAGAAAGGAGGGGCAGGGAAAACACACATCAGCTGCTAGGAGGGAAAAGCTAATCGTAGAAACTTCTCTGCCAGAGAGAGGTGCAGCTGTCAAAGCAATAAGGTAAATGAGTCTCAGACTAAAATGGATTTTGTAGTAGAACTGTGTTCTCTGATAAATAGGGGAGATTGAACTCCAGCACCATCCCGCTATTCCTTGGTAATGCCCCATTTGGGCGCTGACTGGGTGGTCTTAAGCCCACTGCCACCCTGGCTAACACCGGCCACACCAATCAAGGCCCCCGCAGCTGAGACCCTGAGTGACCTGCTTCAGGGGCCTTTTACAAACTCTGATTCACTCATTTGTGTGGGATGCTTTTTCGCTACTTTATTTATGGGATTACATAAATGAGCCATTAAAAATGTAAATCTTCAGAACAGTGGAATAATACAGATTTAAACAATAAGCTCGGGGCGGTACAGTACAGAAATCGCCCTGCCCCGGCACTATCACCCCATCGTGACTATGGCAACAATAGGGGGTTCAGGGAAGGACAGAGGGGGAGAGAAATAAAACGTCTCCGCATTGTGGCCGTCATTGGCACCAGAGAAAGATTAGCGTGTTTTTTTAAAGGAATATTAGAACAATAATGAAGATGTGCCATTATAACCAACAAAGGAGCTGGGGCATCCCACACAGTGCGGGTGTCAGATAATCAAGGGACCGCAGATTTGAGAAGTTTATCCCACCTCATGGCAAAGTATTTAACCCTTTTGTAGCTTTTGCAGAAGAAAAAAAAAGGAAAAACAGAAAAAGAAGAAGAGTTGGGGGTGGACTCACTCCCCACTTCCTCATCTAGTTGTGACAGTTAATTTTAGAGTTACATTTTTAAAAAATACTCTGTTTCTGCATGTGAATTCTATGGGTTCCTCTCATCTGGGTTAGTAAATTAGCCTGGGAAAATTCTGCTACGTTTCTGCAGGGAGCAGTCCCCGGCTGGTGGGGAGCAGGGATCTGAATACGTGGTGGCCAGGGGATCTGGCGATATGGTAGCCAAGGCGGGGAGGAGGAGGTGGCAGTGGGCCTGCTGGGGAGAACCTGCGGAGGAACTTTGCAGGCCCCTTGAGGTCCTCTTCCTGTGCCAGGCTGGGGATGTCTCAGCTCATGAGAGCTGTGAAGGTCAGAAGAGGAAGACCACATTGAGAGAAGGTAGACTGGATTGGCAGAAAAAGACTGCCTGTAGTATTGATCACTAAAAGAATTAAGTGTTCCTGCTGGTAACACAGTAGGGGTGGGGAATGGGGCCACAAGTGGCTATAGAAATCTGCTTTAAGAGTAAGCAGATGGGCTGGGTGTGGTGGTTCACGCTTATAATCCGAGCACTTTGGGAGGACAAGGCTAGCAGGTCACCTGAGGTCAGGAGTTCGAGACCAGCTTGGCCAACATGACAAAACCCCGTCTCTACTAAAAATACAGAAATTAGCTGGGTGGGGTGATGCGCACCTGTAGTCTCAGCTACTCAAGAGGCTGAGGAGGAGAATCGCTTGAACCCGGGAGGTGGAGGTTGCAGTGAGCCAAGATCACGCCACTGCACTCCAACCTGGAAGACAGAGCAAGACTCCATCTCAAAAAAAAAAAAAAAAAAAAAAAAGTAAGCAGATGTACGCCCATGTACCTTGCAGCCCTATCACAATAGCCAAGAGGTGAAGAAACCCAAGTGTCCATCAACAGATGAATGGATAACAAAACACGGCATAGGCATACAATGAAGTATTCGCCTCAAGAGGGAAAGAAATTCTAACAGATGCTACAACATGGATGAACTTTGAAGACAGTAGGTTCAGTGAATTAAGCCAGTCACAAAAGGACCAATACCATATAATTCCACTTCTATGAGGTACCTAGAGCAGTCAGATTCATAGAGAGAGAAACAGGATGATGGTTGCCAGGGGCTGGGAGCAGAGGAGAATGGGCAGTTATTGTTTCATGGGCGCAGAGTTTCAGTTGTGCAAGTTGAAAAGAGCTCTAGAGACGGATGGTGGTGATGGTTGTAAAACGATGTGAATGTACTCAATGCCACTCAACTGTACATTTAAAAATGACTACATGATACATTTTGTTATGTGTATTTTACTCCAATTTTTAAAAAGTAAATAATTGTTTAAAGAGAAGGCAGAGCATACAAAGAAGAATGCCTGAAGTATTGGCCACTAAAAGGATTAAGTGTTCCTGTTGGTAACAGGTTAGGCCTTAGGCCCTCTGTGAGAAAGATCTGGGAAGTTGCAAGGCCTTCCTCTAAAGCCACAATAAGAGGTCAGTGTCTGGACTTTCCTCCTGTTAAGTCAAGTAGGTACCATAGAATTGCAAACTTATGCTTAGCAGAGGAAGCCTTTGCATGAAGAAAGTGGAATATGGATCCTGACATAAGATGAGTGAAAGCAGAGCTTTTCTGGTTACATCAGACGCTGGGGCTCTCCCTGCTCCATTCCCTCAGCAAAGAGTCCTTCAAACTGTGATGAGCCCTGAGGTCCTTCTGTGGAGTCCTATGTTGAAAATCCCTGCCCTTTGCTAAGGTCCTGCCTGCCTTGACCATGACCACACAACCTTGCTACCTAACAGTTCATTGCATTGGTAAGCATGCCAAGGCATATGCAGCATGGTGGGGGATTCGCCTTGCCTGGGGGAGCAGCCTGTAGCCCACTCCAGGAGCTACTCAAGAGAGACAGCTGGTACGTGAGAGGGCAGGTGGTCCCAGAAAGAACAGACTTGCACGTGAGACCAGGTGAGACTCTCCCACCCTTGATGCCCCCTTATCTACAGGTAGTGCGATGACCCTTTGCACAGTTTCCTCTTATGGTGCCCTCATTACTATCCACAGCCTGGGAAGTCCAGGTGAGCTGGGTCACAAACACAGCTGCCTCTGCTCAGTGGAGATCCAGCAGGTCTGCATCTCAGTGTCCAGGTCTTGAGATGGTCTTTCTCCCAGGGCTGCTCGTTTTATTGCCTCTCTGGCTATACCCTTAGCCCCAAAGGTAACTTTTGCATCACCTTCCTTCATTTGCCTCTCCCCCCCCACCATGTACCTGGAAATCTAGCTCCTTCTAAAGAAATGGCTTCAGGCTTCACAAGGTATAATCACTTGCTTCCCACAGCTAATCCACACCAGGGAGAAAAGGCCCATTTCATAGCTCTTTTGGGAAATTGTGGGGACAGAAGGCACAAACCAAATGACCTCTCCCATCTCAACTCACGCAGCCTTCTAATCACAGAATCTTAGAACTCTAAACCCAATAAAATTCTAAATCCCTCCCCTTTAACCACTATTGCTAATTTTGAGTATATTCTTCCATATTGGCCAGGTAAACAAATATATCCTGTGGTCAGAGTGGCTTGTTATTCCTAGAGAAAATGGAAGCCTAATCTATGTGTACTTCTTAATTGGCTTGACCATATAGAAGGTCATCGTCACTATCACCACCACTGTCCATATTCATGAGGCGACTGCTGTGAATCTCTGCTTTGCATGGATCATCTCCTTTTAGCCTTACAACACCCCCTTGGAGTGCATGCTATTATTCTCTCCACTTTCCACAAGAGGAGGCTAAGAACCACAGAAAACTCTAAAGCTCTCAAGAGCTTCGTCTTCTCTTTCCACCCTATGCCTCTTCCCACTTGGTGCTTAGCCTTGGGTTTGGCAGTCGTACATACTTAGGAATGATTGTTTTCATACTGTAGTGTATTTATTTACTTGCGTCTTCTTGTATGTCTCTCAATATTTTTCCTTTCTTTTTATTAAAGAGTCAGGGTCTCACTGTTACCCAGGCTGGAGTGCAGTAATGCAATCATTGCTCATGGTAGCCTCAAACTCCTGGGCTCAAGTGATCCTCCTGTGTGAGCCCCCAGAGTAACTGGTTCTGCAGGTATGCACCACCATGCCTAGCTAATTTTTTTTTTTTTTTTTTGTCCACCTCTGTTGTCCAGGCTGGTCTTGAATTCCTGGCCTCAAGTGATCTGACTGCCTCAGCCTCCCAAAGGGCTGGGATTACAGACATGAGCCACCATGCCCGGTCCATTTATTTCAGCAATCTGAATTACAAAAGTGATAAATGGTCATTGTCACAATTCAAACAATGCATAGAAGTGCTAAATTTCTATTTAGCACTGTATATTATTATTAAATTATAATCATGCCTGTAATCCCAGCACTTTGGGAGATTATTAAATTTCCCTAATTAATTAATTAATTAATAATCTCACCACCCTTTCCCCTTTTAATCACTATCGCCAACTTGGAGCATATTCTTCTTCCATATTTTTCTTTTTCTTCTTCTTCTTCTTTTTTTTTTTTTGAGATGGAGTCTGCTGCCCAGGCTAGAGTACAGTGGCACGATCTCAGCTCACTGCAACCTTCACCTCCTGGGTTCAAGCAATTCTCCTGTTCAAGCCTCCTGAGTACTGGGACTGCAGGCATGCACCACCATGCCTGGCTAATTTTTGTATTTTTAGTAGAGATGGGTTTCGCCATGTTGGTCAGGCTGGTCTCAAACTCCTAACCTCAGGTGATCCATCCACCTCAGCCTTCCAAAATGCTGGAAGTACAGCTGTGAGCCACCCCACCTGGCCTCTTCCATATTTTTCTATACAAATACATACACCTGAGATAGACTTGTTCATTCTTTTTAGATTATTGGAATCCTATCTACAATTCTGTGATTTCAGTTTTTCACTTAAACAATGTACAACATGAATATCCCTCAAGGTCAATTCATATACAGGTACTTCATTCTTCTTAATAGCAGCAAAATATCACACAGTATGAATGAATCACACATATCCCATTGGTAACTGACACACATTAGATTCCCTTTTGGCTATCACAAGCCATGATGCCCTCTGTACTTTTATTTCTGACACACATATTTCTAGAAATGGGATTTCTGGTTCAGAAGTCAGACCCATTTTAAACTTTAATAAATATTTAATAAATCTTGCCAGCTTACTTTTCAGAAAGAATATAGTAATTTATAGTCTACCCTATAGAGAATACTCATTCTTGCACCACAGCCAGCCCAGTATGGTATCAGTCATTTCTGATAAACAGATGGGCAAAAACTGGAATCTTATTATTGCTTTAATTTGCATTTCCCTGATTGCTATGAGATTAAGCAACTTTTTATTTTGGGATCTCTGGCCCTGCCTGCCACCTGTGACCACCAGGTTCCCACAAGGGTGTAAAGGCTGTGTTCTGTGGGTCAAGCTCAGAACAGGATCCTGGGAATATCTAAGACTCATCTGCGAATGTGAAAATGAATTTGGAGCACTTCCCTCCTTACGGCCCCCTAGTAGGGAGAGGTTATGACTGTCTGCTAGATAGTGTTCTCAACCTTTGCTACTTGTTGGAATCATCTGCAGAGCATTAAAAAATATAGTGTCCTGGGCCCAGCCTCCAGAGCTTCCAATTTCATTGGCCTAGAGTGCAACTGGGTATCAGGAGTTGGTGGAAACTCTGCCAGGTGATGCTTATGTGCTTCCAGAGTTGAAAATCATGTAAGACACTGTAGATGAGTAATAATTTTCAAAATTTATAGAATCCTCTGATTTTATATGTCACAGTCACTGACCTGTCAGAGTATAGGACAGTTGGGAACAGAAGAGCAAAGGGGTAGAGAAAGTATGACGAGTAGGAAAAAACATATATTTTTCTGATTCCAGCAGGAATTGGGGAGATATTGGACAATACCTTTCTATTACAGCAGGTGCCATGGGTGGCCTTAGAAATACCTGGTTGCACATCTATTATGTCCACAATCTCAGTGGGGATGAGAGGTGGCCGTGTGGCTGCTGGAAGGATCCCAGCGAGTTTGCAACAGTGGGTGTTGCCAGATGCATACACTCATCCATTCAACAACTAGTTTTTTTGTTTGTTTGTGTTGAGATGGAGTCTCGCTCTGTCACCCAGGCTGGAGTGCAGTGGCGCGATCTCAGCTCACTGCAACCTCTGCCTCCTGGGTTCAAGCGACTCCTGCCTCAGCCTCCTGAGTAGCTGAGATTACAGGTGTGCACCATCATGCCCACCTAATTTTTGCATTTTTAGTAGAGACAGGGTTTCACCACGTTGGTCAGGCTGGTCTTGAACTCCTGACCTCGTGATCTGCCCGCCTCGGCCTCCCAAAGTGCTGGGATTACAGGCATGAGCCACTGCGCCCAGCCACAACTAGTTTTTGGGTGACCACTCTCTTCTTGGCACTTTGCTCAGCCCTGGCTATACAGCAGAGAACAGGCCAGACGGCGCTCCCTCACCAAGCTTACCTTCTAGCCCTGGCTATACAGCAGAGAACAGGCCAGACGGCACTCCCTCACCAAGCTTACCTTCTAGTGAGAAAAATGGAGATTACACAAGCCAAGACTCAAGCCGTTATTTAAGTTACAGTATCTATAAGTGCTATGAAATAAAGTGTGAAAGTTATCACAGAGTCCATTTCTACACTTCTTCGAGCTCCTGTTTAGCCCTCCATCCCATAATCTCAACTTATCCTGAGCACAGAATAGGAGTAGTTGAGTGGCGTTGAATTCAGAAGGTCAAATTCTTGTTGTTAGCTGAAGTGAATTTACAAATGAGAATTAGGCTCAAACAGGTGGATTCTTTATTCCTTCCACAGTGCTCAAGCCGGGATAGAGGGCTTTTGGTGCTGTGATGTGAAGAGCGTGTAGAAGTGATATCGTCTGCCTGAGTCCTGCAGGGGAGGGCTGATATAGCACGGCTAACCCCAGTGAACTTGAACTAACAAAACAACACATTGACAAGTGGGGAATAATATTACTTATGCCAGCTATATGCATACCGAGGAGGTTCTGAGTAGAGAAATGTAGGGTGTGGGTGGGGTGGGAATGTGGGGGCATGGGAGGACAGGATCTATAAGAGAGGGAAGCACTAGCTGAGGGCAAGGCGGCGTCAGAAAGAAGAAAACCACTCCAGCTCCACACCGTGAGCTGCTCTTCCCTCTCACCTGGCTGCTGGCCTTGGCAATACTCCCAGTGCATTCCTGAGGCTTTGCCAGAGTGTCAGAAATGTAGTCCTTCCTGAGGCTCTTCCCCAGGGCCTCCTCAGAATGAGGGCTTTATATCACAGAGGACACACACATCACACAGATTGGACATCTCAGAGGGCCCTTGGCATGTTTTCAAATTGCAGAGAACAAAAGAGAGGCCGTAGTTAGGACTGATGAGAGTTCATCCTCAGTCATGTCCATGAGTGCAGGTAAGCCAGGCTTAGAAAACCCAAAGAGAGTTTTTCTACTTGGTTTGAAATGCAATTTTTTCCTTATTAGACATATAATGGTAGATTGGGAGTCATTTGAGGGCAGAAACTGAGTAATTTTTTTATTTTATTAACAAAGTAACTTGCCTATAATAGGAATGCAGTAAATCTTTGCTTTAGGCTTTTGCAATTTGCTTTCATCCACCTAGAGTACTTCCTTTTCTCATTCCTGTCCTCTCTTCCTCTTCAATGATCCAAATTCCACACGGCGTCCTCCTCCAGTTTCAGCTGAGTAAGTTTCTTCCTCTCCTCACTCAGGCACTCTGCCTATCTTGACCACACTCCATTCCGGCAGATGCCCTGTCGCTGGGGCAGGTCTTCTCAGTTTTCTGTCTCCCCCACGGCAGTGCCTGCTCAGGGAATCTCTGGGCTATTTTCTAGCTTTTGGCCTCAGTGGCCAGCACTGTGCTACACTGAAATAGTCTTTACATTTCTGAATAAGTGAATGGATCAATGAATGAATGAAGTAATAGCTGTTATGTGTACATAGTTAAAAATTAATTTAAGAATCCCATTAGTTCGTATGTAAATAAGTTGTTGGAGAGTTTACTTTTATTAGTGTTACCTATCCCATTTTGGCTTCATGTGAATTTTGAATAAATGAATAGATAAAATGACTAGGATAACACAAAATAATTAGCACTTTATGATACTTACCTTGTTCCAAACTCATCTCTAAGCACTTGATATAGAATAGTTTCTACTGTAGACTCTCTTTCTGACTTACTATATAGTCTAGATACATTGTATGTATACATACACAGACACAGACACACACACACACACACACACACACACACCCCTTTCTGATGGGTAGAATCTTCATCATTCATTGTTGCTTAACTATATAATATAACTTACCAATGTCTTACACAAATTGAAAACATTATGTAAATTTAAGAACAGAAGTGTTTCTTCCTAAAATTACAGCCTGGCCTATAGGAAGGCCTTTTCTTCTTTATAGAAAAATGTGATCATTTTTCTATAAAATAGATAACTTCAAAACAGTGAGAAAACAAATGCCATCCATCACAATTGGTCCTACTAATGTTGCTTTTCAACCCTGTTTTCTACAAACTGGAGCTATGAAGGGAGGATAGAATAACTTGTCCTAACTTTGTGACTCAAGACAAATGCTTTAATTTTATAAGCATGTTTTTACATGTTGAGAGAAATTGAAATTTATAGATTATGAAAGTCATCCTTTCAGGTCCTCTTTATTTTCAAGTTAGGGGAGCATGTTTGAGGGACATTGAATTCATAGGGTGAAATTTGTGTTAGCCGAAGTAAATTTACACACTGAGAATTAGTTGCAAATAGTTTACTTTTCTGTTACTTCTCTACTTCTCAAGCTGGG
This sequence comes from Ateles fusciceps, assembly GCA_036589455.1. Taxonomy (NCBI): domain Eukaryota; kingdom Metazoa; phylum Chordata; class Mammalia; order Primates; family Atelidae; genus Ateles; species Ateles fusciceps. The sequence goes on along the minus strand of JAZHEH010002853.1, from coordinate 2,622,437 downwards.
ATAGAAGGCTTTTAGTGATATGATATAAAAAAAGTGTATAGAAGAGATATCTTCTGCCAGAGTTTGGGGGACCTGATGATGATGATGGAGAGGATGATAAGGAGGAGGAGGACGACGCTCAAGGAGGAGGAGCAGGAAGAGGAGGAGCGGCACCAATGGTGCTGCGCGTCCATGGAGATATTATTCATGCATCCTGTTGCACCACATCGATGGGTTAACGTGGTGACTAAATGTCCATTTTTTAGGTACTCGAAATATTGCAAAACTGCAATGTATCCTGAAAGGCCTGCCATTTTGTCTTTCGTCCTGAATCAGGCATCTTCACCTGGGTAATGCCCCGCAGTCTTGTTCATCTTTCTTTGCCCTGGGCACTTGGCAGGCAAAACAAGAACACAGAGCTGTCGTTTTTATGGCTTTCACAGGAGGGTTCTGCCCAGGATTTCTCTGCCCCTTTCCCAATGAGCGGCTTGGATTGACGTTTTCGTTGTTTACCCAAAAAAAAAAGAATAAACAAAACCCGGTGACAACATTGCTTCATCTTTCGTTCTCACTCACTATTTCAAGGCAATCAGCATGTTTAAAGTTACCATCAATTCATCTTCTATATTTTGCCTTCTTAAGAAAAAAGAAGTAAAGCCCACTAACTAGTTTAAAAGAGATGACACAAACAAAGCAGGCTTTTTCCTCCTCATGAACTGTGTATATAATTACTTGAATAATGTTGAATTTCACCCATATGCCGGGGAAGGGAAAAAAAAACAGCAAAAATAACTACTGTGAATTCAAACCGCAAATGAATGGAACTGGCCTCATTCATAAATGTCATATGAAGCTTTGGTTAAAAAGGCAAGTCTGTCATTCCAGGGGACAGCAGCTGTTGTTATGTTGAACAAAATGGATACAAATGGGTATTATTTTAAAGTGAAATGCTTAATTTCAGGCCTAACAAGCACACTGTCCTCTGTGTAGCCTCGTGTCACACGAGCCATGATCTCCAGTAGAGGGCTTGATTGCACAGGAAATCAAGCTCCTGGGCTGTGGCTGACCGGACCAGCAAACACACTGGCAATGTTTGAGTTACTATGGCAATCACAAAATAGGAAGGCCTTTTCTTCTTTTCCCCATCTCTGCATGCAGCCGCAGCCTGCTCCTGAATAGGCCACATCTGCAAAAAGTTTTAACACGGTACTCAGATAAAGAAAAGGATCCCAAAAATGGGCACTGACCCGTCTCAAAAAATGTTGCAAATTTTACATACAAGAATTGGGGGAGCTGGGCTACTTTGCACAGGTTATGTCATAATGCAAACACAAAGGGATAAAAGCGCATGGAGGCTTTGGCTGTCAGATATTGAGAGGAGGGAATGGCAGAAGTAAATGACAGCTTAAATGCAGATGTAAGGAGAAAAGTCAAAGATGGGTGACAGAAAGTTACTGGTCAATGAATAAGGGAGAAATTTCAGACACACACACAAAAAACAGACAAAAGAGTAAAATACAATAAAATCTATCTATAGAGATTTACGGAGAAACCCCCCCAAAGCATATTTAGCAAATCTTAGAACTATGAAACCCTGTGAAACCAACACATGGCTCTTTAGACAGGGCCTTTGTAGACTTTCTGCGTCCCACCACTGTTTCCACGCAACTTACGGATAGGAGAGGATGTTTTCAAACAATGGTGGAGCCTCCCCGGGAACTGCTATTTTAGACACAGCTTGGAAAAATGGATGTTTGCTGATGAAAAAAATATATATAAAGACAGGTAGAAATGATCCCTACAGACAGGCTTTCCTGGAATAGAGACACTGGCTCACAGTAATTCATAAGGAGTTATTTGGGGCTAACACCCCTTCAACAACCCTATTCTCTTGCCCACACATTTCTTCAAAATTTGGTACTTAGTTAGATTTTGTTTGTTTCCTCCTCTCTCCCAGGTTGAAAGGTGATCCGGCAGATTTCTGGAATGGAGCTGCTTGCCCATGCTCTTGGCATCTTTAGGTTGTAGAAGGACAAGCCTCCTTCCCCCTCTGTTCCACCCCTCACCCCCTCCACTGAGCCAAGGGGTGAGTGACCAGGCATCTGTCTTGAAAAACTCAAGTGTCAAGAAGAAGCAGAAATACTGAAATTAATCTTCACTGCTTTTAACTTAAAGAGCTATTCACGGCGTGAAAGCAGTTGGAAAAGACTTGGGTGGGTAGTGAACTGAGAAGTCACCATTTGCAAGAGTTGAAACTCAGAGGGAAGAATACTTTTAAATAGCATGAACTCGCCACAAAAAGTCGTGGTGCTCAAAGGCGTCCGGAGTCCAGTAAAACTGACACTACATTTCACATTCATTGACTCTTGTTCTTTTGGGGGGAGTTTTCGTATGAAGAGAAAGAGACAATGGAAGACAATAGTGCTACCTTATCAAAGTTCATTCATGCAGCTATTTCAAATACTTTTAACTGCTTGTCAATAGGTCTCGCAAGTCTCTGAGATTCTAAACGTTCTGTCACGTTTGTGTACTAACCACTTAAAGTTCTGCTGAAGCTTTGTGCCCCGGACTGCCTCCCCTTTATGTGGGTCAAAATGCAAGGCAAAGCTATTGTGTTAACCGGCCTTCATTAAATTCATTGATTTGACCTGTATTTTAAAGACCAAAAGTCAAACGGAATGGGAAGTTAGAGTTCCCATACAAAATCTTCCCGTGGGCACTTTTCGGTTTCCTTGAACTATCTGCTGTGTAGGCAAAGGACATTTTAGGGCTGTTTGAAGTCTGCTCCACAGCATTTTTGCTTACATCGTCTTTTTGGAGAAAAGTTTGGGTTTGTTCTTAATTTTATGCAAGGATGAAACAACACTCAAGTTGAAGGAAGTCTGTTATCTCGAGTTTGATTTTCTTCCCAAGGAGGTGGTTTTGCTCACTTTCTTCAGCAGCTGGATGAAGCTACAACTGAGGCTGGTCCGTTGGCCTACGCTGGGCTGGCTGTCCTTGCTCAGAACTTCCTGATTGTGAATTGTCATTTTTTTCAGTCAGTATGCACCTTTGGACTTGAAGTCAGCTTAAGTTTTCTTCTGGGCACATTGAGAAGTGGCAGCATTTCAAAGCCTGTCTTTTTCTCATGAGTGTTTTTATGGCCAACGTGGTCACAAACAGTGCTTAAAGTGTGTGAAGTGTGGGGGAAGGTTAGGAGGAGAAATTATCAAATTAAAAGCCAGAAGAGTGCCCTTTAGCCACAAGACAATTTCAGCCTGCTGATCCTCTCTCTCACTTTTACCCTTAAGCATTCTCCCATGTCCACTTTGTCCAATTAAAAAGAAATGAAAAACCGCCAGCCATGGTGGTTCACACCTGTAATCCCAGCACTTTGGGAGGCCGAGGCAGGTGGATCTCTCAAGGCCAGGAGTTCGAGACCAGCCTGGGCAACATGGTGAAACCCTGTCTCTACTAAAAAATACAAACATTAGCCAGGTGTGGTGGTGGTAGCCAGGTGCCTATAATCCCAGCTACTTGGGAGGCTGAGGCAGGAGAACTGCTTGAACCCAGGAGGGAGAGGTTGCAGTGAGCCGAGATTGTGCCACTGCACTCCATCCTGGGCAACAGAGCAAGATTCTGTCTCAAAAAAAAAAAAAAAAAAGAGAATAGGAAAACCATCCACCCACTTCAATGTAGAAGGAGCAAAAATCAAACTGTTGATACCACTTACTAGATACTACAATTCTGATGACTTTTTAAAAATAATTCTATCAATACAATCAGCGGGGGGCAGGGGGGAGATAAGCATATTAGCGAGGTGCGGTTGAGGATCCTGAACCCAGTGGGTATGAAGTGCCTGAGAAGGGCAGAATCCAGTGAACACTTGGCGGCTCTATGTCAAACTGAGAAGATGCAGAAAGTCCATTGAGCAAATATATGTATAGAAATCTCAAAACTCCAGGGACAGAGTTCTTGAAAGTCATGAATAAACATCTCTTTGCCAGGGATGTTCATTTCTAATTGTTGCTAGCTACTATTACAATATAATAATATAGCATAATTGTTGAGGGTAAGATTCCTAGTCTCATTTTATAAATGAGGAAATTGAAACTCAAAGGTCTAGGAACTTCCCAAGATCACACAGGAAATAGACAGCAGAGTGGAACCTGGATCTGTGTGATCACAAAGTCCACACTCTGAGGGAAACTTACGTAAGTTCCTTCCAATCACCAGATCCTGCGGGGCATAAAAGAACACATGAAATGAAGTATTGATATGTGCTTATTGGGGGTTATTGCTATGAGATACAAGATAGTTTCCTAAGGCTATCTTTTAAAATAGAATAAAAATATTTCTTGAGAAAGATAGATGTACTTATTTATTTATGTATTTATTTATTTACTGAGACAGAGTCTAACTCTGTCACCCAGGCTGGAGTGCAGTGGCGCCATCATAGCTCACTGCAGCCTTGAACTCCTGGGCTCAAGCGATCCTCCTATCTTAGCCTCCTGAGTAGCTGGGACTACAGGAATGCACCACCATGCCTGGCTAATTTGTATTTTGTATTTTTCATAGACACGGAGTCTTGCTGTGTTGCCCAGAGTGGTCTTGAACTCCTGGGCTCAAATGATCCTCCCTCCTCGGCCTCCCAAAGTGTTAGGATTAATGGCACGAGCCACTGCACCCAGCCAGGAAAGATTTAAATAGGAAAGTCCAGAAGGTAGACTAAGAAAGTGAAGAATTAACTCTACCCTCACCCTCTCAGAAATCATACCCACATATTACACTCTTGCTAGATGGTGTTCCCAGGGTGTGTTCCCCAAGGCTGGGATGAGGAGTGGTAAGGTGAGCCAGGATGGGTGTGATCACAGGCACCGTCCCATGTCCCCTTGGCCTGTGTCCCCTCTCTGCTGACCTAGGGATTATGTTCCCTTTAACCTCTGCTAAGACTAAACCTACATTGTTGTTGTCTTTGATAATTAACATTCTGAGAAGTTACTGCTTTTCTTTCTATTTTTTTCACAGATCATAATTTTTCATAGAATAGAGATTTGAGTTCAGGATCTAACTTTTGGGGATGGAGAAACAAGAGCTCAGTGAACTTTGAGTTTTAGTTTATTGCCCTTGTAGAAGGCATATGACCTTGTGTAAAAAAGGCTATTCTTCCCTACCTGCGGTGAACAAAAATGCTAAAGGAATCTTTAGACTTCTTACAATTTAAAAAATATATATATTAATTCAGGCCAGGCACGGTGGCTCATGCCTGAAATCCTAGCACTTTGGAAGGCTAAGGCGGGCAAGCTCACCTCTGGTCGGGTGTTCAAGACCAGTCTCTACAAACAATTAAAAAAAAAATTAGCTGGGTGTGGTGGCTCATGCCTGTAGTCTCAGCTACTCGGGAGGCTGAAGTGGGAGAATCAGCTGAGCCCAGGAGAGCTCAAGGCCGCAGCAGCAAGCTGTGATGGCACTACTGCACTCAAGCTGGGATGACAGAGTGAGACTCTCAAAAAAAAAAAAAAATCAAATGGAATTAGTCCTGCTAGATTTTAGACTTTGTCTGGGCCTCATAACCCCCTCCTTTTTCTGATTTCTTCCCTTTGGAATAGACATGCCTGTCCTGTACCTATCTCACCATAATATTTTGAAAGCAAACAACTTGTCTAGTTTCACAGGTTACAGCTGGAGAACAATTTTACTCAGATGAATCATACCTCACCCATATCTGCTTTAGATGATATTTAGATGAGATTTTGAACTTAGAGTTGGTGCAGGAATGGGTTGACTTCTGAGGCTCTTGGGGTGGGATGAGTGTATTCTGAATGTTAAAAGGACAGGAATTTGGGGGTAAAATGTTATGGATTGAACTGTGTTCCCTCTAAATTCAGATGCTGAAGTCCTGCCCCCAGAATAATTGCTTCTGAATGTGACTATATTTGTAGATATAGTCTTTAAAGAGGTGATTAAGTTAAAATGAGGTCGTTAGGATGGGCACTGATTCAATATGACAGATGTCCTTATAAGAAGAGGAAATGGGCTGGGTGCGGTAGCTCACACCTGTAATCCCAGCACTCTGGGAGGCCGAGGCAGGTGGATCACCTGAGGTCGGGAGTTTGAGACCAGCCTGGCGAACGTAGTGAAACCCCCTCTCTACTAAAAATACAAGTATTAGTTGGGCGTGGTGGCGGGTGCCTGTAATCCCAGCTACTCAGGAGGCTGAGGCAGGAGAATAACTTGAACCCAGGAGGCGGAGGTTGCGGTGAGCCAAGATGGCTCCACGGCACTCCAGTCTGGGCAACAGAGCTAGACTCCATCTCAAATAATAATAATAATAATAAAGAAGAAGAGGAAATTTGGACACACATGCACAGACGGAAAACCATGTGAAGACAAAGGAAGAAGATCACTATGTGAGTCAAAGAGAGATGCCTCAGAAGACACCAATTCTGCCAGCACCTTGACATGGGACTTCTGACCTCCAGAACTGTGAGAAAATTAATTTCTGTGGTTTAAACGACCCACTCTGTGGCACTTTGGCGTGGCAGCCCCAGAAAACGAAGACACTACAGTTCCAATGTTGCAGGCCAACGTTAGTTTTTGTTATGTTCATTGGTCTGGCTGCCGTAAATGATGAGGACCTACAGACCCTAAGAATTTTTTGCTTGATGTGTTCATGTTGTATATGAATAAATTTGTCTGGACTTTTTCCCGTTTGGCCCTTCATTATTCAATATATTTTTTTAGCACCTACTGTATATTAGGTATGATCAATATAGTAATAAACATGACGGTTTCGGTCTTTGAAGAGTTACCATTCCAATGGGGGAAACTGTTAATAAATAAATATATAATATGGTGTCAAATTATGATTGTTGTATGAAAAAGACAAAGCGGGAGCTCTAGGCTATCACGATACATTTAACACGTGCGTTCAATTTGATCCCTCTAGAAACATCACTAAAACCAAAGGAAATGGATTTTTTTTTTCCCAAGACACAGCCCTGTAGAATCCAGGACAGCAGGAGAGGAACAAAAGCAATATTTAGAATTGTAAATCCGAGAGACAAATAGTAACAAATGTTGTAAAACTAAGCAAGCTGAATCCCAAATCCAGCTCAATTTATGTCGCAAAACCCTCGAAAGGCACAAGGACTAGGAGCACCAGTCCTTGTGTCTCTGAAACCAGGGATGAAGGAGAAGAGCTAAAACAAGGACAGGTGAAACTATTTGAGAAGTAGTGCTACCCCAAGACCCCCACACCCATTCCACTCCACTGGGCACCTGTCCTCCTCCATCAGGAAAGAAGACTGGAGGTTTGCTGCAGAGCACCTCTGGCAACAAGGACACACGACAGTGCAGTTCTGAGAACAGGAGGATTAGGTGGTTAGTGCTAGTGAAGCAAGAGCTGAAACTGCCCCTGCTCCCCCTCCCAACCTCAGCCTCACCAGTTGCTTTCTCCCATCCAGTTCCCAGAACACCAGCAGCCAGTCCCTTGCCCCCAAGCAGGAAACTAGAAATTCTTAAAGCCCAAGAGGATAAAACAAAGTTACGGACATTGACTGTTCCTCAACAATAGACCCTCAAGGCCTGGAAGGGACAAAAAGCTTTAAAAGAACTCTAAATCCAGGCTGGGCACAGTGGCTCATGCCTGTATTTCCAGCACTTTGGGAGGCTGAGGCAGGCGGATCACCTGAGGTCAGGAGTTCAAGACCAGCCTGACCAACATGGAGAAAGCCAGTCTCTACTAAAAATACAAAATTAGCCAAGTGTGGTGGCACATGCCTGTAATCTCAGCTACTTGGCAGGAGAATTGCTTGAACCCGGGAGGTGGAGGTTGCAGTGAGCCAAGATCACACCATTGCACTCCAGCCTCAGCAACAAGAGCAAAACTCCATCTCAAAAAAAAAAAAAATAAAAGAAAGAAAGAAAGAAAGAACTCTAAATCATTAACAAATATCAAAGTAATAGATACCTGAGAAATCAAACAAATAGAAAGCTCACCTGGCATAAACAGAGATGAAAAAGTAAGAGGAATCTTAAAAAAAAAAAAATTATTATTAACATTCTCAGAAAGACGAGCAAAGACCTTATATCAATAAAACAAGTACAGTTGTTAAGGGAACCGATGAAAGGAACAAAAAGGGCTTCTGGAAATTAAAAACATGATAGCAGAAATGAAAACCTTCAGCAAATGGCTGGAAGATTGAGTTGAGGAAATCGTTCAAAAAGTAGAAAAAAAAAGATTAAGATGTTGAAAATAGAAGTAGAGTACAATTCCAGGTTGCTCAACTCCTGAATAATAGGAGTTCCAGAAACAGAGATCAGAGATAAGACAGGAGAGGAAATAATCAATGAAATATTGTAACAAAATTTCCTGGAATTGATGGACATGAATTTACAGAATGAAAAGGTTCACAAAGTGCCTGGTACAATTGATTCATCCATTCAATCAATATATAGTAAGTGTCTACCATGTGTCAGGCAGTATTTTAGGCTCTAAGAATAAAAGAGCAAACAAAGCTGACAAAAACACTTGCTTTCATGGAGTGTACTTGTTTGAAGGTGACTGAAAAAAAAATCCAAGAAAGTTTTAATGACAGATTGGGCAGGGTGAAAGCAGAGAAAATAGTAAAAGGAGGTAGGATTCACTGATAAATTAGATGTGGAGTTAATGATGACTTAGAGATAACTCCAAGAAAATCTAGAAAGAAATTGTTATTTCATAGATAGAGAAAACTCAGATGCAAGTTTTTCAGGGGTAGTGGGAGGGATTTGGAACTTGGTTTGGGGCCAATTCAATTTGAGATGCTTATTATGCATCTAGGAAGAAATATCACTAAGCAGTTGTATGTATAAGTCTGGAGTACAAGGCAGAAGTCCAGGCTAGAGATAAAAATTTAGGAATCATCCTTTTCCATGCCCTGCTGCTGCTGAATCAGTCAAGGACATTCATTTCAATATATGGAAGTATTTTGCTTTGATCTGCCTTTTTTTTAATTCTAAAGAAAGGTATCCAATATGTTTTAGACTGGCATAACACTCAACGCATACATTCATAATTTGAAAAGAATTGCTTGTATTTTTCCTATTCAGTGACGCTTTATGTCTTACTGTTTGCTCATATTGGTATTTGTATCTCTTAATATTTGCAGTTTGTTATTTTCTGTATAAATCCTTCTATATATATATATATATATATATATATATAATTTTGTTTTGAAATGGAGTCTTGCTCTGTCACCAGGCTGGAGTGCAGTGGCGTGATCTTAGCTCCTTGCAACCTCTGCCTCCTGGTTCAAGCTATTCCTCTGCCTTCAGCCTCTGAAGTAGCTGGGACTACAGGCACATGCCACTATGCCTGGCTAATTTTTTGTATTTTAGTAGAGATGGGGTTTCACCATGTTGGCCAGGATGGTCTCGATCTCCTGACCTCGTGATCCACCCACCTTGGCCTCCCAAAGTGCTGGTATTACAGGTGTGAACCACCGTGCCTAGCCCAGTCCTTCATATTTCTTATTAGATTATTCTTAAGTTCTGTGGTTTTGTTTGTTGCTTTGGTTTGTGTGTGTGTGTGTGTGTGTGTGTGTGTGTGTGTGTGTGTGTGTGTGTGTGTGGAGAAGAGGTTGTTTCTAACATAAAGGGATTTTTTTCCCCATTGTATCCTCTGATTATTTCTTGACATAAAAATGCTATTCATTTTTTATATTTATCTTATATGCTGCCACCTAGGTAAATTATTTTATTAATTTTGATAGTTTTTCAGTTCTCGCATTTTCTAAGTGGAAATTACATTATCTACACGTAGTAAGTTTTCTTCTCCTTTCCAATACAGTCAACCCTTGAACAACATGGGTTTGAACCGCATGGGTCCATTTATACTCAGATTTCTTTCAATAAGAATTACATCGAGTGTGCCTGCCTCTCCTGCCTCCCCTTCCACCTCCTCTACCTCTTTGGTTTCTGCCGCCCATGAGAGAGCAAGACTAACCTCTCCTCTTCCTCCTCCTCAGCTTCCTCAACATGAAGATGATGAGAATGAGGACCTTTGTGATGATCTTCCACTTAATAAATGCTAAATATAGTTTCTCTTTCTTGTGATTGTCTTAATATTTTCTTTTCTCTAGCTTACTTTATTATGAGAATACAGCATGTAATACCTATAATGTACAAAAAAAAAAAAATGTGTTAATCAACTGTGTGGGCTCCTGGTAGGGATTCCCATCAATAGCAGGCTATTGGTAAAGTTCTAGGGGAGTCAAAAGTTAAACACCACATGTTCTCACTCGTATGTAGCATCTTTAAAAGTTGATCTTATAGATGTAAAAAAGAAAAACAGAAGATACTAGAGGCTGGGAAGCGTTGTAGGAAGGGAAGGGTGGGAAAGATGTGTTAAAAGATACAAAATTACCCTCTCTCCTGTTCGTGCCTCCAAGATGACAAAGAAAAGAAGGAACAACGGTCATGCCAAAAAGGGCTGTGGCCACGTGCAGCCCGTTCACTGCACAAATTGTGCCCGATGCGCGCCCAAGGACAAGGCCATTAAGAAATTCATCATTCGAAACATAGCGGAAGCCGCACCAGTCAGGGACATTTCTGAAGCGAGCGTCTTGGATGCCTATGTACTTCCCAAGCTGTAAGTGAAGCTGCATTACTGTGTGAGTTGTGCAGTTCACAGCAAAGTAGTCAGAAATCGATCTCATGAAGCCCACAAGTACTGAACACCCCCACCCTGATTTAGACCTGTGGGGTGCTGCCCCACAACCCCACCAAAACCCATGTAACCACAACCCCCACCAAAACCCATGTAAGGAGCTGAGTCCTTAAAAGACTGAAGATGGACTATCCTCTAAAGAAAAATAAATTGGAAACTGTACCTAAAAAATATATACAAAATTACAGCTAGATAGGAAGAATAACTTCTAGTGTTCTATAGCACTGTAGGGTGCCTATAGTTAACAATAATATATTATACAGTTTCAAATAACTAGAAGGAGGATATTGAATGTTCCTAACACAAAGAAATAATAAACGTTTGAAATGACGAATATGTTAATTACGCTGATCTGATCACCATACAATTATACGTACAAAAACATCACAATATATTCCATGAATATGTAAAACTATTGTCAATTTTTTAAAGTTATACATGAATTTTCTGCTACATGGTGGGGGGGTGAGCACCCCTAACTCCTGTCTTGTTCAAGGGTCAACTGTATATATTAGGTTCTGTTCTGACTCTGAAATCATTGCTTTCCACTACACCATTCTCCTCCTTTTTTCCATATCCTTTTTGAAGATCTTCAAAACAATACATGTGTCATGTCATGCAACCTTATTTGACACATGAGAAAATAAGGGTCTGGCCACAAAAATTAAGTGATATATCTCAGTTAGGAGCCAATGGGTACCAGCAAGCCAAAACCTGTAGCTGATCAATACGACTTAAGAGGACCAGTAGCCCCTACTGATGACCTCATGAGAGGCTCCCACCAAACAGATTAGTTTTATTGGTTAAATGGTATAGGAAACAGTCATAATTATTGGTTACCACAAAAAGTCTTTTGTTTTATGGGTTATAATGGGTATAACACAAATTAGAGTGCTAAAAGAACATTTAGGAGAAAATAAAAATATGTCTATAATTCTTTTTTCAAGATCTTTGATTCTTCCTTCCTATGATCCTTGTTTCTTTATGTTTTTGGGGGAGCATTTGACTGGGGCTCCCTCCAGTAAGCAGGTCTCAGACTTTAGCCACATCTAGTGCTCATCTCATATCTTCACAAGAGTACACAAGAACCTCTAGTGCCTCCGAGTCTCTCAATGCCATCTCCATTATACTCAAAACGCACCCCCCAACCTAGGATGATTGGGCTATCCTCAATGCCATCTCCATTATACTTCAAAACGCACCCCTAACCTAGGATGATTGGGCTATCCTCAATGCCATCTCCATTATACTTCAAAACGCACCCCTAACCTAGGATGATTAGGGCTATCCTCAATGCCATCTCCATTATACTTCAAACGCACCCCCAACCTAGGATGATTGGGCTATCCTTATTAGCTGATAAAATCAGCAGAAAAACTTTCTTTTATTTATTTCTGTCAACTATTGCCATCAGGTGATATGCAGTATGTTTAACACCCTGAAACATGAAACCCCTGTAAATAAGTAATCCTGGACACACATCTCCTGTAGCACTGTGTCCTACTCAGCCTTAGTCCAGCTAAGTGTGGAAGTTTATGCACATTTGGATCTTTCTAGACATTTTCTCTAAGTACCATGAGAGAAGTATAAGGCAGCCCCATTTGATTGTTAGAAGGCTGACTGATTTGCAAGAAAGGGACAGAACATGGAAGAGGCTAGGACCAGTCCTTGCAAAGCCACCACCAGCATCATCTCTGCCACTGCAGCTGTGCCACCTCATCCATCCCTCACATAGCCTTCTCAAGGAGTTCTCCTGGCACAGCACATACTCTGCTTACTGCAGAACATGTCAGGTCCTTGGTTGGGCGCAATGGCTCACGTCTGTAATCCCAGAACTTTGTGAGGTCAAGGTGGGGGGATCACCTGAGGTCAGGAATTCGAGACCAGCCTGACCAACATGGCAAAACTCCATCTCTACTAAAAATACAAAAATTAGCTGGGTGTGGTAGTATGTGCTGTAATCCCAGCTACTCAGGAATCTGAGACAGGAGAATCACTTGAATCCAGGAGGCAAAGGTTTAAGTGAGCTGAGATCATGCCACTGCACTCCAACACTTCCCTTGGGTGACAGAACAAGACTCTATCTCAAAACAGAAACAAAAACAAAACAAAACAAAACCACGTGAGGCCCATGCTCTGGGGGACTGACCTTTCCAGGTCTCGAACTTACAGGCAGAACAAATAGTGACCATAGAAAAACTTGATTCCATTTTAATAACCTGGTTCTCTTCTCTTATGACCACAAAGTATGCTCATCCTTCTACGTCAATCTCCGTATTGTTCTGGGATCCTGAGTACTCCTAGGGAAGAGGAATCAGACTTTCCTTCTAAGTGGTGTCTATTCTTGCAAGGACAAGGGTGCCTTGTATGAAAGCCTGAAGGTCATTTCTCAGCTTTTCTTATGTAAACAGTTGGTTTTGCAGGACCAGCCGTGCTTCCCTGGAGACCCGGCCATCTTCTGGTGCAGAGTAGAGAACTGGACAAACATGCATTGCTGGGCCCTGCAGCTTTGACTGAGAGTCACACAGTTTTGGGGATGGGGCTTGGCCACTGTCAATCACTTGAGGTCAGTAGATGTTGCCTCCATGTGGTAGCATCTGCCGCCAAGGCCAGATCTAGGGATCTAGTTGCTGAATCGGCAGCCTTACATTTTTCTACAAGCTTATAGAAATGTTTTGTTTTTTCCCTTCTCCTCCTCCTCTTCCTCCTCCTCCTCCTCCTCCTCCTCCTCCTCTTCCTCCTCCAGAATTGGCTTCATTAACAGCAAGAATTCAGGCAGTCTCCCTGGTCTCTCATGCAGCTCAATCCCTGACAGCCTTTCCCTGTAAATGCCACCTGCTGTTACATGCTCCATCTGTTTTGTCAGGCTCACTTCTTTCTACATCTTCCTCCACTGACATCAGCAGCTCCTTCACGCATGCCATAGTGTTTCTGAAGCCTTTGGATGCATTTTCATAACGACGACATCAAAGTTCCTGCTTCTCTCCATGTTGCCAAATACCTAGTTGGAGTTGTTGGTCTGACTTGGGACTTTGTAACGTTCACTGAGGCAGAGGTGTATTTCAGCCATAGGTCAAATCCCCCTCTCTGGGAGGGGCCTTGCACCTCTGCAAAAAAGCCACACATTTTGATCACAGTAGTTTCCACCAAGAGCTGGGGACCTCCGCCAAATGGCTGGCCCTCCCCCACATTCCAAAGGCATCTGCCAGAGCTGAAGAAGCTGAGCAGAGCCTGCCAGCAACCGTTACCAGCCTATCTGAGTAGACCCTATCTTCTTATTTGAAGAAAAACCCCGCTTTCTTTAGAAACTTTAGATACATAGATGCTGATCTACAGGTTCTCTTTCAAAAACATCCAACTTCTTCTATGGGACGTTTCCACAATTCACCGCCTGAAACACTTGGACCACACATGTTTGCACAGCCTGGACTTTCTGTCTGATACATCTCGGACTGAACAATGGGTTCTCTCAGAAGTTCCAGAAGGAATTCCTACAATTCTCACTTCAAGATCACATGCAGGCACTCCAGCTGTATCACGTGCGGGCCTGGGTTAGGACATGTCTGGACTCTCCTTATGACACTGTCTTGGTGGCTCACTGGGTGAGTGTGGGGCCAGTCCAAGGGGAGTTGCAGGGAAGCTCCAAAAAGGTAGCTCAGATTTTCTTGGAAGAAGAAAGATTCTGAGCAGCTTGGAAAGTGCCATCACCAGTGCCCTCTTCCTCCTGAGCTAATATCTGAATGAGTCCCTAACTCACAGGAAGACCCTGGCCCACCTTGATGTTCCACTCAACTGTGATCCATTGGTCCTTTTTGGGCAATGATGGAGTCCTCTCCTGCCTGAGGAAAGTAACGCATCTCAAGCCTCTTTCCCTCGAGCCTTCGTTAGCCCCAGCCCCTCACCTGCAGTCTCTGCTCCCACTCCTGCCACGGTATCGCCCAGCATTTCTTCCTGCAGGAAACCCTGCTGAGGAGTGTAGTGGTGGACTGCTGAACACTCCACCGTGCATTATGCCATTTACTCCACACGACAGCCCTGAGAGGTAGGAATATTGTTATTCCCATTTTACAGAAGAGAAAATTGATGTTCAAACAGGTTAAATAGTTTCCCAACTAACACTGAAGAGCATGGGATACAAATTCTGGGTCATTGGCTGCAAAGTCTGTATGCTTCACAGCCTGGCTGTGGGATGTGCTCTTGTGCCTTCAGGAGCCAACATGTCACCTTGGCCAACCCTTCGACCAGGGCAAACACTGCACCTTTGTCAGCCTCCTCTGCTGGCACAGCCACCCAGCCACCTCTATAACCAATGCCAACAGCTCTTGCAAGAGCAAGAAAGACTCTCCTTAAACCAGAGTGTCTCAACCTCAGCACTCTTGACATTTTGAGCCTGATGACTCTTTGTGGGGGTGGGGGAGTTGTCCTGTGCAGTACAGGATGTTTAACTGCATCCCTAGCCTCTACCCACTGGATCCATAGCATCCCCCATCACAGTTGTGGCAAACAAAAATGTCTCCAGATATTCCCAAACATTCCTGGGGGAGAGGAAGGCTCACAATCAGTTGTTGTCTGGTTGAGAACAACTGCCCTAGGGTACTCATCCTGTCAGCTCTCTGTGCTTTTGAGCCAAAGTTCCTGAGAAATTAAGGTCTCTGATGCAAAGCCTGTCTCCACTATAGTACTTCGAAACACTACTCTTGCTGGGACAGGCACCTGACCAGGCTTCCTCTCACCATCTGTCTTAGTCCAGCCCAGCTGCTGTAGCCAAATCCCATACAGTGGATGGATGATACATGACAGAAATGTATTTGTACACAGTTCTGGAGGCTGGACGTCCAAGATCAGGGTGTCAGGATGATCAAGTTCTGGTGAGGGCTCTCTTGTAGGTTGCAGATGACTGCCTTCTTGCTGGGTCCTCAGATGGCAGAAAGAGCATGAGGGAGCTCTCTGCAGTCCCTTTTCTAAGGGCACTAATCTCATTCATGAGAGTTCCATCCTCATAACCCAATCACCTCCCATAGAGTTCCATCCTCATAACCTAATCACCTTCTAATACCACATCTTGGGTATTAGGATTTCAACACATGAATTTGGGTGGACAACGACTTTAAATTCAGTGCACCATCACTGTCCTGGTGCTCCCTGATGTGCAGCCCCTTCCTGAGGAACTCAGATGGCCCCAAGTGGAATTAGTTGGTCAGGCTCCCTTTCAACAGAGTGTGTCCCTGAATGCTCCATGCCCCTATCTTCAACATTCATCTTTACCCTCTGATACAGTTTGGATCTATGTCCCCACCCAAATCTCAGGTTCAATTGTAATACTCAACTGTTGAAGGAGGGGACCTGGTGGCAGGTGACTGAATCATGGGTGCGGATTTCCCCCTTTCATGCTGTTCTTGTGACAGAGTTCTCATGAGATCTGGTTGTTTAAAAGTGTGTGGCATCTTTGCCATCTCTCTCTTCCTCCTCCTTCATTCTATGTAAGATGTGCCTGTTTCCTCTTGCATTCTGCCATGATTGTAAGTTTCCTGAGGCCTCCCCAGAGGCCTGGTAGATGGCTGGCTTTATGCTTCCTGTACAGCCTGCAGAACTGTGAGCCAATTAAACCCCTTTTCTTTATAAACTAGCCAGTCTCAGGTATTTCTTTATAGCAATGTGAGAACGGACTAATACACCCTCACATTCATGGCCCCAGGGCCTGCACTCCCAAATCCTAGGCCATCCAAGGGTGATGACCACGTGGATAAGAATGAGCCCTCTACTGGAAGGGACTGTGTAGAAACAAAGCCTGTACTCCCCCACAAGTCCCAACCTGCCAGATTCAGGCAAATACCCATGGAAATGCCAACCAGGGCACCTCTGTGGCCAATCCTCCAGGCCCTTTGGAGAGGAGGAACCGCGTGGGCAATCCATCATCAGCTGACGGTGGCGCCGGCCGCTGGCTCCCCGTGCCTAGGCTGGTCTCCATGAACATCATTTAGTTTTTAGATTTTCCTAATTAAGAAAGGTTCCCACCAGCAACAGCAAAAATCCTCACCACCTCTTTCATTATCTCAGCTTTTCTTCCCCTTAATTACTATTGAGTTCCTGGCTGATTAAATTAGTTTTTGAGGTCCTTTCTGAAATCTTGGGGAAATTATCTGAAAATCATGAAATCAATTCCCTTACGCTGTTTAATCCTTTATGTCCTAGGCTCAAAGAGGGATGGGCAGACAAGTGCAGGCCCTCTGAGAAGTGTGCAGCTCTACACTGCTTGCCAGCCTTCTAGGGCCTTTGTGGACCATCTGGGTCAATTTCCTTCCAAGTAAATGAAATGCAAATAAAAATTCCAGCAGTTTTTCAGCTGCCGGCTGCCCAGCTGATTAGCATGACAGAGGCTGGGAGATGAGGCCTGACCCGGTGCACTTCCCCCTCATCTCATTAAGTTGTAACTCCACCGCCGCTGCATTCATGGTGTTTATTGACGCTGAAAGGCGTCTTTATCCAAAACTAGCTAAATTCACATTCAGAGTTTTTACTTGGAAGTCTTGCCTGCTCCAGCAACCACATGAAAGTGAACCTATTGTGGCTGGCTCATGTGTCCCGCTGATTCTGAAACAATCTGGAGTTTTCTCAAAAATGTTTATTTCACAAGTTGGTATCCTTCCATCCTGCTCCCCCAGCCTCAAAATGCACAGGGACACTCAGTGCAGGAAGAGGTAGGGGTGAACGTGGGAGGAATTCCTAAAGTCAAGCTCTTAACAGATGTGGGAAATCGAGCGTCTGGGAGAGGGATTTTGGCCTGGATGATTCTGAGATCTGTAGGTACAGTGAAACCTGACACAGCACATGGGCCCTGCCAAGCTTTCTCACCTGGGCACTGGCTTCTCAGAGACCTCTGGCCAGGCACACATCCCCCACCAATGGCTGATCCCCCCTGGATTGATTTTCCTTCTTTATAAAGCATTTGAAGGGCAGTTTCCCTGTATCTGCCTCCATTAAGCACACACGAACACTTTGACAGCAGCCTTGATTTGCTGTTGGGGTCCTCATTGCTTTGTGGCTTTGCACCGGGGCCTGTTTGCAGGCTGGGGAATGATTTCACTTGTGATTGAGGCTGAGAGGTCCCAGGACTGTGCAACCCTCCTTCCATTTTCAACTAACAGAATGCTTCATGGAGAGAAGAGGTATTACCTTTGGAAATTGGGAATGAGCGGAAAGGAGATGAAATTCAAGAGGAGGAAGTCATTCTTATTTGTGATTCTCTGGTTGCCCCCTAAATGAAACACAATGATCAAAATCCAATCTCTCTGACCCATTTGGGATTACAGCTGGGAAGAGAGCTTTGAAATCAAACTTAATGAATAAACTGGTTGACGAGTGAATTTTTAATATGAAAGTAAAGCTGGATGCTTTTGATAGGTCCTGGATAGTATTTAGCCAACAGGGTATGCACAGATTTGCATGTAGGAAAAGGGTTGCTATCCTTCAAAATGCATGCCTGAGATCTTCAGCCATTCAGAAGACATTTTTTAAACCAGTAAACAGCCCTGGGCCTGTCACAAAGGTTTACCAATCTATAAAACTATCTTATCTGTTTGCGCACAGGATCTGTGCTAAGGATTATAATATTGAACATTTTTGTAAAATCATTTTCTATACTGGGTTTTGTTTTAGGGTTGGTTTCTGCTCAGGACCCAGTTTAGCAGATTGGCCACTTTGTCGGTTGGCTCAGATTTTCCTGGCTACTGATAAAAACATTTTGTTTTCTCTTTGGTTGGCCAACAGGAAGGGGGTGGGCGCATCAAAGGCTGAGAGTGACCGACGATCCATAGGAAGCGTGTGGAGGATCATCAGTTTGCTCAGCGTGCTTACCTGCAAATAAGCAGCACATCCCAGAAGGCTTACAACTCTACAGGAGCAAAAGAGAGCGCCAGGGTGTGACCTTGGTAGGAGAAAAGGGCTAGCTCAAGGTATCCAGGCTATCTTCCCGTGGCCTGCAATGCAGGACTCTTGGTCTAAGGGTCAACCCCTGTGTCTGATGTGTGATTACAGAAATTGCGATACTCCCAAGTGAGTTTGCCTGGCTGTTTGTCTGAGTGGATGCTGCCTTCCAGAAAGAAACCAGCCAGTACCTGAAACATTAAAGGTATGTTATATTTGAGGCGAGATTAAGGGACCAGCACCAAGACAAAAGTATGCCAAATAGCAGGGTTTATTAAGCTGGCGACCACGGAGGACTTGCGTTTTAACCCGTGGCCCCGAATGGAGGGGGTTAAGACCTTTTATACCTGTAAGAATTACCTTGGGAGTTAGGGCGAGAGGTGGGGGTGGGGGGTGAAGGGACACAGACATTTAGGGGTTTTTGTAAATTATTTTTTGGACAGAGGGGGAGTGAGCGGGGCTTTGGACATTTTAAGGGCTTGAGGACATTTTGCCCCCTTGATTGTTACCTAAGTGGCTTACAGAAGTTAAGATAAGCGTTAGTTTGCACATTTTTTGGGCAGTATTGCCGGACATTTTAAGGGCTTGAGGACATTTTGCCCCCTTGATTGTTACCTAAGTGGCTTACAGAAGTTAAGATAAGCGTTAGTTTGCACATTTTTTGGGCAGTATTGTAAAGAACAGATTTTAGTTATTTATTACAGGGCACAGGGACCAGGATGGAATTAGCTTGGGGCTGCTATTGTAGTTACAAAGGCTGACAATTCTGGCTGTTACTGATAAGAAAGTAGATAGTTTGCAGAGCAAACTAGCAGTTTTAGGTACAGAAGCCAAAGGCCAGCAGTTATTGTGAGGAGAGTGGGGGCAGCCATTACAACTTATTTTAAAACATAGCTTTGTTTTTTATAAAATGGCGTTGTTTAGGTTCTAACTCTAGGCCAGCTATAGCACAGTACCATGTTATAAAGGTGCCATCTTACAATGAGCCATATCCTTCATTTGTCACAACGACCCGGATAGTTATATATAGACAGCCCCATTTCCCTGACCAGGAAACCGAGGCTCACAGAACCACTGTGTTGCTTGAAACCACAGAACTGGGGTTAGAAGCAGGTCTAACGGAACCCAGAGCCCATGCTCTTCCCAATACGCTTTACTGTCTTCTCCACAGCACATCACATGCCACACATTTCCCATTACCAATCCAAAGGTCATGCCTCTCACCAAAATCAAACCACAGACCATGGGTGCTACACACAGGACACTTAGCAACCCTGCAAGTATACTTCTTTGATGCTGCTTGCCACAGGCTGTTTGTGCCACCTGACAATTTTGTCCGCCCAGCCAGAAAGCGGACAGTAAGACGAGTATAAGAAAGAATAAATGCCCTTCAATGCCTTTCTCCATTTCCACAGAATGTTGCTGCACCCCACTGAGAACATGGTCTGAGCTGAGGCTTCACAGTTACCCTGAAAGCTGGACCTTGGCTTTTCTGATCTTCCCTGCAAGCCAAGTTGTCCCAAGAACCCAGCTGGCCAGGCCACACCTCTGCTACATCCCGTCCTCCCCTTACTATGAAAACCTGGGACAGATAATCGCCTGGCAGTGCAGGCTGGCTCTGAAGTGATCACTCTCCCCCAGAGCAGATCAGTGAGCGTCATCCCTTACCATGTCCTTGAAGACGAGAATCAACTTTGTCCCAGTTTTGATCCTATGAAGCAATAACGTGTTAAATAATAAAGCCAAAATTGTGACAGGCTGCCTGGCATACTGACGTCCTACAGTATGGCGGGCACTGTATGAAACACTTTGCAACTGTCTTGGGTATTAAACAAGTGGAGGATGTCATTATTGGAGCCAGCATCCATCAGTCCATGGTCAACCTTGCTCTTCCAAGTGTGGTCCACGGATCAAAAGCATCAGCATTATCTAGGAGCTTGTTGGAAAAGCAGAATCTTGGGCCCCTCCCCAATGCTAACCTGCATTTTAACAAGATTAAGAGGTGATGTGTATGCACATTAAAGTTTGAGAAACACTGGTGTAGGGTTCTTTCTAAGTCCAGGATCAAGGAAACAGTATGTTTTTTTCCCTCGGGATTTTTGAACCATATGAGACTATACATATATATGAGTTCTGTAGCAACTTGGAGCTTCTTGAATTTATGTTTTCCTTTGTACCTGGTAAAGAGACTTTTTTTTCAAATTGCCTTTTTTTTTAAAAAGAATAGAGATGGGGTTTCACCATGTTGGCCAGGCTGGTCTTGAACTCCGGACCTCAGGTGATCCGCCTGCCTCGGCCTCCCAAAGTGCTGGGATTACATGCGTGAGCCACCGTGCCCAGCCTCAAATTTTCTTTTAAAGCTTGCTACCCCTCTCAGGCCTTTATAAACACAAAGAAGCTTTTACCCACCAAGATCTGTGCAAGGGTAGGAAGCTAGTAACCTTGAGTGCCTTCAAAGGTGCATGGTGTGGCTTATCTCTGGGAACTGGATATTATGTTTACTGTTTCTCTGTTACAAGTTTAAAAAAAAAAACTGGACTGAAAGGAACTAGTCTCAGTGGCTGTAGCTAGTAAATGGCAGAGCTGGGATTCAAACCCAGGTCCTCTGACTTCAAAATTCCCACCCTCCCACCATGTATCAGGATGGGTCAGCTGCCTAGTCAAGCCAAGTAAATTTAAAATGGGTCAAAATCATAGACATTACTATTCTTTTATCTGGATAAAAATACCCTAAGCACAACTGAGTCTTCATATCCCTAATACACTATCTCATGGAAAGAGCAAGAAATGAGTTGTTTTATTTTTATCTATAATGCTATTCAGGTGGTTGCTTAAGGGATTTAGAGCTTATGAAAATGGCTCTTTAGATTCTAAAGGAAAGCAAAAACTCAGAAAGGAGACCTTATATATTTGTGACTGTAGTTCATTGTCCTAGCTGTCTTGGGACCAGATAGCAGAAATACAGTATAATTGCAGTGAAAAAAGAGATGATAGCAATGCATTAATATTAGGGCTAGAGAAGACTTTGGACTGCTCCATCAGGATCATCACCAGGCTTAGGCACTACCACATCAGGAAGCTTACAAATGTCTCTTGAGTTAGAGGCCAAAACAAGCAAGGAGAGGATGCCTAGCGACATGCCGCCGTGCTCATTAAAGCATAATTTAAAAGATGCCTTTCCTCCAACTGCACTAGTGCTTTCATAATCAGCCTTAGCTAGCTTAGGGACTGACTCTGCTCACCCTTGGGAAGTGGGAGTAAACACTCAGAACAATTGATCTTGATGATTTTGGGAAACAACAGTTTCTGGGCTAGAATCATATACATTCCGCAGGGAGTTTCTTACAGTCTCACCTCACTGGGCCAGCGTGGATTCCCTTTCAAGCTCGGTAAGCAACCTATAGATGAATTTTTAAAAATCAAGATAAATAATCATATAAAATGAATGCACTGCAATTAAATAAGTAAACTCCAAAAGATGTGTTTCTCTAGGGGGATTATCACAAAAGTACAGATCTTTCATGCAGGCCCAGTTCAAATTCTACCAAGCAATCAAGAAGCATATTTCCAAACTTACAAATATAGTTTGTTGGTGAGACGAGAAAAAGCTTGCTTCCTGACATTTGCCAGGCCATGTGCAAAGGATTTTCAGAGCAGAGATTGAGGTGGAGATAACTGCATCCAAGAGGATGACAATTTATTCTTTCATAAAACAGTTAAAGACCCTGATTTTACCTTTTTTTTTTTTGAGATGGAGTCTTGCTCTGTCGCCCAGGCTGGAGTGCAACGGCGCACTCTCGGCTCACCACAACCTCTGCCTCCAGGGTTTAAGCGATTCTCCTGCCTCAGCCTCCTGAGTAGCTAGAATTACAGGCATACAGCACCATGCCTGGCTAATTTTTGTATTTTTAGTAGAGATGGGGTTTCACCGTGTTGGTCAGGCTGATCTCAAACTCCTGATCTCGTGATCTGCCCGCCTCGGCCTCCCAAAGTGCTGGGATTACAGACGTGAGCCACCACGCCCAGTCTGACTTTTACCATTAAAAAAAAAAAAATTCAGATCAGAAAGTTTCCCCATCTCTCCCTATGCTCCTTTCTCATCACGACCTATCCTCCACCCCATACCAAACTCTTCACCAGGGTTCCTATGTTTCTTTGCGTCTCCTAGCCACGGGAAGGTCCCCCAAAGCAGTAAAACTCCAAACTTGTCCTTCAACAGGGCCCAAAATATACTCTCCTCTCTTTTCCTCACCCCATCAAACCTCCTGTTTATCAGCAACGTAAATCTCAGTTAAGTGCTGAGAAGAAATCAGGCTCCCTAAACTAATTCACTCTAAGGTGTGAATGATTGATAGCCCCATAAACATCCCTTGGAGATTTGCATTTTAAAAGAGGATTTTATGCACCCTACCGAATCTTCATTTGCATGCATTTCAAGCTTGGGAAGAAGAGATTTGTTTTGTTTTGTTTTGTTTACCACATAAGCAGCTTGGAACCTGTCATACAAAAGATCAGATCTGTTTACCGTTTATAATCAGTTCATTGGTTGAGTTATTATTTTCACTGTCTCTTGCCCAGGTCTTTGCTGGGCCCTGTCTTGGGTAAAGCACTCGATCCCTGCAAATCTAGAGCTGGACTGAAAGGAGCTGTGTCCATTTTACTTCACTCCTTCCTCAACTGAACAGACATAAAGTCCCCCCAAATAACCAGCGTATCTGCGTTTAGGCCACTTCTTGGGTGGCACTTAGCAAGATGAGAAATGAGATCGACTTTGATTTTTGTGATAATCTTCCTGCTCCCTGCCTTCTACCACTTACTAGATTTTGCTATAGCCCCTTAACTCTGAACTGTAGATTCAGCTCCACTTCCAGAACTCCAGGCTTTGGGCATAGGAAACAGAAAGAATCCAGATGAGTTTCACTTTGAAGAACAGTGCACATTTGGAGTGTTTTGTCATTGATATCACTCCATTCGCTGCACATTTACTGCGTTAAGTGTTTAATCTTTACGTCAATCCTGTTGAGGAAATATCACTTTCCCTACTTTACAGATAAAGTATGTTAGACTCAGAGAAGTTAAGCAGCTTCCCCAAGATACCACCCCCAGGGTTCAAATCCAGATCTGTCTAACTCCAACTCCTGACTGCTCTGTTGCAGCATCTGCAGTGGGCAGACAGCATGGTCTTAGAGTGATTTCGCAGGCAGGGTCTACCTCTCTATTAGGAGCAGTGGGCACAGTGCTTAGGTCCCATTGTACCTTTAGAAGGCCCCAAGAAATGTTTTAATTCCTTTAAAAGTCACAAGAAAAAATTAACTTTGGGGTCAAAGAAAATGTTTTCATAAATATTAATATATTCATCTTTATATCAACACATTTTAAAAAATTTTTATGGAGGAAAAGGTCCCCAAAGGCAAAAGTGCCCAAGGCCCATGAAAGTCATACACAGCCCTGCTTAGAGGTGACCTGCTCCCCCGCTCCCCCAGAAGTTTCTGCTGCTCTACCACCTGAGTCATTGTCAACTTTGTGAATAGCCACAGAAAAGCAATGATGTTATTACCTTGTGTCGGAGAGCAACAGATGAACAGAGAAGATAAGTGTATTGGTCAGGGTCATCCCGAGAAACAGAACTAATAGGACATATATCCATATATACGTGAAGAGATTTATTGCAGCAATTGGCCAAGAAGTCCTGCCTCTGCCATCTGCACCCTGAGCACCCAGGAAAGCCAGCTGTGTAATTCAGTCTAAGGCCTAAGGTCTGAGGACTGAGGGACTGCTGGTGAAAGTTCTGGAGTCCAAAGGTCCAAGAACCAAGAACACCAATATCTGAAAGCAGAAGAAGATGGAAGTCCCACCTCAAGAAAGAGAGGAACTTCGCCAGGCGCAGTGGCTCACGCCTGTAATCCCAGCACTTAGGGAAACCAAGGTGGGCGAATCACAAGGTCAGGAGTTCGAGACCAGCCTGGCCAACATAGTGAAACCCCGTCTCTACTAAAAGTACAAAAAAACTAGCTGGGCATGGTGGCGTGCACCTGTAGTCCCAGCTACTCAGGAGGCTCAGGCAGGAGAATTGCTTGAACCCAGGAGGCAGAGGTTGTGGTGAGCCGAGATTGCACCACTGCAATCCAGCCTGGGCAATAGAGTGAGACTGTCCCACTCACAAAAAAAAAAAGAGAGAAGAAATTCCCCCTTCCTCCACCTTTTTTTTTTCTACTTGGGCCCTCAATGGATTGGATGATGCCCACCACATTGGTGAAGGGGAATCTTCTTTAGTCAGTCTACCAATCTCTTCCTGAAACACCCTCACAGACACACCCAGAGGTAACATTTTACCAGCTATCTGGGTGTCCCTTAGCTGAGCCAAGTTGAACATAAAGTGAACCATTAACTGAGTAAGTCTCTCAAAGTCAGCGGCCTGACTCATGTGGTAGGTCCTGGAAGTAGATCACTGGAGGAAGTGAGTTTCAAGGGCTCTCAGGTTGTCCTGCACATGATACCACTGGGTGGAGATTTGGAAAAGACCAAAGAGTCTCTGAGTCTAATGTACCTTATCTGTAAAGTAGGGGAAGTGATATTTCCTCAACAGGATTGATGTAAAGATTAAACACTTAACATAGTGTTTCTCAGTAAATGTGCAGTGAACGGAGGGATAGCAATGAGAAAACACTCCAAATGTGTGTTGTTCTTTGAGGTGAAAGAACATTTGCACCTCTTTCCCCAATCCGGTTTGTTCTCTTCCATCATCACCCAGACCAGGGGTCTTGCTGCTATATGCTGTCAAATTATAGACCGGGGCAAGGTGGATGGTTCTCAGCCAGCAGATCCGATACAGTGGCAGGTCAGAAATGTTTCTGCCCTTTCAAGATGTCAGACAGATGAGATTGGTCATCCAATCCAGATTCTCCTCTGCTTGGCCGCTGGAACCCAACCAGAGAAGGACCCATGAAGGAATCCCTCATGCTTTGGCCTTTTTCAGGGAATCATTCCTTTGATGGTGTCAGCAGCCTGACAGTTAGTTGCCTTTGAGAACTCTTAGCCAACATTAAGGGATTTTCATGCGAATAATAAACTCTGGCCTAGAAAAAGTCAACTGGAGCCTAACTCTTTTTTTCTCTCTCTCCTTCTTTAACCTAAGGGGTACTGCTCAAAGTTAAAATGACAACTGTCAGTGATGTATAATAAGAGATGCTGAAATAAGGGTGATAATAAAGGTCCCATGCTGGCTCACTCCTGGTCACAGTAAAATGTTTACGCAAGTACATACCACCATACATACACCTCACTCTAGATATCCCCAAGTGATTGCACATCAAGATCTTGCAAATTGAAAAAGTATGGTAACTATGCCAAAGGGTTGACTTTTTATCAGAATTCACACGATTCCTTTCATAAGTCCAGGATCTTTTAGGGTGCCCATAACCTTGTCTATATTTATGTGTTTTATAAACTTAAATTTTTGTATATGAAGTCTCTTCTAAATAGAACACAAATGATTTGCTAGTTCTTGAGTGTCATTTTTAACTCTAAACTATAACAATTCAAATGCTAGAATGGAGTTCACAGAGACCAAAAAAAAAAAAAAAACCTCATGGATGGGCTCATATATTTGGAGAAAAGGTAATAGTTCCCTGGAAAATGTTGCCTTGAGTCCTTTTGTGGGTAGCGCAGATCCAGCCCCTGTTTCATCCTATTTTCAAAATATCGCATTTTTGCAGTAGTTGGGGCAGCCTATTGAGGAAGGAGACCCCTTCCTCTTAAGCTGCTAAGGCCACCTCCCCTTTGGCCTTCTACATTGCATTTCAAAAGGAGAAGTTAAAAGTCAGCCAGAGGAGGTCAGTGGAAGCACCGGTTGGCGCCACCAAACAGGTTAAGGATTAAACCCCCTACTGCTCACCACAACCCTATCTACAGATCATGGACATGGTATGGAGGCATTTTCCCCGGAAGGTATTGTTCTTCTCAACTGCTCAGACCCCCACCTAGTCACGTCTCCCATGCTCTCAACCCTCTCACATGTGCACCTCTTAGACTGTAAGCCTTTAAAAGGGCCAGGGTTTTCCTTGTCGGGGGAGCTCAGTTGTTGAGGCATCTATGCCTGCCGAAGCTCCTGGCCAAATAAAATTACCACTTCCTTCCCTGTTTGGTGTTCGGGAGGTTTGTTTGCGGCTGCTCCTTCTTCATTTGGTTCCCTCACCGTTGGTGGACAGCCGGGACAGCCTCCCAGGCGGTTTTGCCTTGCCCTGCGGAGTATCCCTGTGAGGGACTCCAGCCTGCTTGGAGGTTGTAGTGAGCCTAGATTGCACCACTGCACTCCAGCCTGGGTTTCAGAGTGAGACTCCATCTCAAACAAATAAATAAATAAATACTAATAAAAATAATTTATGATTTTATTCATTTTCTTTATTGTTTTTATGTTTTCTTACTGACTTATATTCATTATTTCCCTTATTCTGCTTACTTTAGATTTATTTTTTCCTCTTTTTCTAATTTCTTAAGATGAAAGCTGAAGTCATTGATTTAAGACCTGTCTTCTTTTCTAACATAAGTGTTTAATGTTACATATTTCCTCTTCAGTACTGCTTTAGCAGTATCTAGCAAATTCTATGTTGTGCTTTCACTTTTATTCAGTTAAAAAATACATTTTAATTTCTTTGACCCATGTTGCTTAGAAGTATGTTATTTAGTTTCCAAATATTTGGGAATTCTACAGGTATCTTTCTATTACTGATTTCTACTTTATTTCCATTGTGGTCAGAGAACATACTTTGTTTGACTTGAAACCTTTAAATTTATTGAGATTGTTTAGTGCCTAAGAATTTCATCTTGGTCAGTGTTCTGAATGCACTTTAAAAGAATGTTTATTCTGCTATTGTTTGATGGAGTATTATATAAATGTCAATTAAGTCACGTTGGTTTATAGTGCTACACAAGTCTACAACCCAACTGATTTTCTACGTACTTGTTCTATCAATTAATGAAAAAGGTATAATAAAATCTCTAAGTGTGAACTTTTCTATTCTTCATTATAATTCTATTAGTTTTATATTCATATTTTTCAAAATCTATTATTAGATGTACACCTTTTTAAGCTTGTTATATCCTCCTGATGAACTGACTTCCAAGTCATTACATAATTACCCTCTTTATTCTAGTTCTGAAATATTATTCGTAATGAAATACACTTTGTCTGACATTAATGTAGCAACTCCAGCATTCCTTTGATTGGTATTAGCATGATATGTATTTTCATCCTTTTATTTTTAATCTAGTGTTTTGATTTATAAACTAGGCTTTCTGTTGGTAGCATATAGTTGAATCTTGCTTTTTCATCTAACAATCACTGCTTTTTTATTGAGATGTTAGGTCATTTATATTTAATGTATATTGATATGCTTGGGTTTGAACCTACTATTTTGCTCTTTCTCCCATCTGTTCTATGTTCTCTTTTGTTCCTACTTCTTGTGTATTAATTGAATATTTTTAATAATTTTATTTAATATTTTCTTGACTTATTAGCTGTATCTGTGTTGTTTTAGTAGTTGCTTTAGTAATGATAGTATACAATTTAATATGTCACTTAAATTATCTACTTGTAAACCATATTTTACTGCTTTACATAAAGTATGAGAAGCTTGCAACAATGTACTTCTATTTCTTCCCCTCCTGTTCTTTATGCAATTGTATCACATATTTTATTTCTATATATGTTATAAACTTCACACTATGTTACTATCTTTGTTTAAAACAGGAGGATATCTTTTAAGAATAAATAAAAAGAGTCTTTATAGTTACGTACATTTTCTGATGTTTTTCATTACTTTAGATAAACTCATATTTCTTTTGGGTATCATTTTCCTTTTGTTTTAAGAACTTCCAGCATTCTTGTAGTGTGGATTGCTGTCGGTTTTATATTGCTGAAAAAGTATTTATTTCATGTGATTATTTTTTTGTATTTTCCAGTCTGGCTGGTGGGAATAAGTATCATCCCCACCCCTATGTAGAAACTGAACACTATCCCCTTCCATCCTTTGAAAAGTTCTTTCTCTGACCTCGTGCAGTTTCCCTATATGCATGAGTTGATCAGTATTCTCCTGAATATTCAAAGGAGATTTCTAATTTCTTTCTCTATGCAGTTTTCTCCTCTCCAGCACTCTGTTCTGTGAACTCCAGCTACCTTGGTCTCCCCAGATTTTCAGCTCTATCTTCTCAGCTCAGGAAGTCCCTAAGGCTCAGCTGAGTTCCCCTTTCCTATGCCATGGCCTCAATACTCTCTCATTGTAATAATTTGGGGGCAAGGCCAGGCATGGTGACTCATACCTATAACTACGGCATTTTGGGAGGCTGAGGTGGGCAGATCACTTGAGGCCAAGAGTTCAAGACCAGCCTGGCTAACATGGTGAAACCCTGGCTTTACTAAAAATACAAAAAATTAGCTGGTGTGGTGGCAGGCACCTGTAATCCCAGCTACTTGGGAGGCTGAAGTACAAGAATTGCTTGAACACAGGAGGCAGAGGTTGCAGTGAACCGACATCATGCCACTACACTCCAGCCCAGGAGACAGAGTGAGACTCTGTCTCAAAAAGAAAAATAATAATAATTTGGGGGCAATCACAGGGCTCACCTCATTTTTTTTCTGTCTCTCAGAGATCATTGCCCTTCATTGACTGGTTTCCACTATCTTGAAAACCATTGTTTCAAATATTTTGTCTTCTTTTTTTTAGAGGAGGGGAGATTGTTTCAGATGGGAAAGCAAATCTGCTCTGTTCTTCCATCTTGGCTGAACGCAGAAGTCCCCAAATCTATAGTTATGATAAAATGAGGCCAACAAATAGAAGTACACAGTAATGTAAGTGTTCTTTTCTAGCCACGGTATTAGCTCTTTACTAATTACAACTCTATTCAAACTTTTATACTTTTTACAAGGTCAAAATCTGAGTTTCTTTTTGTGCTATTTTAAAAGGATTAACTAGGATATCATAATTTAGACACAAAAAAGTATCAATTATATCAGTTTTGATTCATTTAGTTTTAAAATTTATTTACCTAACAAATATTTGGAGGTATGGGTATCTGTTGTGTGCCAGATGCTGTGTAAGTCAAAAGAGATACGGAGGTGAACAAAATAGATTTGCTCAAGGCAGTCCCTGCTAGTGAGGGAGACAGTAGCATAGACAAGCATGAGACAATGAGATTCGTGCTATAGACGCGTGGGTGAAGGGTTTTTTGAAGTACATAGAAGAGGGCACATAATCCAGACTGTGTGTGTGTGTGTGTGTGTGTGTGTGTGTCTGTCTGTCTGTCTGTCTGTCTGTCTGCCTGCCTGTCTGTGTTTTGGGGGTGGGAGGAAAGGAGCTGGTCCTGAAGGCTACCTGGAGAAAGTGACACTGGAGCTGGGACCACTAATAATTGATAACCAGGAGAAAAAAATGGCACCCAAACCAGAGTTAAGACATATGTGAAAACCATGTGGCAGGAAAGACTATGTAGGTGTTCTGGAGGCTGCAAGATCAGTTTGGCTGAAGCATGGGAGTAGGAAGGGAAGCGGAGGATGGTGCTGAGATAGAAGGCACTTTGCAGGATTCACAGAGAGGATTCTCATGGTGCCTCCTCAGAGCAAAATGGGCTCACATAACTGTTGAGCTTATCCATTTTGCAACCTTAGTATGTCAAGTCAGGGAATATTTTAACCAAGTCATTGCTGATTTCATTCTGCTTTGGTAGTATCTATTTGTCTTCCTGGCAAGGAAGTCAATTCTTAAATATCCTTCAACACCCAGCTTACTGCTAAAAGAAAACATGATAGGCAAATAGGTCTGTGATCTTGCTAGCGGAGGTCTAAGTTGGGCAAGAGAGGCAGAAACATTCTATCAGAAGAGTGACAGCTGATTTCACAAATGTTTAAAACATCTGTATTTGAAAAGCATCTAAACCAAAATTAATAGATAAATAACCTGAAATGAATTTTTGGAGAAAATCTTTATGTCTTCTTTTGCAATTTAAAATATGTGACGCAGCAGTTCACTTCCTGTTAAATTACTCTACAGAAATACACAAACTAGTTAGCACATGAATACATACACAGGGGTTTTAGCAGTAGGACTTGTTGTGGCGGCGGTAAAAAGAAAAAAAAAAAACCAAAAACCTGAAAACAACCTGGAAATTCTTCTGGAGAGAGCCAGCTGAATAAATGTTATGTTCCAATTAGATCATGGGAAGCCATGCTGTTTCTTTTTCTAAAGTTAGGTAAATTTATATGCACAGATATAGAAAGGTGTGTAAGATATAGACAGACAAACATACACACACACACACACACACTCCTGTTTAGTTTCACATGTAGAAAGCAAAAAAAGAAAAAAAAAGGTTGACTAGATATGGACCATTGTATTAGTTTCCTATTACTGCTATAACAAATTACTACAAACTCAGTCATTTAAAACAACACACATTTACTCTCTTTCAGTTCTGGAGGTCAGAAGTCAAGGTGTCCACCTGGCCTGGTAGCTCATGCCTATAATCTCAGCATTTTGGGAGGCCAAGGCGGGTGGATCACTTGAGGTCAAGAGTTCAAGACCAGCCTGTCCAACATGGTGAAACCCAATCTCTACTAAAAATATAAATATTAGCTGGTTGTGGTGGTGGGTGCCTGTAATCCCAGCTACTCAGGAGACTGAGGCAGGAGAATCGCTGGAACCCAGGAAGCGGAGGCTGCAGTGAGCTAAGATCGCACCCCATGCACTCCAGCCTGGGCGTCAGCATGAGACCGTGTCTCAAAAGAAAAAAAAAAAAGCAGCAGCAAGGTGTTGACAGGGTTGGTTCCTCCTGGAGGCTCTGGGGAAACTTCCTCTCTCCTTCCAGCTTTTAGAGGCCCCTGCATTCCTTGGTTCCTTCTTCCCACTATTCCAACTTCCTGCTTCCTTGATTGCTTCTCCCGCTACCAACCCTGACCCTCCTGCCGCTTTCTCATAAGGACCCTTGCGATTACACTGAATCCACCTGAATAATCCAGAACAATCTCTCCATCCTAAGATTCTCAACTTGGCCATATCCGCAGCGTCCCACGTTAAGGTAACATTCACAGGAATTAGGTCATGGACATATTTGCGGGGGCATTGCCCCACTTAGACCTCCACTAGTAAGATTGCAGACTTATTTACCTATCATGTTTTCTTTTAGTAGTGAGCGGGGTGTTCAGGATGGCGCCAAGCATATCCTGGGCTTCCCTTCAGGCCGTATATACAGCTTATCACAAATGGACGTTTGGCAGTCCCTCCTGTCCTTGAACCCCCTACCTCTGACCTCCTCCACACAAGTCCCCCTAACCCATTCCAGTTCTCAGCCCGTCCCAATTCTGCCATCTCCGAGTTGTTCTTGTCTTCATTCTGAAGCTGCAAAAACTGACCACTTTTCAAAGCATAACTTTGATATATTATACTAAATTTACTATGATTAACAAGAAGGAAAGAAAGGGGAAAAGGAGGTGAAAAGAACATTGCAACTCATCCTTCCATACAGGGGATTTTCACTCTGCGTTTTACAATTGTCTTTTTTTTCTTATAATGTTTTTTCTTTTTCGTTTTTGAGACGGAGTCTCACTCTGTCACCCAGGCTGGAGTGCAATGGTGCCGTCTCAGCTCACTGCAATCCCTGTCTCCTGGGTTCAAGCGACTCTCCTGCCTCAGCCTCCCGAGTAGCTGGGATTACAGGCACCCACCACCACACCTGGCTAATTTTTCTATGTTTCACTATGTTGACCAGACTGGTCTTGAACTCCTGACCTCGTGATTTGCCAGCCTTGACCTCCCAAAGTGCTGAGATTACAGGCATGAGCCACCGCGCCTGGCGTGTCATTTTTTTAAATAAAAGGTTTTAGTGCAAATAATAGTAGTAAAGAATACTTGCAGGTCAGGTGCAGTGGCTCACGCCTGTAATCCCAGCACTTTGGGAGGCCAAAGCAAGCGAATCACCTGAGGTCAGAAGTTGGAGACCAGCCTGACCAACATGGAGAAAACATGTCTCTACTAAAAATACAAAAAAATTAGCTGGGCATGGTGGTGCATGCCTGTAATCCCAGCTACTTGGGAGACTGAGGCAAGAGAATCGCTTGAACCTGGGAGGTTGCCGTGAGCTGAGATTGTGTCATTGCACTCCAGACTGGGTAACAAGAGTGAAACTCTGTCTCAAAAAAAAAAAAAAAAATACTTGGCAATAAATGGTAACGTTCTTTCAAATCTAAAGGATTAATATCTGTAATAAATAAAAAAGAAAAATAATTACCAATAAACACATAAAAATATTTAATCACTTTAGTAATTAAAGAAATCCAGTCTGGGCATGGTGGTGTACATCTGTAATCCCAGTACTTTGGGAGGCTGAGGTGGGAGGATCACTTGAGCCCAGGAGTTTGGAAGCCTGGGCAACAAAGTGAGAGACTCCATCTCTCACAAAAAAAAAAAAAAAAAAAAAAAGAAATACGTATTAACCAAGTGTAGTGGCGTGTCCCTGTAGTCCCAGCGATTGTGGGGTAGACATGGGAGGATCACTGGAGCCTGGGAGGTCACTGGAGGCTGCAGTGAGCCATGATCATGCCACTGCACCTATGCTTGGGCAAGAGAGTGAGACCCTGTCTCAAAAAGCAAAACAAAACAAAGAAATTCAAGATCTGGCAAGAGCAAGATACACTCTTTAGCTGTTAGTTAAAACAGTGTAAATATCAGTACAGATAGAGGAGTAAGCAAACAGGCAAGCATACAGAGCTGGTGGGAATTAAATCACTACCAGTTACTGAAAAGGAGTACATATTAAATGCCTCAAAATGTACGTATGCATTCACCTAGAAATTTCATTTCTATGAATATTGTTCTTAAAAAAATCATGATAAATTCAAAGTTAGAGTCAAAGTGGTTCATTGCAGCCACGTTTGTAATAGTAAAAATACTGTGGACAGTCCTATGTGTTCAGGCCACTGTCATAAAATATGGTAAACTGGGTAGTTTATAGACAATACAATTTATTTCTCACAGTTGTGGAGGCTGGGAAATTCCAGATCCAGGCACTAACAGATTCTGTGTCTGGTGAAGGCCACTTTCTGATTCATAGACGACCCTTTCTTGCTGTGTCCTCACATGGTGGAAGGGGTGAATGAGCTCCGCTGGGCTTTCTGTTTGTTTGTTGTTTTTTGTTTTTAAGACAAAGTTTCACTCTTGTCATGCAGGCTGGAGTGTAGTGGCACCATTTCGTCTCACTGCAACCTCCCCCCTCCCAGGATTCTCCTGCCTCAGCCTCCGGAGTAGCTGGGAGTACAGGCATGGGCCACCACACCCAGCAAATTTTTTTTTTTTTTTTTTAAGTAGAGACAGGGTTTCTCCATGTTGGCCAGGCTGGTCTCAAACTCCCGACCTCTGGTCTCAGACTTCCAACCTCAGGTGATCCGCCATCTTCAGCCTCCCAAAGTGCTGGGATTATAGGCATAAACCAGTGTGCCCGGCCCCCTGGGCTTATTTTATAAGGTACTAATCTCATTCCATGAGGTCTCTGCTTTCATGATCTAATAAACTTTCAAAAGGCTCCACCTTCTAGTACATCATTTTGGGGGTTATGATTCCAACATATGTATTTTGGGGGACACAGACATTCAACTGTAGCAAATCTATATGCCTAAAGACAGAAATGGGTAAATCATTTATGGTACATCTATACAATGGAATATTAACCAGACATTAAAGTTGTAGAAGTATATTTAATTATATGGAACAAACTTTAAAAAAAGATTATGAAAGTGTGTGTGTGTGTGTGTGTGTGTGGCGCGTGTGTATGTGCACAAGGGCTAGAAAGATACAAACAAAATTTTTAATAGCAGTTTCCTCTAAGAATGAAACTGGGGATTGGGAGTAGTAGGCAAAGTAACTGTAACTTTACTGTATTATTTGAATTTTTCTAATAAGAAATTATTTATGAATCTATTATGTAAATAATTAAGACAATTAAAGAAAACAAAAATATCCTTATAGTATAATTCCACTTGTTTGAAAATATTTGAAGAAAAAAAGTGGATAATTTGTCTTTTTCCTTATCTATATAGTCTAATTTCCTAGCCATAGAATAATATTTTTCTACTCTATTTACTACTCCCAGCAATTTAAAAATATTTTTAAAAGACTCAGTTTGTCGCCTCTCCTGTGAAGCGCGAAGTACATATGTATTCTAACATCTGTCACTTTTCACTGGGTAATGTCTAAGGAATTTTGTAGGTTTTTAAGGAGAGAGTTGATCTTATTCATTTTGAGAGGGCAGAGATGGGGGTCTCACTATGTTGTCCAGGCTGGTCTTGAACTCCTGGCCTCAAGTAAACCTCACACCTCAGCCTTCCAAAATGCTGGGATTACAGGCATGAGCCACTATGCACAGATGTCTTACTCATTTGTGACTTTCAGGGCTTAGATGTCAGTATCTGACATCTAGTAGGTACTTGATGCCCATTTTTGAAAGAAAGAGTAAGAAGCACCAAGTACGTATGTAGTTAAACATCTATCACTTTCCATTGGGATGATATATTATAGAAGGAATAATGTACCTGCTTAAAGACAGAGATGGTCCTATTCATCTTTGAATCCTTAGGGCTTAGGACAGTATCTGACACTTAATAGGTACATGATGCCTATTTTGTCAGAAAAAGTAAGAAGAACCTGGAGGATTGCTTGAGCCCAGGAGTTCTGGGCCGTAGTACACTATGCCAATCGGGTGTTCGCACTAAGTTCGGTATCAATATGGTGACTTCCTGGGAGTGGGGGACCACCAGGTTGCCTACAGAGGGGTGAACCAGCCCAGGCTGGAAACGGAGCAGGTCAACACTCCCGTGATGATCAATAGTGGGATCGAGCCTGTGAATAGCCACTGCACTCCAGCCTGGGCAACATAGCGAGAACCCATCTCTGTTTAAAAAAAAAAGAAAAAAAGAAAAACTAAGAAGAACCAGGGGGTAGAAAGGATAGAGAGAAGGAGTCCATGTCCTGTCCTCTTCCAGTATCATAAGGTCTAATCAGGGGGTCCTAGGTGAGTGATGAGAAGTTTCTAGCCCTCAACCTCCTTGTCTGCATAATGTGAAGAACAGCACTAATGTTATAGGATTGCTGTGAGGATCACAGGAGCCCCTGCCTAGCAGACACTCACTGAGTGCGTAAGTGGTGATGAGATGGGTCATGAAGGCAATTTAATAATGATCTGGCACCAAAGTCAGAGAAAGAGAGTGAGGAGCTCCTTCCAGCCTCTTTTGCAAAGTAAGTCTGGAAAATGTGGCTTCTTGTGCAACAAAGAATGACTACCAATAGAGCAACTGAAGAAACAATTATAATTGAATCATTTTAGGGGTCTCACCCTGGGCGGTAATCAGAGGCTGAAACCCTCTCTGTTTGCTAGACATTTCAAAGTAATCTTGATCTTAGACCGGCCTGGCATCCCCCAGTTGACTCTTCTGATCAGTATTTCAAAACTATTCTCAGCCACACTCATGGAGTCAGAGGCTGGAAGTAGGGGCGGGTCAGAAAAAAAAAAAAAAAAACCCTGCTTGCTTGAGCTCTCCCTTAATGATACCTTAATGATGTCTCCTTTGAACAGCTGAGGTCAAATACGGGTTCTCTGAAATTTAGAGTGTAAAACACTATTGGCAGGTCCCTTTTCAACAGGGAATCATCTCCCAGATTCTCACTGTATAACAACGACAACGAGGAGGTCAGACCGACGAGTTCTGAACCTACCAATGGGCTTGCACCACGATATGAACAGAAATAGTAGCCTTTGGGTACTAATTTTCTCTAGACAATGGCTCTTGCCTTGACCTTGTGGCTCCTCTACGAAGAAAACTAACTTCACACAGCGAGTCTGGCTCAACAGAGGCTGGAATGGCTGGATGCCCTTTCTCTCTCACAGGTCCTGCAAATCCCAAGCTGGCATCTGTCTCCATCTGTTCTCAGACCAAAGGCCATCCGAAGATGTGTTGGGGACTTTGGTCTTGTGGGGGCAGGACTGAGACCTCCCAGTCTTGGAGGTGGTGGATGGGGAACCTGTGTAGAGTGAACCACAAGGCAAGGGGCCTTCCATTTCATGCTGGGAACTCATGTGTGATCACTGCATGTGGATTCCTAGCAAAGATGACATCAGACTGGAACATGAAATGCCTATTTTATGGACTCTCTCGAGGCAGTGTAGCTCTAAGAGATCAAAATAACATACTATGCGGAACCCCTTTCCTACCTCATCTGTCAGGGAGCAAGTTCAGATGCCAGGAGCTGCCAGACTGAGTGGGAAAGTGAATCCAGGGCATTTGTCTCACATGACCACCACACCCATTGAAGGGGGGCTGAACCTGGGTCATCTCCCAGGGCGGGTGCAGGTTCCTGACCAGGAGAGCTTTAAACAAGCCATCAAAATGCAAAAGTGCTCCCTGGTTATATGGATTAAACTTTAAACTGTGGCCAAGTGGCCAGGGACTAGAAGATGTGGCACTCTCCTCTCCGTGACTGTGTGTTGGAGCTCAGGTGGGCCACGAGGCTGGCCCTGAGCTCTGCCATCCTGCAAATGATACCATGAATACCACTTACTATTGTCAGACATCTATAGAGCATTTACTATCTGTCAATCGTCATCCAAGAATCTTATCAGCATCATCTCATTTTATCAGCCAATAGATACTGATTGAGCGCCTGTTCATGCCAGGCACTGGCATCCAGTCCTCACAACAAACAGGTGAAGTGAAAAGGATTCGTCCCATTTTACTAACCACGAAACTGAGGTGGCTTGGAGAGAGGTTAGCTGATTTGCTCGATGTTCCACAGCCAGCAGGTGGCAGAGCTGCGATTCAAACAATGTCTATCTTTCTTCAAGGCGGTGCTTGTAAGCACTTACCTACCCCTCTCACAGAATCTCTGACAGGAGTTTGTTTATGGACTAGGGAAAGACTGCATAGACTTATCTCAACGAGCTGCTCCATCCCTCAGGGATGAGACCAGGAGTCAGGGGGAGAGAATCACAGGGCCCATCCTAACTCACTTCCACCTGGCAAATGGCTTCCCAAAACCTCAGAGAATTTTGATTTGATGGATGAGATCAGCATTGGTTCTCCCTACGGTTCACCAACAGCACCTGCTTTCCAAACATCGTTTCTTCTTCTGGTCTTGGTGCCACTTGGTTGAGAATTTTGCCCGATATTCTTGCAAGCCTCAGGCCCAACCACATGCAGGGTCCACCTCTCCCAGGCTCCAAACCAGTCTTCAACAGCACCCTGCATCTGGAGTTGGCTTTGCTGCCCCCTCTGTAACTGGTGAGCCCTAGGCAGATGAAGACCCAAGAGCCTGTTAATCTCTTGGGTCTCCTCCTGCCTCCCAACTTGGCCAGCTCTGTCCTTGGGGCCAGGTTTCCACCTTGCTTTTCTAGGTATAGTCAAATATCTCTGCAGGTACTGGAGGCCTGACATGAACCCGTCTGTCTGGCTTACCTCCCAGTTAATCAGCTCTTGTCAGGGGTCTTAGTCCTACCCCAGTGTCTTCAGCTGCTGGGGAGGATCTTGCTCCAGATCTGATGGGCCACTTGGAATCATCACATTTACACACCCACTCAACTTAGTCTCCACCGACCTCTCTTTCCAAGGTGTTTGGACATAAAGAATAAGATTGCCAGAGAGGCATGCTATGCAATTCACACATGGTAGATGCAGAGACCGGGAAACCTCAGTGGATCCCAGGCCTGAAGAACCCATGCTAACCTGATTGATTATGAATTTTAGATTAAGAAGAGAAGGCCACTGAGAAGACAGGTGGGTCTACAATAAAAGATTAGAGAAAGAAAAGTCCCAAGACAAAGGCTGGCAGTGCCCATCCAATCTCTGTCTAGGAATAGGGCAATTTGATCAAGAACTTGCTCCAGGCATAGCCTTGTAGCAAAGTTATCTTCCAGGAAAAAGTTTGCGTCTGTCCATCTTAGCCTAATACCATTGTTAACCCATCTAACCAACTCCCTGTGCTCCAATTCCAAGCTTACTAAATTACTTTCTAACAGAAGTACTGATAATTCTGACAAATCTAGTTTTTGTATGGCTTATCTAATGTGAAACCGTGTGGTTATCTGGTCAACTGGACCACCACATTCTCATTGTAAATTAGTCAGCAGCCACTCTAGTTGTATGCATCAGCCTGTTGTGATCTTGTTAAGATGAGTCAGAATACTGAAGTTTGATTAACTCCGAAGGAAAATAAAATTCCTGATTCTTCAAAGCAGAAGACCAGCTACATCCTGGTCATGGATAGAGTCACTTTGGTGACCATCACCTTGTAGAAGGTGGTTAGCCTTCCCATCTGTGAGCTCATACCACTTCATCACAAACTCGGACCCTCTAAAGACCACTAGCCCTTGGTTCTAACCCAACAGGTCCTCCAGAGCCCTTGGCCGTGGGGGACCAGGTTGCTGGCCGCCCTAAAATGGACTGGCCTGCACGTCTCAGGACATGTGGGACTGATGCAGGCTCATATCACCTGATCACACGGTGATCAGGACGTGATCACTGACCAGGGCAAAGTGTATCTGTCGAACCCAGACGGGGTGCTCTCTGGGCACTGGTGGAGCTACTGAGGGTCTTTCCAGGCCCAGCCCTCCGGCTTCCTCATCAGGGGTCCTGTCATGAATATGAACAGTCAGTCCCTCATGGAACAAATAATAATCCTGGGACTACACATTGGTTCAGGCTCTGCTTACCAAGCATTTTCACATCCTTTCATCTAAGTTTCATACCACTGCAGGTGAAAGCCTGGTAAGTATTTTTAGCTTTGCTTTGCAGTGGAGAACAGTTAGGCTTAGAGAAGACAGATGACTTGCTCAAGGCCACACTGGTAATAAGTGTCAGGACACGCTCCCGACCACATATCTGAACAACTGCAACCCCCAGGTTTCTTCACCACACTGAGCAGCTGCTCACACCAGCCGGGCCATGAGAAGGATGTGAGAGCATCATCGGTTCAGTCTCAAAAGCATGGCAGCCCCCCAAAACAAGCTACAGACACATGTGGTTGCTGCAGATGCACCAAGGGACCCAGCTCCTTCAACGGCTCCGGGCTGCACCCCCCGGCTGATGCGGGAGCTCACTTGCTTCCGTCCTCCACCAGCAGGCACTCCTGTAAACACATTATCTCCAAGATTTCCTTTAGACAGAATTTCATATTCAGGCAAGGCTTCCTTGGGCTCCATTCAGCTTGAGTGTCCAGGTCACCCATGGGGCACCGAGACCTGAGGATAACAATACTTCCAACAAGCAAAGTGGTGATCACTGATTCCACCCAGCTCCAGGACAGAACAAAGGCAGACGGCCAGGAACACAGCAAAGCAGCTTTCCAGACATCCTTCACACGCTAAGATCTACAAATACCCAAGTGGTCAACCACTGCATTTCCATTCCAGTCTCTCCCCCGCTCAGACCCTCAGCCCTTTCACCTTCTCCTAAACCCCCGTCCCCTGCCACCTCCAACCTGGATGTCCTCATGGGACAGTGCAGGCCTCGGCAGATTTTCCCTGGTGATTTGCAGTAAACAAAGTTTTCAGCTGCTGAAACCGGTGACTGCTAGAAGTCACCTAGTATGACTTGTGAATGTCACAACAGCCCTGGAGGAGCTCATTTGCAGAGGAGAGAACTGAAGCTGGAAAACACTGAGGGGCAGGGGCAGAGAGCCAGATTCTGCAAACAAGGAGAAAGGGAAGAAAGTGGCAAAACTGGGAAGGGGAAGAAAGGGAAGAGAAGGGCACCCCAAGTTCTAAATCACCGGCCAACACGTGCACAGTGGTCCCTTTGTCACCTCACAGCCACCATGCTGTGACTAAAGGGAGGAGGGGGCACCAACGTTCTGGGGCCTGTGACAGAAAGAGACCCGGCCAGCCCTGAGGTGCTGGAAGGGAGCAGGTATTGATTTTGTGCTGCCATCATCAGGGCTCTGTTCCCGGAGTTTTTCTGCATTGTCCTGGGGAGTCCTCCCAACAGTCCTATCAGAGGAGTATAAGATGTCCATCGCAGAGATAAGGAAACCAAGGCTCAGAGAAATTGCTCAGGGCCACGCATAAGTAAGTGGCTGAGAAAACACAGATCCAGCCATCTCTCCCAAAGTGCAGGCCATTTCTGCTCCATGCCTCGTTCACAGCCCGCCTCTTGGCCCAAGATGCCTTTCCCATCGTCCACCCAGACAACACCTTCTCATTGCCTGAGTCTCAGCTCAAGAATCACCTCCCCCAAGAAGCTCCTCACATCCTCTTTGGCCCCTACAGTTCCACGTGGGGGACTGCCTTCCTTTCTTTCTTACATGCATGCAAGCCTCCATGTCAACAGAGATGGTGTCCTACTCACCTCTGCCTTACCTTGACTTCTAGCACAGTGCCAAGTGGCTGGCTGGCGAATGAGTGAGTGAATGATGAATGCAATGGTGTGTGGATCTGAGCCTCCCAGCTCTGGCTCCCCTGCTAGTACCACGGTCCCTCCAGCCCCGCCTCTCCCCAGTGAGTCTCAAGTACCTGCACCTGGCAGTCCCTTGGAGGAGACAGTTGCCTCTTCACGGCCCCTGATGCTGAAGGACACCCCATTCCCCACCCCACCCCAGATAGCTAGGCCTTGGATGATCTGGACTTAGATGGTTTGGCCTAGAGAGGAGCAAATTTTTGGTCCTCAAGGCTAGCCTCATGCTTGCAGCTTCAAGTTTTCTCTTTTAAGGAGCTGATTGGACGCCATAGCTGCACTGGTGGACGTGGAAATGAAAGCACTCAGGCTGAATTTCCAGCTGCCCAAGATGAGTTCCCCACTGCCTTGGAGGCGCCTCCACAAAAGGGAAGCAGCTTTATTTTCATTCAAGAGCCTTACCAAATCCCTTCACCACTTCCCGTGTGGCTCTAGAAACACCCTGTCTACATTCCTAGTGCCTCATGGGGGAAGCCCCTTGTAGGAGATTTGGAGCGAGAGAGATCTGTGTTCGAATCTCAGTTTTGCGTTTCCTAGCACTGCGGGTGTGCACAAGAGAACTCACTGAGCCTCTGTGCTCTCATCCATACAGTGGGGGACAATGCTGCCTCCCTCTGGGTCATAGTCTGTTCTGGGCTACTAAGACAGAGTACCAGAGACTGGGCAATTTATAATGAAGAGGAATTTATTGGCTCACGGTTCTAGAGGCTGGGAAGTCTCGAGATTGCGGGGCTGGCGTCTGGCGAGTGCCCCTCCTGATGCATCATGACATGATGGGAGGCATCTCACAGGGAAGAGAGAGACTAGTGGAGGCCAGACTCGCCCTTTTATAACAAACCCACTCCCACAAGAATGGCGCTAAGTCATTAATGAGGACGGTGTCCCCATGACCCAAACAGTTTCGATTAGAGACCCCACCTCCCAGCATCATCACACCGGGATTCAAGTTTCCAACACATGAGCTTTGGTGGACATAGTTAAGCTGTATAACACTCTGCAAGGGTCAATTTTCACCTTTAAACATGGATTTAAATGTCGGTAACATGCCAAGCCTGCCGTGGTAGTCAGGCCCTTCCCAACACCTTGATAGCCCAGATCTGGGGTGACTTGGGCCTCCTGAGGCTATGGGGAAGAACCTTCCAGCATCAGAGGGCCCTCTGACATCAATAACAAGAGTGGGCAAGTGAGCATTTAAACCCTGACGGACCCCCTCTGTCTGAGGTGATTTCTGTGGTCCTGAGTACACATGGGGGATGAATCAGGCAACCCCTTGCGGTTTTAAATTTTTAACAGCTGTGTGGTTTTTCCGGCTCCATTGCACAGGATCTGCTTTCCCCATCAGAACCCTGAGGGGACAGCAGCATCATCTTCTTCCAGTGACTCCCCCAGTACCCGAAGTAGGAAACATACGAGCCTAGAGCAAGCTCAGCCTGACTCTGAAGGTCCCTCTGACTGCCTGGCTCCGCCCGTCCAGCGAGCTCCAACCCGTGACCTGTGCTCACCCAAACGGTGTGTCAGCGGCAGCTTCCAGTTCTGCCCGTCATAGAAACAGCGCCAGGTTTTCCAGCGAGCTGTGAAGTGACTGTCGAGAACACTCAGCCCCTGGCAGGCGCAGCAGGCCTGCCTCATTCATCGCAGCTCAGACCTTCAAACTGCAGCTCCATCCATCACTGCCTCCTGCCATGCCAGAGTCCAAAACCTGAGCTCCAGGCCCCGCGTTCCCGGAGTCACGCGGACTGCAATCAGCAGGTCCCTTTGTCCAGCGGCCTTTGCAGGAAATGTGCCTTATTCTAACACTTCATTCCCAGATAGAAGTCTAGACTAGGGGGAAAAACTCCATAACTCTATTGATTGTGCCTAATGGAGGGAGGTTAATTTGTGGTCTTTGCCCTTAGCTGTTAAGAAAATAAAGATGGTTCTTTTTCATATTTTGTGATGGATGTCAAAATAAAATGTTGACTCTTTTTTTTTTAAGAAATATGACTGCTGAGTCTTAGAATGGCTGCGTAGAATGTGCAAGACTAATTAGCGCTCACTTACGTATTTAGTTCACAATCAGAAACACCAGCCTACCAACCTCTATAGGAAAAGGAAAAAAATGATCTCAAGGTGAAAAAGAAGACTGTTCTAAAAAGCCCTTGAGAATTAGACTATAGATGAAAAAAGGCAAATTGTCCCTCAGAAAATGTTATTTAAAAATTCAACTCACCACTGTGAGCAAGATTCTATCATAAAGAGTGTTTCATTCCTTAGCTGAGAAGTTGATTAAAGTAAATGCTGGCTAACTAAAATGAATAAAAGAGCTCCGTGGACTCCCGGTTTGTGGTGAGTTTAGTCACTGTGATTGAGTTGAAATGAAAACATCATGCCATGGCTTGTGTTGATGATGTTTTGGGAGAATAAAGGAGGAGGGACAGAATTGAGCATGGGGGACATTTTGTGGGAAGAAGAGGACTTTGGTGGAAGCAGAAGCAGGTGCAGGGTTCCCTGGATATCTTGGAGGGCATTGGACTTCCCATAGTTCCTGGGACAGAGTGAACAGGCAAAGCATTTCCATCAATTATTGAAAGAAAGGGTGAGCCTGCAGGCTGCAGGGTTTTAGCATCCTACAATTCCAATCATCCCTGATCACAGTTTCCATTCCAGAGGTGGCCCCTTCATTCTCTGCTGTGTGGTCGTTGCTGTTGGTACACATGGCAGACACCACTGGTTGGCTGACTTGACCCCCAGCCCCGATTGCCTTTCCCCTGACCCCCTTCAAGCAAGAGTGGCATGTGACAGAAATCTAGAGGGTGGTGCATTAAATTTATGTCTGCCCTTTGAGAACTGGTTTCTAACAGATAATTTTTTTTTTTTTTCTTTTGAGACGGAGTCTCGCTCTGTCACCCAGGCTGGAGTGCAGTGGCGTGATCCCAGCTCACTGCAACCTCCGCCTCCTGGGTTACAGCGATTCTCCTGCCTCAGCTTCCTGAGTAGCTGGGATTACGGGTGCCCGCCACCATGCCCGGCTAATTTTTGT
This sequence comes from Ateles fusciceps, assembly GCA_036589455.1. Taxonomy (NCBI): domain Eukaryota; kingdom Metazoa; phylum Chordata; class Mammalia; order Primates; family Atelidae; genus Ateles; species Ateles fusciceps. Next base: position 2,578,346 of record JAZHEH010002853.1, on the reverse strand, counting down.
ATTTTTAGTAGAGACAGGGTTTCACCATGTTGGCCAGGATGGTCTTGCTCTCCTTACCTTGTGATCTACCCGCCTCGGCTTCTCAACGTGCTGGGATTACAAGAGTGAGCCACCGTGCCCAGCCACAGATAATTTTTAAACTGTTTCAGACCAGGGCAAAAAGACTTGTATTCAGTCACTAATGCTATTTACAAAATCTCAGGCAGAATGATTTTGTACTCATCTATCTCACTTTATACTTAAAAAAAAAAAAAGTACCCTTCCCCCTCAAACCTCTGTGAAACTCTAGCACATTTCAATCTATGCATTGATGACTGGGACGAATACATTTCCTTCCACACGGATGGAGTTAAATCTCTAGCCCTTATTTTTAACCCAGCACTATTTCTGAATCAATTTCTATGGTGAGAGAATACCTGGACATTTAAATCTATCAAAAAGGAGTAAATGAGCATTTCAGATACATCTATCAAGAAGAAATGCCCCTTCTCCCTCATCATTGCGGGGCTTTGTCAGTCGCCTGTCAGATGAATGTCCGCCTAAGTGTTTATTAATCACTCTTGCACTCACTGATGGGCCTGAACACTTTGCTCCTCTACGTCTCTGACACCCACCAAGTATGCAATGGGTTTCTTCTGTCTGTCTCTTGAGCACAGTTGCTTACTTTGTTAAAGTTAATTTCCACTCATTTCTGGCTTTGATGGGAAGATTCCTTTATCAATTCAATTCATGTGTGTTGTCTGCAATCAAGGCAATATTGTCTGCTAATGTGAGGTATATTCCATGCTCTCTTTCCATTTTATGCTAACGCCTTCCCTCTGCTGGTCCTGCTGGAGAACTGGGAGAAGAGGCTGTCTCCCTGCTCCCGTGAATGACAGAACCAGAGCCATTTTCCCCCCTCTCCAGAGTTCCCTGGCTAGAGAAATGGTGAGCTGCTCTTTTGTCTTGGAGTCATCTGGGTTGGAAAACAAGTCAGTGGAAAAAGAAGGTAACGGGGATGTATCATGGGTTTGGTATTCCCATCGCTATCTGTGGGAGCAAGCCTTATCCTGAAATTCAACACCCTTTACACCAGGTCCTTACAGGAGCTTTCTGCCCACTCTTCCTGAGCTATCTCTCTGTTCCCACAACATTCCCATTCTATCCCCAACACAGACTCGTGTGCATCTCTCACATTGTCCTTCCTAGCCTCTTTCTCTTCCCCTACCTCACCCATGCGTTGCATCCCAGAGCCCGAGCTCTGCCCTTCCTGAAGGACCGTCAACTCTCCCCTCCTCAGAAGCGTTCCTCTCTGTCCTGAGGTGATGGGAGCTCTTCTCTGATGCCTCTGGAAATGAAACATTCACCAGGATGTTTCACTCTCTGTGCTACACTATCACAGCAGTGCCCAGGAGCAGACAGAGCCAGGCGGTAGAGCCAGACAGACCCGAAAGTGTGAATATGTCTCAGAAACAGAACTACATGGCCCTGGGCAGTCACTGAATCTCTGTGGATGCTTCTTCATAGAGTAAAATGAGGGAAATAATATCTATCTTGTAGAGCTATTGTCAGCATTCCCAATAATGTATGTAACCCAATTACTACAATTCTCAGATAATGTGGGAGCCCAATAAGTGGTAGTCGTTGTTGTAAATCTCAGCTAGACAGCAAGCCCCTAAAGGGAGTAGGGTGGGGATGGTGTTTTTCTGGACTACAGAGGATGGGAAGTTAGACCTGCAAGTCTCAGACTCCCTTGCAGCTAAAGTTCAAGTCATACATAAGGTTCCAACAGTTAGATGTACCCGTACCGATATCTGAAAGGCAGAAGTGAGGGAAGATATGTCAAGAACTGTAAAGGGTCTGAGGTTTTACTCTACATGTAAGCTAACAGTTGGCCACAGCATAATAGATACTGCTGAAGACACAAGACTCCTAGGTCAGAGGCAAAGGACTTTATTACTGACAGTAATCGCAAGATCAGCATTTTCTGTTGTTGGTCCCTCACGGCCCAGTTCCCATAAGGCAATATGAAGATGTCCAGCTGAGACCTGCACACAGTGGGTTACATTAAAAAAGAGGAACCCTGAGCTTAGAAAAAAACAAATACTTTATGATGAACAGTAGGTGTGCCTGCCTTTTATTCTGGAGGGAGATACTGTGGCTACCTCTGTATCCAAGGCTGTTTGGTACACAAGCATCTTTGAAACCATAGTCCGGAACAAAGGCAGCCAGGGCCTTTGCAAGCTGTGCAGAAACACAAAAGACCCATGGAAAACTGTCTCCCAGCAAGGTCATCTTCCTGCTGCCAGCTGTTGCTTCTAGCAAGGATGGTCACGGAGACTTTAGGTCTTCTACAGCCGCATTTCAGAGGTCAATCACCAGCTTCATCATGTCAAAGGAAATTATAGAAACTTAAATTCCTAATTCCACAGCACAGCTATGACTGTGATTTTGAGCTCAACTCTTCCAACTCCCCTCTTCCTTGATTGTGGTAGGCTAGTCTAGTTAGGTGTTATTAAACTTCTTGAAGGCCCAGCCTAGAGTTACCCGACCCACCCCAGAGTTTCTGTTTCCCTACTGGCAAATTTAGATAGAGACTAAACACCATCTTCCTCCAGAGCTCCAGTGTATTCCACTATAAACTTCGGATGATGGTGAAGATGGCAATAATGATGGTGACGATGAGGAGGAGGAGACAGCAAAAGAGAAAGGAAGAGAGTAAAGATGGCAGAATAAATCAGGAAGAGAAGTAGGAAGGAGAAGAAAATAATTATTTTTCTCATTCTTTTCCCACCAAATTACCACATGTTCTTCAAAGAAAAAGCTCTCGGAATCTCTATATACTTTATTTACTAAAGGGAGAAGCAGATGTCCTCATTTCTAGAACCCCAGAATCCTCAACCAGAGCTTTTGTTTTTTGTCTGATTCACATTTTCCTCTCATTTCTCTGAGACACAGTGGAGTTTCTTAGCTGCTCTTACAAGGGCTGGTCACATCCTTTGCTGGACCAGAGAGAAGGCTGATCTCTCAGTGGAAAGTTACACAGTACCAAAGCTATTCTCATACCTGCCGCAGCATCTCACCAGGATAGAAAGGAAGGGAAGGGTCTATGTCTTTAGCCTAAGCCATGGTCCTAGGCTCCTGTCTGGAATTGGGGATCTGGCTAACTGCACTACTCCCAGTGAACTTTTGTTCAGTGCATCTGGGACCCTCCATCCAGTTCTGTCTCCTAATAATGACCCAAAATGTACATCCCAGGCCTATGTAGTAACTTCTTGAATTGCATCTCTCAGAAATACCTTCTGAATTCTCCGCCCCTCTGTGTTGCACTGTACTGTTTGGGACTTCGACTCAGGCCCTGGCATGGGACTTTGCCCTTCCTATGCAATGCCAGTGGCTGGGCCCTGGGGGCTTGCATGAAATTGCCCATATGCTATGTGTGTATGATAACACACATTTAATGAGCACTTATTATGTGACAGACACACTCCTAAATGCTCTTACAACTGATTTCGGTCTCCCCAACAATTCTATGAAGCGGGCACCATTATGCTTCATATTTTATAGATACAGCAACAGAAGCTCAGAGAAGTTCAACAACTGTTCCAATTCACAGCCAGGATTTCTTCAGAGACCCCCTGTTTGACAATTATGCTATCCTGGTCAAAGTAGAAATTCAATAAAGATTCACTGGATGAATTAGAAGAAGAGTGGCAGAAATTTCTGATTTCACCCATTACTCATTCTTCCCTTCATCTTAGTAGCAACCACCACTATCATCTAAGATTCTAGCTGAGCCTGTGCCTACCTGGCTGGGCACTTCTCTCTGCCTCAGTTGCCACATCTGTAAAATAAAAATAATGACAATATTTTTATTAAAAATCTCAAATATTTCTTAAGTATATGAACTCCTGATTGAGAAGATTGCTAACCAAAACCTGTCCCAGCCTATAATATATAACAAGAAAAACATATTTTAAGTTCCTAAATTGTAATTCATTTTGTTGATTGTGAAAATTAAATAAATCAGGATATATGCCTGACATATAACCATTAAGTCCTAGTCAGTTAATTGAATTAAACTGAATACTATTCTGTAAATTTCTGTGAACAAAGGATTGAGAAACTCCAAAGAAAGCACCCACTACTGACTCTGTCATAAAATAAAATGACATCATATTTTAACAATAAAATGAGGCCAAATGTGGCTCATGCCGGTAATCCTAGCACTCTAGGAGGCAAAGGTGGAAGGATTGCTTGAGTCCAAGAGTTTGAGACCAACCTAGGCAAACTGGTGAGACTCCATCTCTGTTTAAAATTTTTTTTTTATTACAAAGAATTTTTAAAAATAAAAAATAATTTTTAAAAGGACAATAAAATGAACTACTGGCAAGAAATATAAGATCTGTATTTTATTGGTCAGATGTTATAGTTTGGGACAGTTTTTGCTAAGTAATCTGCTTGACTTGATTTTTAAATATTTTCAAATTTTCCTCTCACAAACCAACTGCCACCAAAAGAAATATTCACAGGAGAGGTCTCAGTTTCCACCATCGTCTTCCCAAAGTGTGCTAAACAAATCAACAGGCCAGCCCCATCCTCTGAAGCCAGCTTGACAAAGCTACTTCCCACAGGACTCAGCCTCTGAGAGCTCTACATGTGGTACAAATCTTTGCATCCATTACAGAAACAAGAAATTAGGGAAAAGATGCTGGAAAATTGGCATGGGTAATCTCAAAACCTGCCCCATTAATGACACCTTAGTGGGGGAAGGAGGATAAGGCAGTGTCTGCCCCCTACAGGGCCACTTACTTTACAAATAGAGTCACTGCCAGAGTGCATCTGTGGGAACTGAAGTTCCTAGCAGGGTCAGGAGACTCTTCGTTCAAAAGGTCCCCAAGACAGGACAATAAGTTGGAGAGAGCTCAGACGCTGTTCCCAGTGCTCTGACCCTTAATGAATAATGAAAGCCTAGGAAAGTGTTTGTGTCTGCTGTACAAACAGGCAAGGTAGGAAAACTACCTTCCTGCTGTCCCAGGATTGAGTCAGCCAAGCTTAGCTCTCAGGCTGCAGCTGACGTGCGGCGCCTGTGATGTTAGTCCCCACTTCATAGCTGGAGGAGTAAAGGAAAGAAACTGTTCATAGGAATTCAGTTTATTCATTAACTCTACATTGTGAGCTGGAAGTGGGACTTCTCTCTGAGGCTTGGAGCCTCCTCAGAGCAGATCTGCTGACAATCGCCAGTGGATCTCATCTGTTCTATTTTCTTTCCTTCTTACAAGGCCTGCTCTACTGGAGATATTAGCTTAGTTCTCCAAAATGGCAGAGATCTTTTCAATTACAATTACTCGGTAATGGTGACAGACTCAGTGTTCTTTGTGGGAATTACCAGGGTTTTTGAGAATGAGGAACACTAGTCAAATGGTGAAGACATTATCCTTCGGAATCGCACATGACTACAAGACCACATGGCCCCGGAATCCATTGGTAACCCATCAGACTGTCTGTGCCAACTAGGGGTAGAAATACTCAGCTCCCTGCCAGGGTTAGAGGCATGGGCAAGAAAATCCCAGAGCAGCGGCTGTAAGAATTAAGGCATCTGGGCAGTAGCCTTCTCTGGGAACCTCTCCCTTCCTTTATTCTGAAAATGTAGTGAGGGCACAGCCAGCACTGGTCACTGTGGCTCTGAGAAACTGCAAATGTAAATACTTTGCTGAACAAAATGGGAGCTCCGCTGTGTTAATTAAAGGTGGGGGTGGAGATGAGGGCGACGATCACATAAATCCCCAGGACTTTTTAAACCAGTCCAGTCTGCTCTGCTCTGTACGATGTACCACAGAATTTCTGCCCTCAACAGTCCTCAGCTCCTTCCCTTCCAGTGGCTTATCTTTGCTTTCTTTGGTGATTTGGAGCCAAGGCTTTCAGAAAGTGTGAGACGGGGGAGGGGATGTGGCCTGGGTCTGCTCTGATAAAAGTGGGGAAAGAGGAATGTGTGTGGAGGGAACGGAGCAGCCATAGGACAGCACCACCGTCTGCGGGTTTATTGCTTTATGCTGCCACCTGGCTGAGCCCTGAGCTTCAGGCTCCTGCTGGCAGAGAAGACAGGAACATTTACACGGCCTAGGTCTCAACATCAGGCTTCCTGATAGGAATCCCGCCTGAGGCCGCAGACCATCATATCCAGCCTCCTGAATCAAGCATCACTGTCACTCACCCATAGGGGGAAACAGGAATTGTTTCTAAAGGCAGACTTAAAGGCGAGGGGTTCATTCATCAGCAGATAACTACTTCAGGTAAGACTGGTTCTGTCTGTCTCTAATCTACCATGTTTTCTTCTTCTTTAAATTCACAAATTTGTCACATGGAGAGCCTTAGGAAGATGTTTCATACTCATCTTCAAGGTCCCTGAGTAGGAGAACTCCCTCACCCCTGCAAAAATTAACTTTGCTTCCAGTACTGTCAGGGCGGAAGAGAAAAGGAAATGGTTTGGGGTGAATAACAGGCTGGAACTTCCATGTCCAGAGAAGGTCTCACCAACGTTTCTGCATCCTGCCAGCCAGGAAAGAAAACACAGAGCTAAAATTGACTGAGGCCACACTCGGTCTCGGACAGCGCTCTCAGCTTCTACAAATGCATAAGGAATAAACCGTGGTCCCTGGAGCAAGACGTAGAAGGAGGCAGTAAGTCTAGCTCAGGCTCAGTTCATGGACTCAGAGAAACCTCCCAGGAAGGAGAGAATGTCGTCATTGTCAGGGTGGTGCCAGCTGACAGACTGGCCTGTGGGCACTTGTAAGGCATCTCATGAAGGATTCCAGGGAAGCCATATGGGAACAGGAGGAATTTTGCAAGTAAGGCCAGAGGCCCTGCAAGCTTCACATAGAAACTCCAGATTATTGTTATTAACTGCGTCCACCTAAATCCAGTGAAGAGAACCCTGATGTTTACATTCAGGTTACACATACATTATCTCTAATCCTTTCAAGATAGATGAAGTATCATTCATTCCAATTTTACTGTAAGGAAACTAAAGTGCTGGGCACTTATGAAATCTTACGATGCTTATCAAGATGCAACTATGGTCATTGAATAGGTACAAAGAGACGACATTCCTCTATTGCTATCAGCACTAACATTAAACAGTTATTACATATATACAATGTGCCAAGTGCTATAATAATGGTTGATGACACCTCTGTAAATAGCCTTACTCCCTTCCCTTAAGGGCTTGCAATCCAGTTGGAAGGCAACAAGAGCGTATCCCAGCAGCTATGCCATAATTACATTGATTCCTTCATTTGGCTTGATGCTTATAATATGATTGGATCAGGGGTTGGGGACCCTATTAGTTATGCTTAGATAGAGCTCCATGAAATAGAAAACTTAAATAATAATTAAAAAGATCTTTACCTTTTGCTCACATAAGATAAGTAGGCAGCTTCTTGAATTCTCAGGGACCCTGGTTTTTCTCATCTTTTTCCTCCATTATTCCCGGCACAAAGCTTTTATCTTCAAGTCATCTCATGGACCAAAATGGATGCTAAAATAATGCACCATCCATGCAACAAAAGGAAAAGGAGAGGAAAAGAACAAAAACAGTGCCTGACAGCTGCTGATACTTTCCCCGAAGTATCTCCTCACTACCAAGCTTTCTGCTTCCAACTCATTGGCCATCATTTGTTACAGGTAGAGCTCAGATATTTGGTGCAAACTATTGCCCTAAATAAAACTGGGCTTCTGTTACTAATGAAGATGGGAAGAACAGATACTGGGTAGACTACTAGCAACCTCTTCCATTGGTGATGAAAAAAATTAAATAGGAAAACAGAAAATGACCAATTCTCTAAAAATTAGAGATGCAGGAATCCAAAGGGTCTCTCCAAATTATTTGAGCCGCCATGTGAGCAATGACCTATGGGTAGCAATGATGAAACACCTAATTACTCTCACCTTAAAAATAATAAAAGAGCTCCAGGATTGGAAGAATTCAATAATCTTTCTTTTAGCCATCTCTAGAATACTGCTCATCTTTTTGGAAAGATTTTGCACATTTCCATTGTAGCCTTTGAGGTGAACAGCAAAACCACATTTTAAAAAATTGAACCATTTAAGTTACCAGCTGCCTATAAACATAGCCACAATTCTCCTACATAATATGGTCTGCTAGGACCATATTATGTCATTTTAAAAATGTCAGTCCTTCCCAGGCAGCCTTCCCTTTACTCTTTTAAATTTTACTCTTTTAATGCTTCTGGGTCAGAATCCAATTTTATGGTCCCAACTTAAAAATGGCTCTTTTTGGCCGGGCGCGGTGGCTCACGCTTGTAATCCTAGCACTTTGGGAGGCCAAGGTGGGTGGATCACCTGAGGTCAGGAGTTCAAGACCAGCCTGGCCATCATGGTGAAACCCCATCTTAAAAACAATAAATAAATACATTAAAAAAAAATGGCTTCTTTTTCTACTTATGTGAGGTATCTAGAGTAGACCATTTTATAGAGACAGGAAGTAGAATGGTGGCTACCAGGGGCTGAGAAGAGAGGAGGAAATGGGGAGTTGTTTAATGAGCGAAGAGTTTTGGTTTGCACGATTAATAAGTTCTGGTGATTTATTGCACAACAATGTAAATGTAATTAGCACTATTGAGCTACATACTTAAAAATAAAAATGGTAAACTTTATGTTACATGTTTCTTACCACAATTTATAAGTTCTCTTAAATTATTTTTTTAAGCTAAAATAATTTTTTAATGATTCTTCTTTTCCAGTACCTTCCCATCCCCCCTGAAACTGACTTAGAAGTCCAGAGGCAGAAACCAGGCACGGTGGCTCACACCTGTAATTCTAGCACTTTGGAAGACTGAGGTGAGTGGATTACCTGAGGTCAGGAGTTCGAGACCAGCCTGGCCAACATGGAGAAACCCCATCTCAACTAAAAACAAAAAAAAATAGCCAGGTGTGGTGGCGGGTGCCTGTAATCCCAGCTACTCAGGCGTCTGAGGCAGGAGAATCGCTTGAACCCAGGAGGTGGAGGTTGAAGTGAGCTGAGATCGCACCACTGCACTCTAGCCTAGGTGACAGAGTGAGAGTCTGTCTCAAAAAAAAAAAAAAAAAAAAAAAAAAGAAAGAAAGAAAAGAAAAAAAGTGTCCAGAAACAGAAGAGGACAAATAAAAGGCATATGACCTGAGGCAAACTCCACTCTCCCTCTTCCCTTGGCTTAATTTTACAGGTGGGTCTTTTAATAATAACCCCACCTAACAATGCTGCCTTCTACCGGGCTTACAGTCCTCAAAGCAGCCTGTGAATAACCATCTTCCTGGGGCCATGTTGGTTTCTGTTCTACTTCCAGTGCTGAGCTTTGGCTCCAATCAAATGCCATCATCACACGGAACCTTGGGACACATTTTTGGAAGAAAGTACCCCAACTTGTGTTCAGAAACGCTGGTCTATTCCACACAGGCACTTACCAGCTGTGTGATCATGGGTAAGTCACTCTCTCTCCCGGAGTCTCAGTTTCTTCATCTCTAGATGGGATAATAAGCTGAAACACCCAGTCAGTGTAAGTTGTCTCATAGTAACCTGAGTGTAGAGTTGCCAGACAAAACACAAGACATTTGAATTTCAGATAAACAACAAACAATAGTTCAGTATAAGTGTATTCTATAAATTTACCCAACATTTGGGACCTAATAACACTGAAAAAAAATTCATTGTTTATCTGAAATTAAGATTTAACTGTATCCTGTATTTTATTTGCTAAGTCTGGCAGCTCTGCCTGGGTAGCTTGCCTGGGTATAGCTCCTTATTTTCTGTTTTCTCCTGTCTTGTTCACTTCTCTTTTTCTCTGGCTATCTTTTCTTTCAGAGAGTCCTGCCTTCTTAAATACAAGTGTTTCCTAGGGATGCATCTATGGCCCTCTGGGGTTTTTTTCTCTATGCTCCCTCCTTGCTCCCATTTATCCAAGACTAAAGGTACCATTTTTACATGCCTCAGCTCCAGGTGCCTGTGTCCATCTGTAATCTCTCTGCTCAGCTCTAGACTCACATTTACATCTACTGATGGGACATCCACAGAATGCCCCAAAGGTTAAGGGTTTAAATGCAACACATCCAAAATATGACTTCATGTTGCACCCCCAACAAGCAAAAGTGTGTCTCCCTCCTAACTTCCCTATCTCTGCCTTTGACATCACCACCTACCCATTCCTGTAAACAAGCAACCAGATTATCATGTGTGCGTTTTTGATCCCTGTGTCTTTCATGACGGGCCATTACACACACACACACACACACACACACACACACACACCCCTAATTGATCCTACTCATTCAACTTCACGTTCTCCCAAATATTTCCTTTTTCTGGTCCTGTGTCTGTTCAGATAGTCATCATCCATCACTTAAGCTAATACAATCTTCTCATTGTGTGTTTCCCTACTTTTGTTTATTCAATAATTCAATAATATTCACTTGCAAGCTGACTCACTTGGACCCAGCTCTGGCTTCACTATAGCCCCACCCATAGAACCTCCTACTGTCTCAGGTTGTATTTTTTAAGTTCAAATCTGACTCTGAGGCTGGGTGCAGTGGCTCATACCTGAAATCCCAGCACTTTGGGAAGTCAGGGTGGATGGCTCACTTGAGGTAAGGGGTTCAAGACCAGCCTGGCCAACATGATGAAACCCTGTCTCTACTAAAAATATAAGTATTAACTGGGTGGTAGTGGTGCGTGCCTATAATCCCAGCTACTTGGGAGGTTGAGGCAGGAGAATCACTGGAGCCTGGGAGGTGGAGGTTGGGGTAAGCCAAGATCGCACCACTGCACTCCAGTCTGGGTGACAGAGTGCAACTATATCTGACTCTGTCATTCTCCTTGCTTAAAAATCTCAGAATAGGCCAGGTGCAGTGGCTCTCACCTGTAATCCCAGCATTTTGGGAGGCGGAGCCAGGTAGATCATGAGGTCAGGAGTTCAAGACCAGCCTGGCCAAGATGGTAAAACCTCGTCTCTACCAAAAATACAAAAATTGCTGGGAGAGGTGGTGGGCACCTGTAACCCCAGCTACTCGGGAGGCTAAGGCAAAGAATTGCTTGAACCCGGGAGGAGGGGGTTGCAGTGAACCAAGATCGTGTCACTGCACTCCAGCCTGGGGGACAGAGAGAGATTCTGTCCAAAAAAAAAAAAAAAATCAGAACAGACTCAAGTCCAAACCAGTTAGCATGGCCCTTCATGATTTGGCCTGGCCTCCCCCTTCTGGTCCACACTCATGTCTGGCCACCACTCCTCACCCTTCCCTTGGCCACCCCCATGCCTGGCTCTCAGCTCCTCACAGCATTCCCCTGCCCCTATGCACAATTGACCAACTTGCTCTCTCCGGAGGGAGTTGTCTGAGTCCCTCCTGGTCTGGTCAGGGAGCAGTCCCTTTCTTTTTTCTTTGCTTTTTCTTTTTTTTTTTTTCTTTTTTTGACAGAGTCTGGTTCTGTCACCCAGGCTGGAATGCAATGGCACCATCTCGGCTCTCTGCAACCTCAGCCTCCTGGGTTCAAGTGATTTGTCTACCTCAGCCTTCCAAGTAGCTGGGATTACAGGCACCCACCACCATGCCCGGCCAATTTTTGTATATCCGGTAGAGATGGGGTTTTACCATGTTGGTCAGGCTGGTCTGGATCTCCTGACCTCAGGCAATCCACCCATCTCAGCCTCCCAAAGTGCAGGGATTACAGGCGAGAACCACCTCGCCCAGCCTCAGTCCCTTTCTTTACAATGAGAATTCCCACTCCATTGCCTTCAGCCAGAAAGAGCAAAAATAGTCACTGATCATTCCAGAGCATATACCACATTTGATCACTTTCCAACCAACCCCTTCTCTTATACACCATGAAAAGACCTTGATGACAACCCCTAGTCTTGAGCTATCAGTGTGGTCATCCAACTCCTGAAGAGCAGGACACTGGAACTACCCTCAATGGGACCATCTTGTTTCTGAAGGAGCTTGAGAACCACCCGTGGAGGGATGGGGACACACGGATTGGCTTACCCATCTGCCATTCACTCAACAAACATGTTTAGCTTCTCTGATGACCCAGGCCTGGGGCTGGGAAATGGGCTGGGGGAGACTCAGACAGCCCTGCCCTCCAGGGCCTCCTGGGTCAGTGGCCCCATGCCATGCTCCTGGTTCTGGGTGTATCCAGCAGGCACTCCAGGAGGTCCCGTCATCCCACCTCTCCTCACTCAGCTCTCTTTCATCTACTCATTCATTCTCCAAATATATATAGCAGCCACCTACTATGTGCCAGGAACTTTTCTGAGTTGGGATGCAGCAATGCACAAGATAGACAAAAACCTTGTTCTTCACAGAGCATAAATTTCGGGAGTGGGAGATAATAAAGCAAATGATCAAAAGACACAGGAAGTTAGAAGGTGCTTATGTAGCAAGGAACCAAACAAGGAGTGTGGGGGAAGTGAGGTGCTGTTTTAAATAAGGTTGTTGGCCTCCCTGAGAAGGGAAGTGACATTTGAAGAAAAATATGAAGGAAGGAAGGGAACAGGACCCACCACTGCCACCCTCCCCACTCTCAAATTTGTGCAGTTTTTGCTGCAAATATCTTAGAGTTGCGATTCCAGGAGAAAAATCGTGTGTTCTTTCTACCCATAGGAAAGGAGGCAGAATGAAAGAAGGAAAGCCCGGGACAACAGAAATTCTTTCAGTGTTGGACTGTCCCTGATGGACACTTGAAAACCGGCTCCGGCGGCAGAGCCCACTCACCAGGCCCAGGGGCTCCCGGGCCCTTCCTGGGGCTGTCAGGCTAATCCTGTCACCGCCTCTCCACCCCACCCCGCCCTGGGGACGTTTGCTGGGGTGACTAAAGTTCAAACCTGGCTGAAGCAAGCCCTGGGAGGCGCTTTAAACAGGAAAGTGGTGCGGCTGCCCAGAGAGCCCGGGAAGCGGCCCCCGGAAACCAGATAGCGGGCAGAGGCCGCGGAGTGAGGAGGCCGGGCTGGTGAGGTGGGGGAGGCCGGGCTCGCAGGGAGGCCCTGACCTCTCGGCTGCCGGCACCAGCACCTGCCCGGCGCTCTGGCCTCTGGGTGGGCACGGGGCTTTCTCTGCGGAAATGGCCAGGCTCCTGGGCGCGCTGGCTGCCCTGGACCGCCGAGCAGGTAGCCACCTCTCCGGCCGCTGCCGGCCGGGCTGAGAGACCGCGGATTAAGTGCGCTTTGGTTCTCTCAGGGATGCTATTTTGCTCCGGCCCGGGTCTCTCCCGCGCCGAGTTGCACAACAAACCATTTAAACATTTCAGCACAAAACCCTATCTATTGTGGGCCCGCACATTAAAAAGTGTTATTCGCTTTGAAGTTTTTGTCTAATGGCTATAAACTGAAAGAAAATGTTTTCCTATTACTTAATTCAATCATAGCGAAGAGACTTGGTAAAAAGCCCACGGATTTTGCCCCAAAGTGTGACAGAGTTCTCTTTGTGTTTGCTTATCCTTCGCTGTCACACACTTTAATTCGCCTCTCTTTATCTGGCATTCAAAACTTTCTTCAATGACATTCAATAAGGTCCAGAGGCTGGAGGGGAGGAAAAAAAAACCTGGTTACTCCCCTCACCACTAGCCCACCCCCACCCCCAATATTCTTTCCCAGTAGCTTTGGCCTTGTTCGCATTCAGGGGCTCTTAACCCATTCCTACTCGGGCGCGCGGGGCGGCTCCCAGTGGAGCTCCGCGCCGGCCCCTCGCAGGCTCCCGGCTCCGGGTGCAGTGCCCGCCCTTTGCACCATCGGGCTCTCCCGCACTCGCCCCCCCTCCAGCCTGCCGCTGCCCAGTGGAAAGCCCCTCTCCCCGCCCGGGTCCCGCATTTGGCTCTCTTTTAGCGACCCAGCCCAGCCCAAATTTCCCAGAGAGCAATTAGAACGGGAATGCGTTCCGGCTGGTTTGCAGACACCACCCTAGAATGAGGGAGCCTTGACGCTAAGATTCTTGTGCAGGGGCCAGCCTTGCCCTCCATCCCATGCCAAGCAACCATGAAAACATTGAACCCTTACTCCTACTATACGCCATGCCCTCCATACAGGTTACTTCTCCCATTGCCCCGTTCCCTTTTACAGACGCATTTATTATCTCCCAAAACAAATTCTCTTTGCTTTTAATCAGTTATAATCTATTGCTGTTGTTATTACAAAGATGTTGCCAATGATGAAAGCTCATGCAGATGCTCCGGGTTTGGGCAGTCTTATCCCTGCGCACTGCTCCCCCAGACCCCTAAGCTTCCCCCTCCATTTCTCACAATTCCATTCAGGGCTCAGAGCAGGTGACTGCAGCGATTTGGTTCCAATAAAATCGAAAGTAAACGTCTCCCGTGAAAACTCCCGGGCTGTAAATTAGAAATATTTATGCTAATTTTCCATTGTATGGAAAAAGCTCCTGGGCGAAACAGCTTTGAGCCGGAGAATGATATAAAAAGCTGGAGCTGTGTACACAGCGCCAAGCGTTTGAAGTTGTTTAACCATTGTATGACCAGAAAGAAGAGAGTGACGCGGCAGGAGGAAGGAGCCGGGTCTTGGGGAGAGCGGGAAGCCGGTCTGGGTGGGCGAAGGCAGCGGAAGCCAGAAATACAATTGTCCTTCGCGCCGTTCCAGACTGCGGGAAAGCAGTGGTTTCCCAGCTCGCTGCTGGAGTGTGCGCGAGTGGACAGGGTACCGGCAAGATGCGCGGACAGAGACTATTCGCACTCGCCACATGTGGTGGGGGGCGAGACCTAGATCTGCGCCATCTCGGCTTTCATTCCCCATTCCCTGTCTCTTTCGTAAAGCTCAGAGACTGTTTTTCCTCTTTATACCCACAGCCCTGTCATTTGAAAGAAAGGGCCGGTTGCCCGGCATCTACCAAACAAAGACTGGGTGTTGTAAGCAGCACCAAAATTAAGACTATTTGAGAAACTTAGAGAAAACCGAGAAACAGCTATGGGGCTAAGGCTGAATAAGGAATAATGAGCCCTTCTCTTCCCCTCCCCCACAGACGCCTCCTTCACGCGGGAATCCCGGTTCCTCCTGCTTTCAACGCAGGAAGAGAAGCGATTCCACAGGTGGAAATCTGAGACCGGCTGGAGGAACGCCCGCTGGTGCACGCCGCTGAGCTGACAGGGCTGACTGGAGACAGCATACCTTTGGGGTGCAGGGGCGATAACAGAAAGAAGGGGACTAGGACCAATTGGACAGAGGATAAGAGGGTTTGCGCCCATGGGGATCTGCAGAAGCGAGGCTGCGGGGGTGCAAAATCAATAAGGTGAACGGGCTGATCGCTAATGCAAAGCCAAAGGGGAGTAAGAAATAAAGAGAAAGAAAAGAATATTAAATCGCGGGAGAATGAGAAAATAAACCCGCAAAAGGGAGAGGAGGGGGCAAGGGCGCCTGTTACGGCGTGGGTGGGGTTGACAAGAATAGAGTACATTATGCAGTTCATTTAGTTAACAAGTGAAATAATGAGGAAGCGTGCAGAGTGAATGCCAAGAGAAAAGGCACAAAAACCCTATTGAGAGGCCGCGGCCGCTCCTGGCGTAGCCCATCACATGGCAATAGTCCTATTTAAGCGGCGCCGCCGGCGCCTTTCAGCACCACTAGCGCTGGCCAGCACCCCACGCTCTTTGGGCGGCGCCCGCGGCAGCGGAGGCTGCGGTTTCAGACTAGGTCTCAGCGGCGCCTTCAGCCTCCCTGGCAGAGGCAGCTGCTGGAGGCCGCGGCCGGGAACAGCGCTTGGAGAGCCGGAAGGTCCGGCGGGCGCAGAGGGCCGGCGGGCTGTGGGGCGGCCGAGCGCCGGGGCCATGCCGCGCTCCTTCCTGGTGGATTCGCTAGTGCTGCGCGAGGCGGGCGAGAAGAAGGCGCCCGAGGGCAGCCCGCCGCCGCTCTTCCCCTACGCCGTGCCCCCGCCGCACGCGCTGCACGGCCTCTCGCCTGGCGCCTGCCACGCGCGCAAGGCCGGGCTGCTGTGCGTGTGCCCGCTCTGCGTCACCGCCTCGCAGCTGCACGGGCCCCCCGGGCCGCCCGCGCTGCCTCTGCTCAAGGCGTCCTTCCCACCCTTCGGCTCACAGTACTGCCACGCGCCCCTGGGCCGCCAGCACTCCTCTGTGTCGCCCGGGGTCGCTCACGGCCCCGCCGCCGCTGCCGCCGCCGCCGCGCTCTACCAGACTTCCTACCCGCTGCCCGACCCCAGACAGTTTCACTGCATCTCTGTGGGTAAGCGGGGCCGTTGTGCGGAAGGACAGGGCAGAGGTGATCCGAAGCAGGGTGGAGAGCCAGGGATGGAGGAACAGGGATCCTGGGCTTTCTATGGGCGGTGAGGGTCAAGTTGGAGACTAAGGGGGGGGTTGTTTGGGGTGGAGAGCAGATTGAGGGCCAGGATACGAAGCCAGGAGGGAGGTGAGAGCAGACGTCCAGGTCCTGGAGTGGGCGCCGGGGGTAAAGTGAGGCCTGGGATCCAGGGCTCTCCACAAAGGGGTTCCAGGGCTACGTGACTCCGAGAGAATCAAGATCTCGAGCTGGACAAGGAGGTGCTCACTGTAGCTGTTCTGTGGATTGTGTTGGGGGCGAAGGGGTGGGTAAGAGGTCAAAGTCGTAGTATTCCGGCGGCCGCCCATCAGGGGATTGGGCCCACAGAACAGAGGTCTGATCGCTTCCCTCTCTGCTCTGCCACCTCCAGACAGCAGCTCGAACCAGCTGCCCAGCAGCAAGAGAATGCGCACGGCATTCACCAGCACGCAGCTGCTAGAGCTGGAGCGCGAGTTCGCCTCTAATATGTACCTGTCTCGCCTACGCCGCATCGAGATCGCGACCTACCTGAATCTGTCCGAGAAGCAGGTGAAGATCTGGTTTCAGAACCGCCGAGTGAAGCACAAGAAGGAAGGCAAGGGCAGCAACCATCGTGGCGGCGGCGGCGGTGGGGGTGCAGGTGGTGGCGGGAGCGCACCGCAAGGCTGCAAGTGCGCATCGCTCTCCTCAGCCAAGTGCTCGGAGGATGACGACGAATTGCCCATGTCGCCATCCTCCTCAGGGAAGGACGACCGGGATCTTACGGTCACTCCCTAGACGAGCGTCTCTCTAGGTCGCCCACCCCAAGACCTCCATGCACCTCAAAGACGCAGCGCTGGTTCCCAGGCACTCGCTGCCAAACCACTGCCCGGCATGGATTTGGCACGGCTTTGCAGAGGTCCCTGGCCCTGGGCAGGGCTGAGAGCTTGGCAGAGACTGGACCATGGTGTCCCCGTCTCTAAGGCTCGCGCGCGTACAAAGCCAACTCCAAGCTGTGAACATTGTAAGCGCTCGAGTCCTCCTGGGTAGTGCAGCACCGCGGCCCCCGTCGGCAAACCTGCTTGGCGCAGCGCCTTGCGGGGCAGCCAGCGCCTCATAGCCCTCCCTCTCTGGGCTGCCTTGGGCTTCCTCGCTTCCTCTACTCTCCTCCGTCCTCGGTCAAGGTCGGAGGCCTTGGATGCTGGTTCGCTTCTCTTTTAAAATGTCTTTTTGTCCCTCCCCCACCTCTTTCCTGTGATCGTTTATTCACTCGGCCTGCGCCCGCCAACACACACATTTATGAACCCTTTTTTTCTTTTCCTTTTTCTTTCCCTTCCTCAGGGAGCCTCCTCCTTCATTTTGTCCATTTGTCCCTTGATCGGCCTTGCTGTCCTCAGTTCCCACGGCCCCTCTCACATATGATAAATTTTACCCGTAGTATCCAAATTGGAGACACCGATCGCTCTGTTTCCTACACGCTCTCCATTCATCTAAACACAGGACCCCGATCTCCCCCGCTGGCGACCCCACTCTTCCCCATCTAGACTCTGGCCCGCCCCATCCTAGCTGTGTAATTGAACGGCCTCTGGAATGCCAGAAGATATTTATTTATTTATTTATGTACAAAATTTTAAATAAACTTTTTTTTTCTTAGAAATGCCCGTGGCTCTGAGCCCAGAGGCCTCCGCTCTGGCGTAGACGGGCGCCGACCTGGATTGGGCGTCCCTGCTGGGAAGGGTTGGGGAGGCAGTTGCAGGGTCGGAGCCGGCTCCTAGCTTTACAGCTCAGCCAGCGCCTCTCCGCACCTCAGCTCCGCGGAGACTCTGCCTTCCATGCCAGCCACGTGCGCGCTAACGATTGTCCGACTCCGGCCTGGCGCACACGCGTCGTGGAGCTCAGAGAGCTGAGCCGGGTGGGAAGGAGGGCGCTCTTCCTGGACTGCACCCTGGGTCCCAACCCCTGCAGCGCCTCCTTCGCACCCAGGATCCAGCCCCATCTCCAGCCCTCACCGTTTCGCCGTCCTGTCCCGCAGCCGGGAGGGCAGAAACCAATTCCACCATAAGCACAAGAAATCCATCCTTTTCTGCGCTTGGATTGATAACGATTCGTTAGGGACAAATTCCCATTCTGCCGGATGGTACAGACTCCTCTCAGAGGTGCCTCCTTGCTTTAAGGCAAATTCCGTTAGCCGAGTCCCCGGTGACAGAACATTTCGGGCGAGGAGTCCGAGAACTCAAAGTGATCCTGCCCCAGGGAGTCCCTGAGAGGGACTCTGTGTAGCTGGAGCCATGGCGCTGGGACCTCATGTTCTCACCAATTCTCGTTATAATCCTATATTCCCCTATGACTTAGAATCCACACCCCCAGACCTCTTTGAGGGCATATGCTAGTCTTTTACTCTCTAAGATGGATGAGGAGAAGAAAGTGCGTGAGGTTCTGCGGAGACCCAGAGCGCACAGCCGCGGGAGAAGAATTATTTCTGCAGTCAGGGACTGAGACCTGGGAAACTACCATCCGCGTTCTCACCGCTCCCATTCTGTGTCCAGGAAACCTGGCCTACTTCTTTTCCTGCCAGACCCCTACTCCTAAACACACACACACACGCAAACACCCTGGGGAACGCTGAACTCCTTGTATCTAGACAAAGCAAATGCGGCTTTTCCAGCTGGAAAGACGATCCACCTGGGTTGCTCAACATTTTTGGAGCTAATTTCCTTTCCCCACCAAAATAGCTTTATTGAGCTGTTCACGTTAGCATCCAGTTCGTTCATTCAAACTGTGCAATTCCACAGTTTTTAATATATTCACAGAATTGTGCAACCATCGAAACAATCTTATTTTAAAACATTTTTGTTATCCCAAAAAGAAACCCCATGCCCATCAGTAGTCACTGCCAATTCTCACTATGTCCCAGCCCTAGGCAACCACAAACCTACTTTTGGTCTTGTATTAGTCAGGGTTCTCCAGAGAAAAGAACCAATAGGCTACATGTAATTATATGAGGAGGTTTATTCTGGAAGGTTATACCAGGAAGTCCTGTGATACGTCATCTGCAAGCAGGAGAACCAGGAAAGTCAATGGTGTGATTCAGTCTGAGTCCAACCGCATAAGAACCAGGGGAACTGATGGTGTAACTCCTAGTCTGAGGCCCAAAGCCTGAAAACCTGGGAAGCTCCTCATCTAAGACCCAGACTCCAAGGCCCCAGAACCAAGAGCTTGTGGGGCTTATTTCTAATAAACCCCTTCGGTCTTTTCCTTCACATCAAGCTGAGTATGGGGATGGGGAGTCTCCCCTCCAGTCCCCCTGGAGCAAGGGCAGGATCTGGCTCCCCATGGAGAAACCCTTGCTGGTTCTTCCTGGAGCTAAGCACCTGAGTTGTGCTCTTAGACTGATGAGGGTCTCCATCAGTCTGAACCCCACTCTAGTCGGGACCAATTCTCTACCATCCCAGGAGGTGACGTTGTGCCAATCTAAACGAAGCCAAGGTGCTTTAGGACATGCCAGTGAATAGAATCCTAACTAATGTTTTATTATCAGTAATGAGGCTGATGCTTTCTGAGCTTTTCGCGTTTGCACGCTGCTCTAGGGCCCTAGGGTGAGCGCAGTTGAGCACTCGTAGCTCCAGTACCACCGGCCAGTCTCTCTTTGGTTGGGATTTGGGGGCGGCTGCGGCAGCACGAGTTTCTGGAACCGAGTTCATTGTGGGTGTGAAGGACCGGCTTAGAACTAGCTCCTCTCCTTGATTACAGGACGGGATGGTCTTGTGTACCTGGGACAGGCTTTCGCCATCACTGTGTGTCAGGTACCTTGATCCGAAATGCACTTTGGGACCTGCCAGGAACCAAGTTGGGAGGGGATGGAAATGGCGATGGGAGAAATAGGAAGAGGATGAACACACACACCCGCTCTACCCGCACCTGCTTCTTCTCCCCGCCCCGCATCCTTAGGTTTTACCACCCTGCCTAGGGGTCCCTCCTGTTCCCAGCTGCCCCCAGAGTCCGCAGATCCACAGCTGTGAGCTAGGTCCGCGCGGGGCCAGTTCTCCCAGGAGTGCACGTTTCCTCCTCCCGGCTTCCCAGGGATTCATTTCTAGAAGATCAGGCTTTCAGCTTTCTGCTCTGCTTTAGCGACCAGCTGGAGGAAAAAAGCAAGCCTCCTTGTGGCGATCCCAGTTGTTGCCAAGGTGGTGACGGGAGCGCAGCGCTGGGGACTTGGAGGCGGCTGCGGCGCACGGGGGCTCTCAGCATCCAGCCACCGGGAGGGACAGCGACCGGCGTTCGAGTCCCAGCACACTTCCGCTCAAACACTCCTCACCCTGCAGCCTCTGACCTGAATGCAGAAACAGTTTGGGTCTTGTGCTGAGCGGGCCGGGAGGCCTCCGCTTGGGTGAAAGCCTCTCCTCTGCCGCCTGGGTTGACCGCCAGGGAAGGGCGCGATTGCGGCCTGGAGCTACCGGCTCCTCCTCCTGCCAGAGGCAATCCAGCCCTTAAACCACCTTGCTCTAAGCTGGAAGTTGGGGCTTGCAAGGCATATTGTGAAATTAGAACCAAACTGAATTATCAGGATGAGATTTTCCAGAAATTACCTTTTAACTTGGCTAATCCACCTAGGGGTCCCCAAGTTTATTTCAAGGACAGTGGCGTTTTCTCTGTGCAGTGTAGTGGCCAGGAGTGTGGGCCCTGCAAGAGCCTAGCTTTGCAACCTACGTCCACCATTCCCTAATCTTGGGCAAGCCACTGGCTCCTCCTAAACTTCAGTTTCTTCCTCTGTAAGTGGGGATTATGTTAATAGTTCCCCTGCAGGGTTGCTGTGCAATATGAACGGATAGAATTCCTCTAAAATGCTAGGCAGATGTCTGCCGCGTTTCAGTAAATGTTAACTAATGGTGCACTTGTTGGTGTTGCAGTTGTTACTTGCAGTGTCTGTAGATGCGCCTGGTGCATAGTTAATGCTGAATTATTTAATGAGTGCTGAAAAGTGACCACTCACACTCAGATTTAGGCCCAAATCTACCACTGAGGGAGGGGCTAGAGAACACTTCAAGTGCAAACATTTCCTGGACTCTGTGGAGTTAGTGGAAAATAAGGAATGCTCCCCTCTGCCAAGCACCCAGTGCCAGAATCGCTAAAGTCCAAACAAGGATCTCCTTTTCACCTTCGTTTAAACCAGTTCCTCAACCTCTACTCTATTGCCATTTTGGGCTGAATAAATCTCTGTTGTGGGAGGCTGTCCTGTGCGTTCCATGGAGGCCAGCAGCACACCTGACCTCTACCCACTGGTTGCCGGTAGCACCTTCTCCTAGTTGTGGCAACCAAAAACGTCTCCAGACGTAGCCAAAAGTCTTGGGGGGGGACATCACTTCAGGCTGAAAACAACTGATTTTGACCCCTATCATTTCTGCCGTAGCCCACGGAGGCCAGGATTTGGTGGCCTGGCTCTGAGCACACCTTTCTTCCTTTCCTCCAGCTGTCATTTCACTGGACACCTCTACCTCCTGCACTGGGGTACCAGACTGTGCTCTGCGAGATAGTGAGGGAGGAGGAAGCAGAAAGAGAAAGTGGGGAAAGGGCAGCTGGTGGAAACAGCAGAGCTGAAGACCTTTCCTGCACAGTGGAGGATGCAGCTAGTCTGCACAGCCCAGGGCCTGCAGGTTGAAAGGGTTATCAGTCAGAGGCTTGCAGGCTGAGCAGAATTTACAGGGCTTCTAGGGCCTTTCCAAGAACATCCTATCCATATGTTTCATGGCCCTGTAGACAATAGGCCCCCTCTGCAGTCAGGTCCATGGGTACTTACAAGGCCAACTTTGGGGGGGGAAACTTTAGGAGCCTGAGGTGGCATCCCCCAAGTCTCTCCCTCCCTTTCTCTCTCTCTCTCACACACACACACACACACACAAACACACACACACACTTGCCACCACTATTAGGGTTCTTCTTGAAGCACATATTGGCTTTTTGTGTGTGTGTACATACAGGCATTTTAATACCTTCTCTCTTGTTTGGTTAATGCCTACATGTCCAAAACTGGAAATCAGTTCCTTTTGATTAGAGCCTATCGTATTTGATTCAAACACAAGTAGCCTTGCACACAGTAACCACAGAACACTGACACTCACTTTCTCCGAGATAAGGCCTTGGAATGGCAAAAGAGTAGAGGGGTGCTGAGGACAGAGGACCATGCGTATGGAAGAGATGCAAGGGCAAGAGAAGTGTGGTGTGGGGGGGGGTGGGGGAGGTTCTGGAAGTATCACTGCACCAATCAGTGTTACTTGAGGCCATTGGTCCCCACTCCCAAATTGGAAAGTTGAGCCATTGTGTCTACCAGACTCCTTCAGAACCCAGCTTTACCCACAAAGTAAGGAATAAACCAATTCCAATGAGCCAAAAACTCATGAATCCAGCCTTTCCTCAAACTTACATGTAATGAATCATCCACAAGTGAGTTCGTTATACTAATAGGAGTGTGTGTGTATACATTTGTGTGGGTGCACACATTGAAGAGACTGAAACACAAGGAAGGTGGGAAAAATGTTGGTGAGTCTAGGAGAAGAACCAGATTTCACTGAAGTTAAACAGCCTGGTTTAGTGATCATGCTGTCACTATGACTCCAAGCCCTGGTGCTAGAAGTCTCCTTTGAAACCACCAAGGAAATTCCAAAGCCCTAAACCTGACACCTCCGAGACTGGGTTCCAGGATTTTATCTGTGAGTGACTCAAGGGAGGAAGTGCCTCCCTTGGTATGCTGGGGAGACATTTAACTTGGTATTCATTTCGGGCAGTGGTGGGCAAGGAAGGTGTGGCATTCAGGAGTCTGCCCTGCACTACCCTGTCCAGGGGATACTGGTCAGAGTGGGCATGAGTCTGTAAAAAGCCAGGGGAACCTTGCAGGGAGGAGGCCCCACTCCTAATCCAGTTGGCTTTCAGGCTGTTGGATCCCAGGAGGGAGGGTCAGTCCAGGGGCCTCCCCCATTGGTTCACTGTCCACAGAGATGTGCCAGAAAGAAGCAGATGTCTGATCCTGGATTCCAGAATGATGTGAATTTCTAAAGTAGCTAAGTTACAGGCTCAATTGAATTCTCTCAAAATTCATGTATTGAAGTCCCTGCTACCTACCTCACAATATAATCATATTTAGAGATCAGGTCTTTTTTTTTTTTGAGATAGAGTTTCCCTCTGTTGCCAGGCTGGAGTGCAGTGGCATGATCTCGGCTCACTGCAACCTCCGCTTCCCAGGTTCAAGAGATTCTCCTGCCTCAGCCTCCTGAGTAGCTGGGACTACAGGCACCTGCCACCACTCCCAGCTAATTTTTTTGTTGTTTGTTTTTTTGTTTGTTTTGAGACAGAGTTTCGCTCTTGTTGCCCAGGCTGGAGTGCAGTGGCACAATCTCGGCTCACCATAAACTCTGCCTCCTGGGTTGAAGCCATTCTCCTGCCTCAGCTTCCTGAGTAGCTGGAATTATATGCATGAGCCACCACGCCTGGCCAATTTTGTATTTTTAGTAGACAGGGTTTCTCCATGTCGGTCAGGCTGGTCTCAAATTTCTGACCTCAGATGATCCACCTACCTCGGCCTCTCAAAGTGCTGGGATTATAGGCGTGAGCCACCATGCCCAGCCGAAGCTAATTTTTGTATTATTAGTAGAGACAGGGTTTCACCATGTTCGCCAGGATGGTCTCAATCTCCTGACCTTGTGATCTGCCCACCTAGGCCTCCCAAATTGCTGGGATTACAGGTGTGAGCCACCACACCCGGCCACAGAGATAGAGTCTTTAAAGAGGTAATTAAGGTAAAATGAGGTCATAGGGGTGAACCTTAAACCAATATGATGGTGTATTTGTAAGAAGAAGAATTTGGGACCTAGACACACATGAAAAATGCCATGTGAAGGCACAGGGAGAAGATAGCCATCTGCAAGCCAAGGAGAGAGGCCTCAAAAGAAACCAGATCTGTCTATGCCTTGACCTTGAACTTCCAGCCTTCAGAACCGTGAGACAATAAATATCTGCTGCTGAAGCCCCTAGTGTGTGGTTTCTTTTTCTTTTTTGGCAGGATGGGCACCCACGCAGACTGATACAAGTTCTGACCTGAGTGAGAGCTCTCTGGACCTCTATATGCTACCGTAAGGATGTGGAATATTGTAGAGGAAAGAGTATTGGGCTAGTAGTCAAGAATTTGACAACCACCCTGGATTGTGGCTCTAACTAGCTCTGTAACTTTGGACAAACCATATAGTCTTCCCGGACCTCTGCTTCCCCTTCTTCAAACTTAAGGGGTGTAACAGGCATTAGTTTTTGTGTCTCTTTTTGTTTTCTTCTGACCAGCAACCATTCCCCCCTCCTTCTGGTGACAGAATCGAGATTTTGTTTTGTCAAATGCAAATTAAGATCAGTTCTGAAAAGAACAGGCACCCACTGAGGCAGACATTTGCACACCGTGAGAGTTCTCCACGGGCAGTTTCCTGCGTTCCTCTTCAACATCTGTTGGAGATTAGAAACTTACTACCTGTTCCCCTGACAGCTCAGACATGGGCATAAAACCTGGTCCCAACCAACTGGATATTTTCCCCAGAAATATGAATCTAGAGGAGAGTAATGCAGAGATGTACGTCAGTTAGAGATGATTTCCTATGGCTGTGAAGTTTAGAGCTTCCACATAATGGCAAATGACCTGTGACAGTGTGGAAAGAACTGTCCAGGATGGGAACCCCAGAGATGGCCCCTAACTGGTCTGTACAGAAATGAGGTCTTGGCTATCTCCTTCCTCCCTGCCAGGTGTCCAGGCCATTTTCTCCAGCATTCCCATTGATTCTGTGATTTATCAGATGGCCTTCCCTTCAATGTCTTTTCTACTTAAGTAGCCAGAATTCATTTCTGTTACCTGCAATTGAGAATTCTGAGTGATGCAATAATCCATAACATAGATGAGCTATTTAGAACCTGCACAGGATTATGAACAGAGCGTGGAGAAGTATGATGGTTTCATCTCTAGAACCAAACATCAGTTTTGACCAGGTGATCAGTATTACTTACACAGAATCCCCTGGGCCTTCATATTCCTTGGCTCTTTTAGGCTGCTGCCCATTCATTCCTTTTGGACACACTGGAGCATTTAGACTTGGTTTTATGGTTTGAATATTTGTCCTGTCTGAAATTCATGTTGTAACTTAATTCCCAATGTATCAGTATTGGGAGGTGAGGTCTTTTGACAGTAATTGGGTCCATGGATTAATCTATTCATGGGTTAATAAACTAATGGATCATGACGGGAGTAGATCTGTCAGAAAAAGCCAAGTCGGCAGGTGCAGTGGCTCACACCTACAATCCCAGCACTTTGGGAGGCTGAGGCGGCTGGATCACCCGAGGTCAGGAGTTCAAGACTAGCCTGACTAATATGGTGAAACCCTGTCTATACTAAAAATACAAAATTAGCTGGATGTGGTGGCGCATGCCTATAATCGCAGCTACTTGGGAGATGTGGCAGGAGAATTGCTGGAATCCAGGAGGCAGAGGTTGCAGTGAGCCAAGATCGTACCATTGTACTCCAGCCTGGGCAATAAGAGTGAAACTCTGTCTCAAGTAGAAAAAAAAAAGCCCAGGCTGCCTCACCATGTAACGCCCTGTCAGGGAGTCCTCACCCTGGTGAGAAGCCCCTCACCAGATGCTGGTGCCATGATCTTGGACGTTTCACCATCCAAAACCGTAAGAGGTAAATTTATTTTCTTTATAAATTATCTAGTCATAGGTATTTAGTTATAGCAACAGAAAACAGACTAAGACACTTGAGTGGATGGTTTCAGAGATCATCACTCAGTGGTGATAACATGGGTCACTGTTGGATCATGAACTGGCCTTGCCCTGGAGCAGCAATGGGCTTCCTGGGAGCAGCGGAAATGGTGCTTCCTCCCAATCTACACACCTGCAGGAGGAGCCATGCCCAGGCCATGCCCCTTTGAGATCGCTGTCCACCCCGTGCACACATTTCCAGATCTGCTCACTCTGCGCTACTTTGCTCTTCCTCACCAGGGAAGAAATGCTACCTGAACTTCTTCATCAGACTCTCTGTGTCAGTTAGGAATGTTTTAAGACTGCTCAATAATTCTAATCACAACCATTTTATTTCAAGTGTCAGAACCTACATTAAGCTAAAAGGTATCTATGGGTTCACAGAACCGCTTAAGTTCAGGAGTGGAGCTGTCGTCAGGAGCTCCAGCGATTTAAATGATATGTTGAGGTCTCTGGCCCTCCTCATCCACTGACTTTGCTTCTTTCCATGTGTTGGTTTGATTCTCTCATCCTATAGACAAGGTGGGACCGTGGGGGGGTGGGGGGAGGGGCAAAGGGTAAGAGGACAGGGCCAGCATGGCAACAAACAGCTTCAGATCTAGGCCATCCCAGCAAAATGGCCCCAACAAAGAAGCAAAAGCATTTTTCTCTCTCTCCCCAAAGTTCTCTAGTGGCCTGTGGTAGCAGCCCCAGAGTAGTGACAGGCATCGTCCAAGTGGCACCCCCAGAGGTGACCACTCTAACCAAAGATTGACTCTGCCTGGTTGCATGCCAGTCCTGTGGCTATGGCCAGGGGTGGCACCCTTGGGGAAGTTCAACTGGATGCCCCACTAGAACACAGGAAATAGGGGATTGGGGTGGCTGGAAGGAACAAAATGGATGCTGAGCAGACAAAAGGAAGACATCCATTCTGGGTACCAGCCACTGCTTCCTGTTACAGTACAGTGGTTCACAAAGTATAAAATGTGGGCCCTCAGGTTCTCTTGGGGGTCCAAGAGGTCAAAGCTATTTTCATACTACTAAGACATTATGTGTCTTTTTCACTGTGTTGACATTTGCCCTGATAGTGCAAAAGCAGTTATGGGCAAAACTGCTGGTGACTTAGACAAATCCAGGCAGCAGGCAAAGAACTGTGCTAGTGGTCACTGTGTTCTTGGACCCCACATACCCAGGGTAAAAAAGAAATCCAGCTGCACCCAAGAATGTTCTTGACAAAGAGGTTAACATAATAATTTCATTAAAGCTCAACTTTGAAGACATGGCTTCTTAATATTCTATGTGACAAAATGGTAAGTGTTCATTTGCTTCAAACCAAAGTACGCAAAAAAGAGTTCTATCTTGAAAAACACACACACATCAGTGAGTAGCAAGCTGAACTGGCTGCTTTTTTCATGAAAAACCATTTTACTTGAAAGAAGGACTAACAGAAAAATTGGTTATTCAGACTTGGGTGTTGGGCAGATATTTTCTTGAAAACAAAGTCAGCCTGTTACTTTAAGAAAAACAACTGAAGTATTTGCTGTCAATGATAAAATTTGAGGTTTCATTCAAAAATTGGAATGCTGGAATACATATATTCATCACTGTGAACTTGACAGCTTCTCGATACTTGAAGGCTTTTCTGATGAGATTGGCAGAGACATTAACAAATAAGATTTTTAAATACATTACATAATGAAATGTGCCAACATATGGGTGCTCTTTATTAGCTCAGTGAACCAGTATTTCCAGATGACCAAGGTGTGACGTTACAAAATTCTGCACAAGTAAAAGATCCATTCAAACGTCAAGAGATCAGCAGCTTTTCATGTAACAGAATACAAACAAAAAATTTACATGATTCCAGATTCCACATCATAATTAACATTTAAGAACTTCAAGTTTTGATGTAATACCAAGAAAAATATTCACACTTATATTAAAAGGCTATTAAAATACTTCTCCTGGCTGCGCGTAGTGGCTCACACCTGTAATCCCAGCACTCTGGGAGGCCGAGGTGCGTGGAACACTTGAGGCCAGAAGTTCAAGACTCTGTTGCCCAGACTAGAGTGTGATGCCAGCATAGCTCACTGCAGTCCTGAACTCCTGGGCTCAAGTGATTCTCCTGCTTCAGTATCCCAACTAGCTAGGACTATAGGCATGTACTACCATGCCCAGCTAATTAAAAAAAATTTTTTTTACAGATGAGGTCTTGCTTTGTTGTCCAGGATGGCCCTCCACTTTTTAAACTAATTATCTGTATGAGGCTGATTTTCTTCCTATAGTTCAAGGAAAAGAACACATCACAAAAGACAATGCCCACTAACACCCCTCAGGTGATCTCAGTACGCCACTGTCTTCTATTAAGCCAGATATTAGAGGTTTGCGAAAATATAAAGCAGTGCCACACTTCTCAATAATTTTTTTGTTTTGGATATTATCGTTATTTTATACAAAAATGCTATTTATGTTAAAAAGGAGTAAGTTTATTATTGTTGTTTAAAACAAATCTATAAATATTTTTAAATTTTGTATTTCCATTTAAAATACAGTCAGTCTTATTTATTTATTTATTTAGAGACAGAGTGCTGCTCTGTCCCAGGCTGGAGTGCATTCAATCTTGACTCACTGCAACCTCTGCCTCCCGGCTACAAGCCATTCTCCTGCCTCAGCCTCTCTAGTAGCTGGGATTACAGGCATGAGCCACAATGCCCGGCTAATTTTTGTATTTTTAGTAGAGATGGGGTTTCACCAGGTTGGACAGGCTGGTCTCGAACTCCTGACCTCAGGTGATCTGCCGGCCTCGGCCTCCCAAAGTGCTGGGATTACATACGTGAGCCACCACGCCCAGCCCGAAGACAGTCAATTTTTTTTTAAACCATTTACAAATATGTTTAATAGTAGCATTTCTTTACATTAAAGAAAAACAAAGTTCAAATACCCAACAATAATTAACACTTGGTACACAAATAGACAAAAGGCTGTGGAGAAGCTGGATTTAAATAAAGGCGTTATGGGTATAATTAACTATAATTTTTTTTATGAATAAATAAGAAAAAAGTCCCTGGATGAAAAGCATAGTGGAGGTTTATTTTCCAATATTCTTCAATTTGGACTGAACACCTGCCAACTGAGCAGACCTCCCAATATTATACCAAAAAGACTGCTTTCCCCACCAGCAATTACAATACACGATACCACTAGGCCCAATGGCTCAGAGGGAAGAGTGGCCTGTGGTTCTTCAATGTTTATCCTAACCTGCTTCCAGCTTCAGGAGCCCAACCCATGTCTTTGGTCACTTGAGATTTTTTATTTATTAATTTTTATGAGATGAACTGTTGCTATGCTGCCCAGGCTGATTTTAAACTCCTGGGCTCAAGCAGTTCTCCCGCCTTCCAGAATGTTGGGATTATAGGCATCAGCCACCACATGGAGCCACCTGAGACTTTTTAAACAGCACCAGCACTTCTAGCTGGTTTGAACCTTAAATGCCACCACCCACCAGAGAGGAGGCTCTCACTAGATTCTCAATCTGTTATTTAAATTACTTTTCAATTGAAAAACAAAACAGAAGAAACGTATTAGAATAAGGCCACTTAGGAATGTTCTTAACTTTTCCATTCAGTTTTTGGCTGATACATTAAACTATGAATAATAAATACAGTCTTTCCCCAGGTGCAAGGCTAAACCAGCAGCTTCTGGGGCTTGGTCTACAGTTCTCAGAAAGACATACTGCCTAAAAAGTCAGGCTAGTGCCCTAGTTCCAGTGGCCTCTGCAAATGAGGCCTTGCCAGTCAGTGGACAGGCATATAGAATCCAGCACCACGCCTTGGGCCTTCCTGCTTCCCAGTTTCACAGGTACGACGCACATGAGGGGGAGCAGCCCGCACTTCTGTTGGAGGATGGCTCTGGTACTTTCCAGGGCACAGCCTGGACGAATGATGCCAAACTTTCCAGGCACAGACAAATCAACCACAGTTGACCCGAGGCGACATGCAGGGCTCTGGTTATCTCAAATTTGTCCCCCATCAATGACCAAGGACAATTGAGCCCAGAGATCCTGGAACCCCTCAACACAGAGAACTGGCCTGTGAGCTGAGGCTGGCGCTGGTGAGAGCAAGAGGACCCTCACACATCCGAGCCAAGTCTTTCAAGAAGGCATGATCAGGAATCCGGATGCCTACAAGAGGCGTAAAAGGGTTTTTAGCTCCTCCAAGCGTTCCATCACCAGGGTCACTGGTCCTGGCAGTAGGTCTTTCAGGGCACCTCAGGCTCACACGGCAGTATCTGTAGACATAGGTCACGCGGCCCAGGCACATGGCCAGAGGCTTGGCCTCGCTGCAGCCCTTGAGGCGGTATCCAGCGCGCAGGGTGGCCAAGCAGCTCGCCTACAGCGTATCGGCGGGGACGGCCACCAGGGCGCCGGCGCGCAGCTCGGCCACAGCGGCCCGCAGCGCCTCGGTCCAGTCTGAGCGCTCCCCGGGAGCCGCAACAGCCGGGCCCAGGAGCCGCCGGAGCAGGGCTCGCCGGGCGGAGGAGGCGGCCCCTCCGGAAGCCAGCGGGCCCCTCGCTCGACCCCAAGCTGGCAGCCACCGCGGCCCTCATCCCCCTTCACCAACGCGCGGCAGACATCCGCCCAGGCCCGCTTCCGGGAGGAAGTGACCAAAGACAACCAATTTTAATAGAGACAGCTCACATAAGCAAAAACCCCTTGGTGCCCTCAGTACTTTTTTTAAGAGTGTGAAGGGATGTTCAAAGCATGTGATGGGCTATAGTAGTGTATTAATAACAACAGCGGCCAGCATTTCCAGACACCTGTTAACCCTCTTAATCCTCATCAAAGCCCAATGAAGTAGGAAGTACTATAATCCTCATTGCCCAGATGGAGAAACTGAGGCACAGAGAGGTTAAATGACTCGCAGATGTCATGCTGCTAGCATGTGGAGATCCTGCAACTCCCTCCCAGGAATCGGACTCCAGAGTTAGCATTTCTAACTTGTTCAAAACGCTGATTCATCTCTATAAGCCAATCAGGAGGCTGTTGATCTGTTTTCCGCAGGGTAACCGTCTGGCTACCCACTGCGTTTCACATACTCAAGAGGCCTCAGACATCATGGCTCTCTCTCTACCATCCCCCATATCCAAGCCTGGTAGCAGCTACACCAGTGATTTAGAAAAGAAGACACCAAACCATTTTCAAAAATGCATTTAACACAAAATCTGGCTATTCCTATACAACACCTTCAAACTCGGCTGATGGTCTCTTACACTGTTTTCCTCTGGGACAAAAAGGCAGGAAAATTTCTTTTGCCAATATTGAACTACTATCAAAATCTAGTGCACCTGCTCCTGAAAACGTGCCGGATTACCAATTCACATTATTTTTCCCCCCGCTACACTCTTTTGCTTTTGTTTTTGAGACAGGATCTTGCATTGTCACACAGGCTAAAGGGCAGTGGTGCAATCACAGCTCATTGCAGCCTCAACCTCTTGCTCAAGTCATCCTCCCACCTCAGCCTCCCGAGTAGCTGGGGCTACATGTGCATGCCACCATGCTCAGCTAACTTTTTTATTGTTTGTAGAGATGGGGTCTTGCTATATTGCCCAGGCTGGTCTTGAATTCCTGGGCTCAAAGGATGCTCCTGTCTTGGCCTCCCAAGATGTGGGATTATAGGGGTGAGTCACCCCTCCTGGATACTATACTCTTAAAATTGGAAAATTGCTGTTAGGCGTGCATGTTTTTACCATCTGTGCCATTATACCCAATGCCCCTAGATAAATGTAATCTCATCGGCCACAGTGCAAGGGAACTCCAGCCATAGGAAAGTTACCCGTTAACATTCCTCTGGTGATCCTAGTGCATGTGGAGCTCTGTATTGCCTGATCTATCTGTGGCCGTGTAGTTTCTCTTCATAAACTTGGCTTAATATACCAAGCATAACATGACACATGGCTGAATAACCAAAATCCCATTTCCCTCAAGTATCTTTTAATTAAAATGTTAATTTGGGCACGCATAAGTTAACTCCACTTCAGCCCAGAAAGAAGGGTTTAAACTCTAAAGGGATTTTGAAATTCCTTCGCCAACTTAAGGCATTTTGGGGATACGGTTTGTATGAAAGATGCTTCAGAAAATGAAGTTGTCATGCATTGTATGTGTAAATAAACCTTCCAGCTCAATGGAGGGATAGCAGCGCAGTAGGGCTGGAAAGGCATTCTGGGTATTGGCATGCAAATGAGCGTGTCAACAGCGGTTAGAGTGTACCTTGGGGTGGTAAACAAGCTGATTGTCATGGGAAATGTAGTCAGCTCTGCTCTGTTTGAAACTGTTTTGCAAATCCCTTATTTGGTTAGATTTCTGAAAGTTGAATTTGTGAACTCAATAATGCAGCTTAGTACCAAACTCCCAGTCACATGGTCTTTGGATGCCTGACAGGGCTGCATACTCCATAAAGGGCTGTCCAAGCAGGCATGCCCAATTAGGCCTGCAATGCATGGGGCCTGAAGCACAAACAGAAGGCTGAAGAAACATGTCGGCCACAATTAGAACGCGGCAGAGGCGAGGCTTCCAACCCTGGATGTGCCCATGCCCTGTGGCTGCTTCCTGCCTTCCCGAGTTCTCTCCCTCTGCCTGGTTGCTCTGTTCCTCCACCCCTAGCCTGGCCACCATCTCCCCCAGCCTCTTCTGGGAAGTCCTCTTCACCTGTCCAGGTGGGATTTAAGACCCTGCACACCATCTGCTCTGGACAGCACTTCCTCTTTGACTCATGAGTGTGTGGACACGGTTTCCACACTGAGCACTTTGCTGGGCTCTTACCATGGTGAACGGCACTCTGTGTGCCCATCTGTCTCCCCTAGCTAACTGGTGTTCCTTGAGGCAGGAGACAGAGTCTTCCTCATCGTCATGTCCCCAGGGCCTGGCACACAGTGGGCACACAGCAAGCACCAGGTATGCATACGTTCACGTTCTCCTTCTCGCCTGGAACAAGATGAATTCAATAAGAACACAGAATCTTTGCACTGTTTTCCTTAGTGCACCCTCTTCCCTCTGCCTCTGGCTTACAGACCCTGCCCCTGTGACTCCCATACCCTCCAGCTCACCACAGGGGTCTGACTCCTCTCCCACTCCTTAAGAGTCACCTATCCACAGCTCCACTGCAGCCCCTTTACAGAGATGCTTCCCCTTTGTCTTCAAACTAGCCCCTACGCCTTTTGCAAACCCTTCCTTAAAAAACCCACTTCTCTGAAGAGCCCATTGTGTAGGAAGCCAGCCCTAAAGTTTCCTTTAACAGAAAGGAGATCAGCTTCCCCACAGCCACATGTCTGTCCCCTTCCAAGAAGGGGCAGTTTGAGCTGGTTGAATAGAATGCAAAGGCTGCTACCTGACAGGTAACCTACCTGTCCCCTGAGGAAGCTGGCACAGGCACAGAGGTGGAAGGTGGCTTCCACCTCTGCACCAGCAGGGAGTTGTGACCTGAACTGATGAGGGAGTGAGATGGACAACATGCCTCTGGCCCTGCATGTGGTAGTTTTGGGGTAGAAGTTTGGTCACAGAGCTGCAAATGTGGTACATAGCCTCACTGAAAAATAATCAAGACTTGTGTCTGTGTCTGCCTTCGATTCTCTACGTCTCCTGTTGTGGTATGCAGTCAAATTATGGCACACACCCTGCCACAGACTACTGCTATGGCCTGAATTCTGGCCCTCCATATGTTGAAGCCCTGACCCCCAGTACCTAAGAATGCAACTGTATTTGAAGATAGAACCTTTTCAAGAGGTGACTAAGTTGAAACGAGGCCATTAGGGTGAGCCCTGATCCAAGCTGGCTGATGCCACTAGGAGAGAAGGAGGTGAGGACGGAAAGAGACACACAGAGGAGAGGCCCTGCAGGACACAGCAGGAAGGTGGCCCCCTACAAGGCAAGGAGAGAGGCTGCAGAAGAAACCAAAGCTACCAGCCTCTTGACCTTGGCCCTCTAGCCTCCAGAACTGTGAGGAAACACATTTCTGTTGTTTACTATCCAGCCTGTGCTATTTCTACTGTGGCAGCCCAAGCGAACGCATATGCCCATTATGTGTTCAGATCTGCTCTTTGTGCAGAAAGACCTCCTGTACACCAGGTCAGCTCCTCTGTCAGATGTAGGAACTGTGATGGCTGCCTCAGCATCAAAAGACAGCACACAGCTGCTGCATCTCTGGGGCTGCGGCCAGGCCTGGCTTCTCTAGGCAGGCCCAGGCTCAATCAAGCAGAGGTAAGGTGAACCATCCCCGATCCTTCAGGTAGCATCTCCAGCAGTGACTGGGTTTCCTCCGTGGCTCCGCGTCTTTCTGGACAGACCACTGTGGTTTCAGCCTCTGCTCCTGGGCTCTGAAACTGACTGAGCACAGGAGAACAGCTTCAATTCCCTATGATTTCCTCTCCAACTTGGCCAATCAGCAATCCTGACTTACTAGCCTATACCCACGAAATTATCCTTAAATACTCTGATCCCTGATTCTTGGGGAGACTGATTTGAGTAATAATAAAACTCTACTCTACTATTTTAATAAAAGCCACTGAGCCCCTGACCCTTCCTGGAACATCCCAGCTGACTCAGACCTCCCCTCCCTGCTGATGAACGAATTGCTCATTCAACATAAATTCATTAAGCACCAACTTGCCCAAGTATTAGGTGATGGTGAAAACTATAGATTTATGAGGCTGACATTCCTGAAAATGTGGAGAAAGACAATAAATCACCACACACTGGAGGAGAAGCCACATTGAGATGAGGAGATAAGAAGAGGGTAACCCAACAGGGCTTGGGAGGGACTTGAGATCCTGCGGGAGGGGTTCAGAAGGGACAGACAAGGTGGGGGAAGGAAGTGATGGGAAGTGCGGCACGTGCAAAGGACCGGTGGTGAGAAAGCACAGGATGCCCCAGGCACTGAAAGAAGGTCCAGGAACCGGAGTGCAAGGAGCAGGGACAGTTCCTGGAAACACAGACGAGAGGAGGTGCTGAGCCTGGCTGATAAGAGTGAGCATAGTGGGTTTTTTTTTTTTTTTTTTTTTGATGGAGTTTCACTTTTGTTTGCCCAGGCTGGAGTGCAATGGTGCGATCTCGGCTCACCTCAACCTCTGCCTCCTGGGTTCAAGTGATTCTCCTGCCTCAGCCTCCTGAGTAGCTGGGATTACAGGCATGAGCCACCACGCCCGGCTAATTTTTTATGTTTTTAGAGACGGGGTTTCTCCATGTTGGTGAGGCTGGTCTCAAACTCCCAAACTCAGGTGATCTGCCCGCCTCAGCCTCCCAAAGTGCTGGGATTACAGGCATGAGCCACTGCACCCGGCTAGTGGTTTTTGTTTTAAGGGTAATGGAACTCATTGAAGAGTTCTAAGCCAGGTGTTGGCACCGTCAGGTTGTATTTGAAGGACTCGCTGTGGCTGAAGCGTGGACAATCCGTGTGAGGGAGCGAGAGTGGACAGGGAGCCAGCTCCCTGGCCAGGCCCTTCAGAGGCAGCACACAGTCCCCGCACTGGTCTCAGGGGTCCTGCAGGTACACACCTGGCTCAAGAATCAGCTCCTGACGGCTGTGATCTGAGCGAAGGTCTCCTTCATCCTGCGGAGAAACTTCCCTCTTGTTTGCCTGCTGCAGAGCCAGGATCCTTCACAGAAGATCCACTGTTTCCATGAAAGCCCTGACCCCCATAAAATGCAGACATTTCTACAGGACAACACCGCAGCCTAAGCAGCCTTCATGGAAGAGTTACTGGAAAAGCGCCCACTGGACAAGTGGCAACCATCAGGAAGGCAGTTTCCTGAATCTCCTGGGTGAAAGCTCTTCTGAGGGAATGCAGATAGGCTTGGCTGCAGGAGGCAGAGTGCCTCATATTTCCCTGAGCAGTCAAGAGAACTCAGGAGAGCTTGGAGCACACGTGGTGGATGTGGAAGGAGGGAAAGGTTGAAGGAGGGAAAGGTTGAAGGAGAGCTTGATCCTGCAATCCTGCAAGTTCTTCATTATTATTATCTCTGTTTTCCCTTTTTTTTTTGAGATGGAGCCTTGCTCTGTCACCCAGGCTAGAATGCAGTGGCACCATCTCAGCTCACTGCAACCTACGCCTCCCGGGTTCAAGAGATTCTCCTGCCTCAGCCTCCCAAGTAGCTGGGATTACAGGAGCTTGCCACCATGCCCAGGTAATTTTTGTATTTTTGGTAGAGATGGGGTTTCACCGTCTTGGCCAGGTTGGTCTTGAACTCCTGACCTCATGATCCACCCACCTCTGCCTCCCAAAGTGCTGGGATTACAGGCCAGGCCATTATCTCTGTTTTCCATATGATCTTTAGTGCAGTGAGATAGAAACAACTTGCCTCAGGGCACACAGACCAGAGTAGCAGTCAGGACACAAATATTCTGAGCTTGGCACTGCATACCCCTCAGCAACAGGCCTTGGGAGCCAGCTCTGGAGAAGCCAAGCAATAGACCCTAGGTCTGTGGTGATGAGCTGTGAGGACTCACCCCCAAATACCATCCATCAGCAAGTGCCTGCACCTAGCAGAAATGCGATGAGTATTTAGTGAATGAAAGAATGAGTCATCATATGGGCAAGTGCTTTGTAAACAGCTAAGGCCCTGGACCTTTGGGGATTGTTAATAGCTTCAGCCTCCTTAAGCAAAAACGTCCTCAAAAGTCCCCATTTTAAAAGGTAAACAAGGCCCGATATGGTGGCTCACACCTGTAATCCCAATCCCAATGCTTTGGGAGGCTGGGTTGAGAGGATCACTGGAGCCCAGGAGTTTGAGTCCATCCTGGGCAACATGGTGAGACTCCATCTCTACAAAAAAATGTTTTTTATTTTTAAATTAGCTAGGCATGGTGACGTGTGCCTGCAGTCTCAGCTACTTAGGAGGTGGGAGGATCACTTGAGCCCAGCCCAGGAGGTCGAGGCTACAGTGAGCTATGATTGTGCCACTGCACTCCAGCCTGGACAACAGAGCAAAACCCTGCCTCCAAAATAAACAAATAAATAGTACTGCCAGGGGCAGTGCCTCAACCCTAAAACCCTCTTAATCCACATTTATTCACCCAACATGATTTATTGAGCTGCTTCTATGCACTAGGCCAGTGGTTCTAGGGATATTGCAGTGAATAGAATAGACGACGTCACTGCTTTCATACAAGTAGGGACAAAAGACCCCAAAAGCAAGTAAGCACATAAATGAACAAGCTAATGATAGGAGTCATGGCATGGGACAGGAGGAAAGGAAATGGGTGTTTTATATACCATACGGTAGTCACTCCTTATCCTCAAGGGATGCATCCCAAGACACCTAAGGATGTCTAAAACTGCAGATAGTACTGGACCCCATATATACTATGTTTTTTTCCTATACATACATACCTATGACAAAGGTTTAGTTTACAAATTAGGCACAGTAAGAGATTAACAACAATAATGGATAATAAAATAGAGCAATGATAATATGCTGGAATAAAGGTTAGCTGAATGTGGTCTCTCTCTCTCTCTCAGAATGGTTTATTGTATGCTACTTAACCTTACGATCTGTTCATCTGATCACCAAGAGGGCTAATAAGTGGCTATTAAATAAAAACTATCCATTGGCTAATTAACAGGAGACAGAAATCATCGAATTGGTGCTTTTTTTTTTTTTTTTTTTAATATAGAATCTCACTCTGTTGCCCAGGCTGGAGTGCAGTGGCATGATCTCAGTTCACTGCAACCTCCGTCTCTCGGGTTCAAGAGATTCTCCTGCCTCGGGCTTCCTGAGTAACTGAGACTACAGGCACCCACCACCATGCCCGGCTAATTTTTGTATTTTTAATAGAGAGAGGCTTTTGCTGTGTTGGCCAGGCTGGTCTCAAATTCCTGACCGCAGGTGATCCACCTGCCTCAGCCTCCCAAAGTGCTGGGATTACAGGTATGAGCCACCACACCTGGCCTGATTGGTGCTTTTAAATGATTGCCCACACTGCTGTGAGGAGGACAGGGTACAGGGCAAGCAGAACAGGAGCAGGAAGCCAGGTAGGGCGTGATGAGGTGATCCAGGGCAGAGCTCGTGGTGGCCTGCACTAGCCAGGTAGGGCATGACGGCGGTGGTCCAGAGCTCATGGCATCCTGCACTAGGGTGGTAGCTGTGCAGGTGGTGACAGGTAGTAATTTGGATATACTTCGAGGCTGAAGTCACTACTTGCTGATGGATTGGATATCAGGATGGTAGCAGAGTCCTGGGGGTCTGGTAACTGTTTGGCTTGAGGGCCAGGTTAATGGTCTTGTCATCTACTCAGACAGAAAAGGCTGGCAGAAGAGGTCGGGGTGGAGAAGAATAGGGTGACATTCAAGGGTTCCACTGGCCATGTTGAAGATGCTCATGAGACATCCCGGTGAGATGTTGAACAGGCAACTGACATAGGCATTTTAGCTTTGTCGGAAGAAATTTACAAAAATAAGAACAAAAAGGGAGAGAAGAGTTCTTCATGAGAAGAAGCGGGTAAGAGACGGAGCCCTGGTGGTTCACAAGGACAGACTTCTCTCTTGCCACAATTTCCAGTTCAATTATGTTCCTAAAAGTATTTCTGAGCATTTGCTATGTGTTAGGCAGGACCTTAGCAGAAACAGGAGAGGCAGCCTGGCCTCAAGCAGCTACGCTCCAGGAAGAAGTAACAGCTGCAGAACCTGGAAATGGAAGATGGTTTCGCTGTAAACAAACCCGAGAGGGAAGGGGAGACAGGGCGCTGGACAGATCAACTTGGCAGTCTGAGAGGATATTTGAGGTCAACCCAAGTGATGGGAAGGACAGGGCCAAGGGGAGGAGCAAGCACAAAGAGCCCGGGGC
This sequence comes from Ateles fusciceps, assembly GCA_036589455.1. NCBI lineage: Eukaryota > Metazoa > Chordata > Mammalia > Primates > Atelidae > Ateles > Ateles fusciceps. The sequence goes on along the minus strand of JAZHEH010002853.1, from coordinate 2,539,499 downwards.
CTGCAAGGGCAGAAAGGAGGGCAGTGCCCAACAGGGAGCATGGGCCAGGGAGGGTGACTGCAGACCTAGGCAGGGCCTCACAGGCTGGAGGGAATGGAGTTCGCACCTGCAGGATGAGTAGCTATTGGAGGGCTTCAGCAGGGGACAGACGCTCTTGGGATCATGCTTTGGACAGATGGCTCTATCTGTAGGGTGGAGCATGGGTGGTAGCAGGGAGCATGGCTGGGACAAAGCCGAAAAGTTGTCTCCGTGATCTGGAGTGAGATGCTGAGATTTGCTCAGGCTGGTGTGCAGGTGACAAGGGGCAACGAACTCAGATGTATTTTGGAGGTCAATGGATCGGCCGTGGGGAATGTGAGATATCAAGTTGAGAGTCAACAGAAGAGACAGTCTGGAAATCCTGGCCTCAATGAGAGAGGAGGAGAGGGCCGTGGGAGCCGGAGTACTTCAATATTTAGAGTCCGCAGAGAACGTGGGGGGAGGAAACACGCCTGGGCTGCAGTCTAGGTGGAACAAGGTTTCTCACCCCCGCGCTGTTCACGTTCAGGGCCCATTCTCTACGGTAGGGAATGTCCTGTGCACTGTAGGATGCTTAGCGGCATCCCTGGCCTCCACTCACTAGTGCCGGGAGCACCCACCCTCACCACACAGTTAAGACCACCAAATTATCTCCACACATTGCCAAATGTCCCTGAGAGAGGAAAATTACTTTCTGTGAAGAACCACTTAGTTGGGGAAAATAAGCAGGCAACGAGAGGCTAGCCTACCTAAGGCTTCAGAGAGTGGACTCAGAGTCCGACCCCCAGGGCACAACACAGTGTTTTCCGCCTGCTCTCTGGGTGACCTTCACCAGCCATGTAACTTCTCTTTGCCTTGAGTTACTTTATCAGTAAAGTGGGGAACATAGTGTCACCGCATTCTGGATGTTATAGGGATCATTAAAGAGGTAATACAAGGAAACTCTTAGAATAATGCCCAGTGCGTTGCTAACAGTTAACAAGAGTTATTTTGCAAAGTGCTATGATGGAGGATGAGCAGGGAGTGTGCACCCGCCCCCCCCCCCCCTCCACACACACACGCACAGGCAGAGTCCATAGCCCCGACCTAGCTCACGGGCTGGCGTGGGAGGAAGTCTCAGCTGGGTGCTGGAGGGGGATTAGGAGTCCAGCAGGGGAAGCGTTTCAGGCAGACAGGATGAAGGTGTTCTAGGAAGGCAAAAAAAGTATTTGAAAATGTCCAGAGGAGAGGTTGGCACTTTCAGGAAATGACAATTAGCTCAGCCTGAGGGAGGGCTGAAGAGTGTCCTGGTGACCCGGGGTGCAGTGGGCAGGGTGAGGGAAGCCTGAAGAACCAAGCCCAGAAAGGTAAGAACGAATGTCAATTAAGGAATTGGGCATCCCCTGGGTTTCATGAGAAGCCACAGAGGGTGCCGGGCTGACAAATGGCGTGACCAGACCATCATGGAGATATCACTCTAGCTGGACAGCAGCTTGCAGAGCAGAGCCATCCCTGCCTCCTTCCTGAGCCTCCCTGAGGACATCTCCCCGGTGTCCCCTGCCTTGTGGGATCTCCCTCCCTTCTTTCACTGGCTCTCCTGTACTTACCCTTTTTCCTGGTCCTGCATCTTCTACTCCTTTCTTCACACTTTCTTAAGTCCCTGGCTTTCAACACCACCACGTGCTAAGGACTCCCACAGTGAGAGTCATTCATTCATTCATTCAGCAGGTCTCTGATGGCCAACGAGGTGCCAGGCATTGCTCTTGGTGCTGGGGCTAGAACAGGGAGTAAGACAGGCCAAAGCCCTGCCCTCCTGGAACTCGTCTGGTGCAGGGAGACAGGTAATGAACAACACGCCTAAAAATGCAAAAGTCGGCTGGGCCAGTGGCTGACATCTGTCATCCCAGCACTTTGGAAGGCTGAGATAGGAGGATCCCTTGAACCCAAGAGTTCAGGACCAGCCTGGGTCACAGACGCCATCTCTACAGAAAGTTAAAAAAAAAAAATTAGCTGGGCATGGTGGTGCATACCTGCGATCCCAGCTACTCGGCAGGCTGAGGCTAGAGGATCGCTTGAGCCTGGGAGGTCAAGGCTGCAGTGAGCTGTGATTGCACTGCTGCACTCCAGCCTGAGCGACACAGCAAGAGCCTGTCTCAAAACAAAAAATGCAGCAGTTACTTATTATTTATTTATTATAGATTAGTGACAAATGCTATGGGGAGGTTATAGACTCCTAAGGGAGAAAAAGAGTGTTGTGGAGAGGGTGCTGCAGCTTTAAACAAGGCTGTCATGGAAGACCTCACGGAGAAGGTGGGGTCTGAGGAAAGGCTCTATGGCTGAAGTGGAGACTCCAAGGAGGGGAGGGTGGAGAGGGGCTGGCTCCGGCTCCCGTGGGCCTCCCCCTCTCCCTGAGCCCTGGGAACCCACACCAGGCTTCCTGCCACCACTTCTTCACCTGTCTCTTTAGCCAGAGAGTGGGAGTCAGCCTTCCCCCCAGACCCCCAGCCCCAAGGCCACCGATTTCACCCCCTTAAAAGGCACTTGGATCCATTCCTCACTCCCTCTCTTCACACCACCGCCCTCTCTCCTGGCTTATCAAGCCCCTTGGGCCCCGCCCCACCCCCCACCCCAGTTCCCATACCCTCAAGCCAGTGTGATCTGGAATATACTTACCATTCAGATTCTGCCTTGCTTAAAACCCTTACAAGGCCGGGCACACTGGCTGATGCCTGTAATCCCAGCACTTTGGGAGGCCAAGGTGGGTGGATCACTTGAGGTCACAAGTTCAAGACCAGCCTGGCCAACATGGTGAAACCCCGTCTCTACTAAAAATACAAAAATTAGCTGGGAATAGTGGTGGGCGCCTGTAATCCCAGCTACTCAGGAGGCTGAGGCACAAGAATCACTTGAACCCAGGAGGTGGAGGTTGTAGTGAGCTGAGATCATGCCACTGCAGTCCAGCCTGCAGCTTAGGCAACAGGGCAAGACTCTTCTCAAAAAGACAAAAATCAAAAAACAAACTCTTACCAGGATTTTTATGGTAACTGAACTCTAAACCCCTTCCTGTGGCCTTCAAGTCTTCCTTGCCTACCCGCTAACTAAGGCCCATCACTTCCACACTCCCACCTTCCCTCCCTCCCTCGCTCTGCTTCAGCCAGGCTGGCTTCTCTCTTTCCCACCTCAGGGGCCTGGCACATGTTGTTCCCCTCTGCCTGTAACACCCTTCCTGGCTCTCCTCCTGGTCACTTTCTACTTATCCTTTGGATCTCAGCTGAAATGTTGTCTCTTTCCAGAGTCCATCGCTAATCACCTGCCTAAACAGCTCCTTGCCCCCTCATTCTTTGTTTTTCCATTACGTTCTCTGTAATCCTTTTCACAAGGTTAATTGGATATTTGTCTGTGTCCTTCACTGACGTTAGACCGTTGCTTGGTGAAGGCAGGACGCCTGTCCTGGACACTGCGCATGCACAGCACAGTACCCTGAGGCTAGTAGAAGTAAACAGCATTAATGCAGAAGTGAATGAATGAGTTAAGAAGCAGTTGCCGTCACTCAGCTTCAAAATGTAGTGGTCTGAGCTGTTGAAAAGTGAAGTGGGTGGACTTTGAGATCCATTTTGGAGGAAGAATCATCCGGGTCTGGTGCTTGCTTGGACCTGCCCCGAGAATCACTCTGAGAGCTCCTCAATAAGATAATAGGACCAGGCTGAGCCTTCCTGGACATTCCTGCGTGATGAAGCTCCTCCCACCCACCTCCTGTCTCCCTCCTGCCCCTGGGCATACGAAAGCCATCTCTTCTTCAGACGACTGGAAAAGGTCAGAGGACTTTGTTGTTGGGAATACCTTTGAGTTCATCTCCTCTCCCAAGCCCTGGTTGTTTTCCAGCTGGAGAAGCAGAAACCTAGAGAGGTGATGTGATTTGACCAAGGTCTCCCTCCCAGTGCGTGGAAGAGTATGGCTGAAACCTCATGGCTTCACTTGCAGTTCCTGTGCTATCTGCCTCTTCTTAGGGACAACTTTGTCCAGCCTGGGCAACAAGGTGACTGGCTTTACCAAAAAAAAATACTAAAATTAGCTAGGCATGGTAGCAGGAGCCTGTAGTCCCAACTGCTCGGGAGGATGAGGTGGGAGGATCACTTGAGCCCAGGAGGTAGAGGCTGCAATGATCCATGATTGTGCCACTGCACTGCAGTCCGGGCAACAGAGTGAGACTCTGTCTCAAAAAAAAAAAAAAGACAGCTTTGTCCACAATTTTAAAAACACCCCCTCCCCCAGGCCAGCCCACAGAGCTGGAGCAAATATTTCAACCAGTTGTGCCAGGGACAGCCCCATGCCACAATATAGGTGTCCACTCCCATGGGAGGGGAGTATCCTAGCTGTGACTTAGCAGGGAAGCCTGAGGGGCCAATGCTTGGCTTCGTTGGCCATGGGAGGTGGGGTGCCAGGGAGAACTCTGAGAGGAAAATCAGTATATTGACAGGAGGGGGCAGATGGCTGGGTGGACAGGGCTGGAGACTGCTCTGTCTGTGAAATCAGAGGAGGCTTCACCTTCATCTCTCCAGAAGAGGGACCCTCTTACAGAAGCTGGGGGTTGGGATTGAGCCGCAGGAGGCTTGAGTTACGAAACCATCACTCATTCATTCATAGAGCATTTGTTCTGAGTGTTCTATTAGGCAGCTATTCCCCCAAGATGCTGGCGAGTCAGATTGGAATAAGATACTGGGAGGGAGACTCCCAGCCTGGAGCAGACAGACAGGTCAGAAGACCTATGTGATGGCCCTAGGACAAGGTGTTCACACCTGGGCCACACGGCCACTGAACCCAACCGAAGCTGGACAAGAGGATCCAGGGAAACTTCAGGCTAAAAGGAGAGACGAGAAGAAAGAAGACAGAGGAGAGGCTTACAGAGATACAGATACTTTCCAGCATTGCTTTTCTCAGGAGATCTAAAAGGGATCTGTGCACTTTGTTCATTCCATCAACAAGTATTTACTAAACACATAGCATATTCCAGGAACCATGCTAGGCACCAGACAGGGTAGTCCTCGGTTCACAGAAAGGCAGAAGCTCGTACCTGGCCTCCCAGCGTAGCTATTGCCCAGTATCTCCCGAGGCTTCCCCTGTGAAGCCAGTCCTGTCTGAAAAGCTATGGAGCATTTATTTATTTATTTATTTATTTGTTAGACAAAATCTCACTCTGTCATCCAGGCTGGAGTACACTGATGAAATCTCGGTTCACTGCAACCTCCATCTCCTGGGTTCAAACAATTCTCCTGCCTCAGCCTCCTGAGTTACTGGGATTACAGGCACCCACCACCATGCCTGGCTATTTTATGTGTGTGTGTGTGTGTGTGTGTGTATTTTCAGTGGAGTTTCACCATGTTGGCCAGGCTGGTTTCGTACTCCTGACCTCAAGTGATCCACCTGCCTAGGCCTCTCAAAGCTCTGGGATTACAGACGTGAACCACCGTGCCTGGCAGCTATGGAGCATTTAAATAACACAGAGAAAATCGCATTACTGTCATCAAGGAGTTTGTAAGCCACAGAGCTTAAGAAACTTCAGAAAAAGAAAAGTGTCATGTTAACGCCTCTGGGAGACCACTGTGGCCCCCAAGGTCACTGTTTATCTGTGATTGCTCTTACAGAACAGTTAAGAAACGTGAGTCAACACTTGTTTGTGCTGGCCATGACTCTTTGAGTTAAAGTGACAGAAGACCAATACAGACTTAAGCATAAAAATGAATTTAACAACTTCAGGCATAGCTGTATCCAGCTGCTCCAATGATGATGTCAGACACTGATCTCTCTTAGTTTGTTTTTCTCTGAGTTGTTTCATCTGAGGATGTGGTAAACAGAGTCTTGCTCTAAACCCTGGGAGTACAGTGAACAAGACAAAAAAAATGCACGGTCCTCAAGGAGCCTGGAATTGGTCAGGTTCTTACAACTGGTAGCTTTTGGGGGGGTTACCACCAGGCTTTCTGGGTTTACTTCTTACTAGCTTAACAACTCTAACATGGGGAAAAGTTAGCCTCAGCAAAAATGCACGTTATTGGTTCAGCTTTGTTACATGTTACCCCCAACCTGAACAAAGTGGTAGAGAGGAGCAGCACTCTCATTGCCCCCGACCCCAGGTCACCAAACCCTCCAGGACCCAGGACACCGAGAGTGGGGCAGGGGTGCATCCTCAAATGAAAATGTATGTGATATGACCAGATATCGCTTTAAAAAGGGAAAATAACAGACACAGTGTCTGGCATAAACCGAGATTGGAAGAAGCAAAGTTGTATGGTCAACACGAAGCCTAGGAGAAGGTACTAACAGTCTCAGGGAAGCAGGGACGGAGGCCACAGGGCAGAAGGCCAGGGACATGAGTTTGCAGTTTCCCAAGGTAAACCAGAGCCTTCAGGCCACTCTGTATGGGAGATCCTGTAGCAGACTCTGGAACTGCAACAAAAGCATGAGTGGGAAGTCAGGCAAATTCAAGTTAATAAGTGTTTGGGGCCAGGCGCGGTGGCTCATGCCTGTAGTCCCAGCACTTTGGGAGGCCAAGGTGGGCAGATCACAAGGCTAGGAGTTCAAGACCAGCCTGGCCAATATAGTGAAACCCCATCTCTACTAAAAACATAAAAATTAGCTAGGTGTGGTGGCATGAGCCTGTAGTCCCAGCTACTTGGGAGGCTGAGGCAGGAGAATCGCTTGAACCTGGGAGGTGGAGGTTGCAGTGAGCCAAGATCGGGCCACTGCACTCCAGCCTGGGCAACAAAGCAAGATTCCGCCTCAAATAAATAAATAAATAATTGTTTGGTTTCCTTAGGCAAGTACCTCACATCTCCCAGCCAGGTGCTCAGCCGTGAAAGGGGGTTAATCGTAGCCATGTCACAGGTTGTTGTAAAAGTTAAACTAGGAAACCTTCCTAAACACCTGGCCAGAGTAGGCGTTCAAAGGTAAGAAGAGAGAAGGACGGGCAGGGCATCGAGTTTGGCCCCAAGCGGCTTGGAGGTGGCA